>OW028703.1:17176164-17776164 GCA_932294345.1 Pandemis cinnamomeana
GTGATGTCAACATCAGCCAACGTTCAATGTGTTCGAATATTTCCGTCCGTTGGTGTTGTTATTGTTTTCAGTGGTAATTTTGCTTTTCTCGTTTGACCACAGAATAAAACGTTTGATCCCTGTAAATCTTTCCCGACTCCCGCTTACATTAAAGTGGTCTTCGCAACAATTCATCGTGTAAACTTTGAAATATTCCACATTAGCTTGCGTTTTCGAATTGGAGCATAATAAAAAAGTGCGACATTTGGAGCGTTTCAACCGCCCGTCTACATTGCCCCCGTATTTTTCCCAACTCAACGAGACGGCAACGAGGAAGAGTCGCATCACAGGAAAGGGATGAACGAATTAAATTTCCCTACTAATTAGGATTTACGCTTAACAAGAAGCGGAATGCCGTCGGAATGCAAAATGCGTCGATCGCGAATGGCGGCCTTATTTACGAGACGCATCGGCATGGATTGAACGGTCTATGCAATCGTGATACAGGCATGTCAATATAGGGTCGCTGATTTCAAAATAACTGGATTCACTGGGGAATGGACGAAAATCTTAGGAATCAAGTTATATAGGCGATGCGGCTATAGCTACTATTTCAGTCATGTGCCACTCTACTTAAAAACTAGCTTCCATGCTGGTCTGGAAGTAAAGAAAAAACAGAATGTATCAATTGCTTCCCTTCCCGCGCTGATGCCAAAAACCCATTGAGGGAATCATGTTATACGCGATGTAGCTCGCAAACCCATCACTATTTTGAATCCCATTACCTATACGCCAACAATCATGCTAAACATGGCCTTTAAGGCTTGTTACCTTAGGCTCTGTCTACGGTACGGTGTAAGGGATGAAAACGTGATTCATACGTATGTATGTAATTAAAAAAAAGTTAAGCCCAAAAAGTTTGCGTACTTAGTCCTCGTCTTGGCACGTATAACGTTACGTTAATCTATGTACTACGTGCGTCTGTGTCAATGGATTACAGGCCTAACCCTTATCGCTCATTAGGCGATACCGTCGTTACGGGGTTATGGTCTAATAAAGTCGCGATAGCTGCAGCATCGCGCCTTATCGCGCGCGGTAGGCGACGGGCGTAAGAGCCTTGTAGAATACGACAGTGTTTTGAGTTGGGCGGAACAAGTATTCAGCCTCACTTTTTAGACATACATACATACATACCGTCACGCCTCTTTCCCATAGGGGTAGGCAGAGACTACTTTGTTCCACTTGCTACGATCCTGACATATTTCTAAAAAAAAGAAAAAATATAATTATTAGAAAAAAGTATGCTTAGTTGGTTTGGGCATGTAGAGCGGATGGATGAAAGTAAACTAACTAAACAGATCTATATGGGGAGTGTGAATGGTTACGTTGTGAGGGAAAGGCCTAGACGGACGTTCCGAGACCAAACAGGAGACGTTTTGGAAAAAGGTCAGGTCAGGAGTACCCGAAACCGACGAGCATGTATGAAGAGATTGATGACTGTGGATGAAGCGAAAGAAATATGTCAGGATCGTAGCACTTTTTAGACATTTTAGGCAATGCCATTTGTTTTACTAGAGGTTATGAATCTCAATATAAAGATCGGAAAATATGATTGTTTATCTCGATTTTGTAAAGGCTACGCTATATTTTTGAAGTAAAGTTACTTTAATGTAAACTTTTCCTTCGATTTTAAACTAAAATTCGCGCAATAACAGTGATGAGATGAAGACCCGAAAAAAAATCGGGACTATGATTACACCAATATACCTAGCCGTAAACTAAGATAAGTTTATCCATATACCTATCTACAATATCAGATAAACATAATTATACATAAATACATACTGAAATAGACACAATATTAACATAGACTTTAGATTAGAGCGGTGCAGTAATATCTGAAGCCGAAAACCGATCTACCACTATATTTTATAGCTATTCATATTTACTAAACATCCGAGACCTGAGGACAAATATTCCGGGGATTGAACCCGGGACTACAGTCCGACAACCTGGCATCAAGCCTTGTACAAGGCCCTTTATGCAGCAATAAAGAGGATCAGCCGCCCGCGCATTATTTTACTGCGTGATTTATTCATACGATAAAGGCCGGCCATTAATTTTTGTTTTATTCCCGAATTTAAACCTTCGGATTAATAACGGATTTGTGATGTTATTAACAATTTGTTGGCGATGTTATTTTATTGGCATTTAATAAATGCGAATATTAAATTTGACTTTATTCAGTGTTTCTCGTTGATGGCGCATCGCGGTGATCGGTGATTGGGAAAGTTGTGATAGGTTTGTGTTAATGACTTCATTATTATTTTATGGGTCCGATTCGTAAATATGTTTTTATAATATGTACTTTATTTACTTATTAGATGACTCTATAGCCTAGGCCTTCGAGAACCTAACAGTAGAGACCGAGACGGATAATATTATGTATGAAAAATACGAATGGTTGTTCACATTATTCGAGTTTGTTTTTATTTACATTTAAGTATGTTTAAGTTAAAAGCCGTGGTAGCCTAGTGGTTTGACCTGTCTCTCAAGCAGAGGATCGTGGGTTCGAATCCTGGGTTCGCACCTCAGAGTTTTTCGGAATGTATGTGCGAAATTACATTTGAAATTTGCCATGGGCCCGCGTGGGAACTATAGCCCAAACCCTCCAATAAATGGAGGAGGCCTATGTCACGAGGCACGCCGAATTACGCGATAATAAAAAAAATTAAAACATAATGTACTGTAATTATAGTGAAACGGAATAAAAAAGGCTATATTATTAGGTATATTATTATGTTTAAGTTGCCAAGTACAAGTGGCTTTGTTTAGGACTAGACCTAGTTTCAATTGGCCAAAATATTTACTATTAATTTAATATTAACTTACTTAGTGTGGCAGTTTATTTAAGGATAATAAGACAAAAAATAAAAAACAGTAAAAAGAAACAAAGAAAAATAACCAAACAAATATTTACACACACGAATATAGACATGCATGCGTTTCCTCGCAAAACCGCAAACATTCATCGCAAACACAACCCCATTCATTTTATGATCATATTTGTTTTCGTATGAAGAACAAATAAAAAAAAAATACTAACTTATCTAACCCCTGTATATGCCTACATCGCATTTGTCATAGACGGTAGCTCTATCCCCAGCGCCTTACCATGACGTCTTCATCATCATCATCATCATCATCATCAGCCTATTTTAGTCCACTGCTGGACATAGGCCTCCCCTAATGAGCGCCATAGCGCCCTGTCTTCAGCTTGACGCATCCAGCATAGAGCTATGCTCGTAGTCTCTCTGAAGGACAGGATTCGTAACGAATACATGACGTTTTAATGCGACTCAATTCCGATTCCGTTTAGGTTCGCTCGCTGTCAGATCCATATTAAAAAAGACAGCTAAAACCTGAACTACCATGCTGCATGCTTTCATGCTGGTCTGGGAGCAAAGGAAAAACAAGGAATGTACCAGTTGCTCGCCCCGCGCAGATGGTAAAAGGCCATCGAGGGAATGAGCGAAATTCTTAGGAATCATGTTATAGGCGACGCGGCTAGCAACCCATCACTATTTTGATTCCCCTTTCCACCTATACGCCCACAATAATAATTATGCATATTTAAATATTTTGGGTTTTTCTTAGGTACTCAGAATCGTTTAGCCTATCGATTCTAATACAAGAAAAAATGTGGCCCCGATTTTACTATGGATTTTATTTTCCTGTTCGTCACGTTCCATACATACCTACTCATATTAAAAAAAGTAATGAACTGGAATGAAATTTTTGGGACACATTTTTTCTTGTATAAGGATCGATAGGGTAAACGATTCTGATTAAGAAAAACCCAAAATAGTTAAGTTCTGGAAAAAATGAACACGTTGGTTTAATTTTTGGAAAGCGCTCTAAAATGGATTGAAATGGGGGATAGATTATTTGTGTGTGACCCATCGCAAAGAGTAGGTAGTTTTGCAATAGAATTTGAACTAGTATCTCGAGCTGATATGCCGACGTGCCCCGCCTGCCAATCGGATAGTAATCCGTACACAATTTCTTTAGAAGCTTTGATTTACTATTTATTTCCTTCATTTCGTGGATCGTACGCCGAGCAACGGTTATTTGGTAAGATATCATTTCATCAGGAAAAAAAACATGCTTGGTAACTAAATTGTTATGAATTCATTTAGGTGATACCAGTTACTAGTTTCACGCATGCTGATAAACTACTGGCGCTTCCACAGAATGTACCATTTGCTTCTTCCCACGCAGATGGCAAACGCCCATCGAGGGAATGGGCGAAAATTCATCGCTATTTTGATTCCCCATTCTACCTATACGCCCACAATCATGCTAAATGTGGCCTTTAGGTCTTGTTACTTTAGGCTTCGTCTACCCCGTAGGGATAAAGACGTGATTATGTATGTCTGTATATATGAGACCAGCAAAGAATCGCCGATTTTGACATAAAAACGTACTCGCAAACGCTAAATTGAGCTACTCCATCAAAACAAACAAAAACAAAATTTTATTTTTGCAAATTGGCCGCCAAGGGGTTTTTTCATGTCTTTTTGAAACTACCAGCGCATTCGGAAAGACCATCATTGGCAAGAAGAATGCGCAAGAAACTTGGCAGAAATACATTTTTTCATCCAATCATTTAATAAGTGATAGGCCTGTACTATTCCGCCGCCATATTTGTTTATACAAATAGAGTAAGTGATGGAAATGGCCGACCGAGACCAAATCGAATTCGTTGGTGTTTCGACCCTGTATTTTACGACCTAGGCCTTTTTATGACAGGGCTGTCACTATGTATTATTATTAGAGTGAATGTTAAACGCCAATGTGGAAGGGTGTTGGTTTGTATAGGAAATGTTGAACTAGGTCTGCGCAGAATTCGCCTATTGCTATAGCGCGGGAAACACGCATTTTTCCGGGTTGATAACTATAATTATATGTTCTTTCTTGGGACTGGAAATTACCAAAACCAAATTCCAAATAAATCACTAAGTTCAGCGCGAAAAGGTAACAGAGACAGATACTTTCGCATTTTTTGATATAATATGTTTTTAAAAGCGGAATCTGTTTAATTTCAACAAATATTTATAGGCGAAAAAAGCGACTTAAATGAAAATGAGCTATTCATCGCAATGAGATCAAAATAACTTCCACTCTGGTCTGGGAGCACAGAAAAAACATAGAATGTACCAATTGCTTCTCCAACCGCGCAGATGGTAAAAGCCCATCGAGGGAATGGGCGAATATCATAAAAATCATGTTATAGGCAATGAGACTAGCCACCCATCACTATTTTGATTCCATTTTCCACCTATACGCCCACAATCTTGCTAAATGTGGCCTTTAGGTACCTGTTGCCTTAAGCTCTGTCTACCCCGTAAGGGATAAAGACGTGATGTGTGTATGTGTGTGTGAGATCAAAATCGATCCAATCGTTTGGGATATACGGTGCCACAGACACACATAACTACACTTAAAATTCATAACACCTTTCTTGTGCGAAGGAGCATAATAAAAATGGGGCAGTTTCCGTCGTAGAAACAATAAATAAAGCACAAAACGGAGCTGCGGCCAAGACTCGATACATTAAAAAAAGAAACTCGTTTGCAGTTAAACAGCTCGCAAAACACACATGCATTATAATTTTAATACAGTTAATACACGATGCACTCCTCTGACGCTTTAACTCCTTATACAGCATGGTTTATTTTTGAGTGCGCCAGCGATTTTAATAGTGTCCTATCTGCGACGCTGTTAGGACGTTATTCCGCGCCGCAGCGCGTCGAAGCAAAGCTTTTTCTGTTGACAATCATTGTTCTTCGCCCACGACGGTATTTACGGCCGTTGTTAGTTACGATGCAACGCGCTTATAAAAATACAGCTTTTTGTATATCCAATATTTCATTTTGCCGGCATTCAAGCTTTCCTAGCTTTTATTTTGGTTTTGAGTCAGCTTTGTTTCTGTTTAACTGCTGTATGTGGACAAAAGGTTTTATGCAGTTGTTTTAATTTATTGGGTGTAATGGAAAAAGCAGACGGGTTTTAATTTTAATGTGTGTAAGAGTTATACAGAAACATTTTTGCTGTCGGTAAATTAATTACATACTGATAGCTGGGGTTTACTATCAAGTTCAAAATTGGATTTTCGTATACTATCTCTCTCACTCTACTCTTTAGCGTGAGTGGAACGGCACGATACGAATTTCAGAGTAAGACATGCTCCTCTTGAAAGTGCTCTATGTCCTCACATCGATGCACTACTAAGACTATTAACAACGCCACAATGCTGTCGACTGACTCCCCCCTCTGTTCCCTTAAGTAGACTGTGACACTAGACCTAAAAGAAGTGTTATTGATAATCGGTGTGTTTTTTTAACATTACGCACACCAAAAGAAAGATTCCGATCTGTAGAAGTGTATTAAAGTCCATTTGGCAGACAACATATTCATTACATACTGCCATACAAAAATTGCTAGTTGAAAAAACCTCTACAAGACACACGGCAATGTAAATTCTGCGAACTTACAAATATGACTATAATGAGTATAATTACCGCCTAGCCAAGCAAAACTAGTGTTGCGTGCTTATCTTTACAGCATTAAGAACATTATTTCGCGTGCATCTTGCATTTAGAAAACTGGGTTCTTTTTATTATATAAAAAAGTTATTGCTTTAACTGGTACAAATTTTTAAAGAAATACTCGTCTGTGCTGAAACATTTTAGCAACTTAGTTTCACACTATTTAAGTTAAAATGTTATGTTAAAGTTATACTTAAAGTTTTGAGAACCTCTTTACTCTTGACCATAAATAAGAAAAATAAAAAAGAAGAATTATTCAGCCAGTGATATACGCTGAAAAAAAAACAAGATGTACCTCTAGCGATCTCGTAAGTTATCCTTTCCTAGATGCAGGGGCACAAATTAATTTGAAACATGTCAGAAATACTTCAGATGAAAATACATAAGCGAATATTTTCTAAATCAGCTTATTTTTTTAATGAAATTAGGTGGAAAAATAGTTTGTCGGCTGTTCTACTCTCCAAATGGGAACACAGCAGCGCCAGCGCTACTGCTTGGAGCAGGATGAGCGAGTAAGATTGTGGTAGGGACCCTATACAAGGTTGTACATGCATACGTAGGGCTTACTTTCACACACATCTTGACATCATCGTCATCATCATCATTATCATATCAGTCGCAGGACGTACATTGTTGGACATAGATCTCCCCGATAGACCTCCGTGCTGTATGGCACATATCTTGACATAGGACCACGTATTGATAAATAAAAAATCATGTGACATCAATTTATTAGAAAAAACTGTAAACTTAAAAATGAAATAAATAAACGACCGAAACGAACGAAATTTTGACGACCGGATAGCCTAGTGGTTAGTGACCCTGACTATGAAGCTAGAGGTCCTGGGTCAGAATCCCGGTAGGGGCAGACAGTTGTATGATGAATACGAATGTTTGTGCCCGAGTCATGGATGTTGTATGTATTAATCTACATTATATAAGTATGTTTATCCGTTGCCTGGTACCCGTAGTACAAGCTTTGCTTAGTTTGGGGGTGGGTCAATTGGTGTAATTTGTCCGAAGAAATTTATTATTTTATTATTATTTAAACTTTTTACGTGGCTCGTATTAGGTTACGTTTGTTTTATAATTTTTCTAAAAAGTTAATTATGTTAGCAGAAAATGAAGGGTTGTCGAATGAAGTGTTTGTCAAACGATGCATTCGATCAAACGTTTGTCGGTGAAACATTAGTGAACTGTCTAGTCAACGACACGTCAACCATCTAAGTTTGCGCGGGCGTGTAAATCTATTTTAGTATATTGTAGGTAGGCGGATGTATAATTATATATAAAAAAACGGGCGACCATAAGGGAGCAGTTTGTCCTCCGCGGGTCTCCAAAGGCAACCCACCCAGCTCTTGATACAGGATGATTTAGGAACAGACACTTTCTTTTTACTTTTTATCTTTCCAGGACATTTGCCGCGCTCTCCGGCCTTCGCCTCCGCCACCCGGGCGGACCAAAAGGGCGTATCTGCAGTGAAATCCGTATTTGTTATAAGACATTTGGAAAGCGTCGTTTAAAAGTTAAAAGTCGAAAATGTGCTCTGTATTTTTTTGCATTTTTGTATTTTTTATAATTTTGATATTTCATCAGGTTTCAGTAAGAATGGTTGGACCTTTTTTGTTAAGATAAGAACGTCGGATTGGAGAATTTTTTTTGTACACTGTGTCTGAAAATGAATCCAAAATATTTCAGCAGATGTTCAAGTTACTTTGACTGTACCCCTACAGATACAGTGACAAGCAAAAATAACGGCACACTTTTCATACAAAGTTCTATAAAAAGCGACCCGTTATTTTTGCTCGTCAGTATATTTTACGGATTTTTAACCGACTTCAAAAAAAGGAGGAGGTCCTATGCTCGCCTGTATGTATTTTTTTAAGTGTAGATGACAGATGTTTTTATATGTTATAAGCGCACGGTGTCACCGCGACGCCCCACGACCACCCCGGGATGGGGTTCCCCCTTCGCGGCACGGGTAGACAGAACCTAGAGTAACAAGACCTAAAGGTCACATTTTTAAATTAATGCTAATAAGACAATTCTTACTCAATTTGCTTAATGGCAATTCATTAAAAAAATAAATAATTACAAATTATTTTCTGTAGGTATCTATACGCACATTCTATAGTATCTACTTCAGTACATTTAGTATATGAACGGTCTCCCTAAAATTAGTTTTTATAAAAGAAACAACGAGAAAAACAACTGACAATATTTCCGTAACACGGCGCAAGAAAATATTAATTAATTAAAAAGCTGAAACAAAATTCCGCGAGGCGTTTTGTTGTTTCCGAACAGAAATTAGAAAAATAGGCAGGAGTTTCGAGAAACAGTTTTAATTAAACAATGGAGCACTGGCACAAATTACACTTTTATTTTATGAAAACGAACCTTGTCATTCTTGTTAAATTTGAATTTGAAATATTTAAACTGTCAAGTTAGTACGCCTCGGGATTTGGACACTAATTGACCATACTTTAATCTGCTTAGGGCGGATTTTTCCATCAGGTTCCATACGTCCAATAGTTCTATCTCTGTGGGTATATTAGTAAGTGTATATCTGAAGATTGAAAAATCGGCTAAATAATTAGTTATGTTTTGTCTGCTTTGGACACATGCAAAGTGGCAAACGAGTTTTTGTGCAAAATAAAGGGACAATTACGCTATATTGATCGCCATAATTATTTGCTAGCTACCTACTATCAAATGAAACCAAAAAAAATTACTTCTTGACTTGTTATGCTTACTTTTTACGGTTTTACCGTTAGAAATTAAATTTCTAAAGAAAAATCCAAAAAGTAAAGCTATGGCCCAGAATCGAACCCGGATCCTCGTCATTCCGTGACACGTGCTATACCCTTACACATTTCGAATTTTTCTATCTGTTACTAGCGTGACCTTGTTACTATGCGATTTTTTTGCCGCCAAGTGTCATCTGTTTGAATGATGTGTCTGTGCGACACATACACACACACACATGCGAACACTTACCCACCTACTGCCAAAGTGTTTCCATCCTAAATGTCTCTTTAATTCCGATAATTAATGTTTAAAACCTTTTTAGTAACGATCCATGAGTTAACGTTACGGATAAAACAGTAGTTGGGTATTAATGAAAGTATTATTCAATTTTATGATCGTTTGACGGCGTGTGCGCATAATGGGGGCGCCAGGTGATGCGGGATTTATGGCTTATTCGAGTAAAGGTGCCTCTACACTGGAGCAGAAGCCATGCATACACATTACAGTGTAACAAATATTAATACTTAGAATATTTGACGAAGAGAACCTGACAAAGTTGGAAGTCCCGAGTTCGACTTCCAGTCGATGAAGCAGGTAACCCCGCGTGAGTACTCAAGCTTTCCCGTTTTGTGAGGAGGCCTATGCTCAACATTGGCATGTTTTTAGGCTGGATATGATGAGGTATTTATCAATGTAAGACCTCGTTCAACATCATGTTCAAACCTCAGTTCATAAAATACTGTCACCTAAAGAGAATTAATAATAAGATGTTTTTTTTTTCTTCATTTAATTTTGTACCTACTCCATTCAGGTTATGATTAGTTAGACAGAAGGAAAAATGTTTCGTTATAATGCAACTTTTAAAATGTCTTACTTCACGAGAAAAGGTTTACAATCGCTGCTTCTAAAGTCTAACGTTATCATGAATAGAGAGTACGCTTACTAAAAAAAAACAAATTTAAAAATACAAAAAAATTAAAGAGATCTCGAGCCATGTGGAGCAGGCCTTATATGGAACAAGCCACAGGCGGGACTTATGCAGCGATCCCGGCGAATATCTGATCCGAATTATAGAGAGCATTCAATGGATGCCCCGGGCGTCGTGCCCCGGAATGCTTCTTTTGAATTCAATCACGAATTATTTGAGCTCATGTCCGAATACTTAGCAGTTGTTTGGCAAAATTTTAAAAGTTGCGTTAGTACGCAGTTTTAACATTACCACAATTTTTTCCATTATGACACGAAAATTTGTCATACATACATACACATATAAATCGCGTCATTATCCCTTACGGGGTAAACAGAGCCTAAGGTGACAAAACCTAAAATCCACGTTTAGCATGGTTGTGGGCGTATAGGTGGAAAGGAGAATCAAAATAGTGATGGGTTGCTAGCCGCGTCGACTACAACATGAATCCTAAGATTTTCGCCCATTCAAGAGAGAAGAGAAGTTCCAGAGAAGCAACTGGTACATTCTATGTTTTTTCTTTACTTCCAGATAGACCAGTATAGTCATACGTATGAGTAATTCAATTATGACTAATTTTCGTGTCACAATGGAAACAGTTAGTGGTAATTTTGAAACTACCTACTAACGCAACTTTACCGGTGTGTGACATTTTGGTTTTCACCTAAATGTTTTGCGTACGCTACGACAAACAGTCTTTGTACATCCCTCTATCTGTTGGAGGCTAAAACATTAATATTCTCTGATACATAATTAATTTAGCCGAGTCGAGTTAGCATGCAATCCTGTCACGTTCTAACAGACAAACATACATTACTCATAATGCAGTGCATTTATATTAATGAATTTGTTTTGTTAGCAACTGCGCTGCGCTTCCGCAGGAGACAGCGGCACAACAAATGTTCCTCCAAGACGAAACCATAGACTGTTTATGTATTCCGATACTTTTTAGGCATTACCGATATGTGGGTATCGATTTACAGACATAAATCACGTCTTTATCCCTAGCCTAAGGTAACACGTGCCTACAGGCCACATTTAGCATGACTGTGGGCGCATGGATGGAAAGGGGAATCAAAATAGTGATGGTTTGCTAGCCTCATCGCCTATATAACATGATCCCTAAGATTTTCGCCCAATCCCTCGATGGGCTTTTATCTGCGCGGGTAGAGAAGAAATTAGTACATTCTATGATTTTTCTTTGCTCCCAGACCAGTATGGAAGGAAAAATATTGTAACAGTATGTAAAAAAGGTACATGTCAATGTCTAGGCCGGTAATTAGTATCTTCTATTCAAATTACAATTCAAGTATTCGTACACAATAGTACTATAAATACCTATAAGCTATTTTTCCAGGGCATTGGCATATAACTCTTCAACCGTATAAAATGGTCTTTTTGCAAAATAATCTTTCAAGGAAGGGCTCATTAAATGCTACCGTGGTGTTAGAACCTTTGATGTCGTTGCTAAGATTGTTGTATACTTTAATGGCCATGTTGTTGAAGCCTTTGTTAAAATGCACAAAATGAGACCTATCGGGCCAGGTTCTTGTTGCTTCCAAGATCTATGTTACATAGAGTCTATAGTCATTAAGTCAAAGACACAATTGTAAGAATCCCATTTTCCAAAAACATGTTTTATCGGTACGGGTATAGCATAAAAAATCAAGAAGTAAAAGTCTTGATTCATTTGATAGTACACTATCATTTGAACAGCGCCTTCTCTCGTACCTGGTGAGCAGTAGATGTTCCACGGGAGTTTGCAATTGTGTCGTACAGACACATCATTCAAACAGATGACGCTTAGCGACAAAAAATCGCATAGTAACAAGGTCCCGTGACAGCTAGAAACAGATAGAAAAATTCGGAGACTACCCACCTGCTATGGGTGCGGTGTAGGGGATAGCACACGTCACGGAATGGCGCAGATCCGGCTTCGATTCCCGGCCATAGCTTTACTTTCGGATTTTACTGTGGTGTCGTTTAGAAATTTGAAATCCTTAGAGATAACTATAGTTCTGTTATCTCTGAGGAAAACCATTTCTAAAGATAACCAGTTATTTGGCTATAATTAACTGCAAGGAACAAGGGGGTATTTTGTGTATTAATATCGTACTTTTAACTCATATACCGATATTGTTTCTGATACTAGAATAACGATATTATGTCGATATCTTTTAAGTACTAGCCGTTTGAGCATGACAACATTTTTTAACCGGTTCCGTGTAACAATGGTTTCATAGTTTCGGGAAAAATCGACGGAGCTGTGTTAGTTTTTTTTCTTAGATGGACGTATCATGCCAATACTATCTGGTTCCTGCCTGCGGAATCCTAATGAATAGTCAAAGCCATATTCAAACTTTCCAAAGAAACTACATAGTTCAATTTAAAAGCTACCATTCCTTTGAACTCTGTGGCGCACCTCGTACACAGTTCCCGTATGCAGTGGCTATTGTTATAACATTTCTATGGGGAAATAACTCTGGCAGAAACCTTTGTAGCTCTCTTCTGGAGTTGCATTGTGAAGGAAGCAGCGGAGCATGAATTATTGTCTTTTTACAAATTGCCATACAGTTTTAATACAATAAGGCTAAGTTCAGATGACCGCGCGGCGACGCGCGGTTGACTCGGCGCGCGGTTCAAGATTGTAACAAATCTATGTTGCTGTGTACATGAGCGCGCGGTGCCGCGCGGGACCGCGCGCGCCGCCGTGCACCGCGCGCAAGTTCTTGTCCCGCGCGGCAACATAGATTTTGTTACAATCTTGAACCGCGCGCCGAGCCAACCGCGCGTCGCCGCGCGGTCATCTGAACTTAGCCTTAAAGCAATAATAACGGGTCATTTGTATGAAAAGCGGCCTTCATTTTTGCCTTTGAATTTAGAAACGACCATGCCCTCCATGCTGGACTGCGAGTAAAGAAAAAACATAGAACGTACCAGTTGCTTATCCCGCGCAGATGGTAGAAGCTCGTATAGGCAATGGTCGAAAATATTAGGAATCATGTTATAGGCGATGTGGCTAGCAACACACCGCTATTTTGATTCCCCTTTTCCACCTGTACGCCGACAATCATGTTAGGCCTTTAAATCTTGTTACCTTGGGCTCTGCCTACCCCGTAAGGGATAAAGAGGTGATTTAGTGATCATAAACAAGTAAGTTAGGTTCTTTGCTCCGGATTTACGTCTGCATCTCCAGCCTATATACCTAAGTCCCACTGCTGGGCACAGGCTTCGTCTTAAAATGCGAGGGCTTGGGCTATATTCCTCACGCGGGATATTAATTACTTCGCAAGTGTGTGTGGGTTTCCTCAAGATGTTTTCCTTTAGGTACCGAAAAATTCATGGTAAATTTAATATATAATTTGGCACATAAATTCCGAACAAACAGAGATCTGAGTGCTCGAACCCACGACTCTCTGCTTGGGCTACAAGCCCATCAACTGGGCTACCACGGCTTATACGAGACCCCGGGGGAGTCCCGGGTGTTACAAGTTGTATTGATATTTCCCAAACTTGTTAGGTTTGTAGGAATAATAGACCAAAGTAAAAAAAAAATGCATAGTTCAGTAGCGTCAAAATGTCAATCTAAAACCTATCGCTCGCAATCGCCATCGTGTTCATTTTGACAGTTCATGTATGGGCTGACAATTGGCATCGGAATCAGCTAGCTGTCACATCTACACACGATGGCGATTGCGAGCGAGTTAGGTAGTAAGCCTACTGGTTTAACGATTTATTTAAATTAAATCCAACTTGAACCAGACCTTTTTGCTGCAAGTAGCTCTTAGTTACATACAAATGAAAAACAAGGCGCTGAAACGGCTGTAATAATTGCATTATGAATTTTTCCCACAAAACTATTCAGCATTTTTTTCTAGACATGGAGTATATCGCGTCGATGTTTGAACTTCACTGAAAAGTCAAATTCAATCCATCCGTCCAGCAAATATCCGAGACCTAAATAGCTAATAACGTAAAGAGGCGCCCGACCTATGAGCTATCTCAAACCGCCAATCCTTTCCGAATCAACTAAACCTTATCAATACATCGACAGTAGATCGCAATTCCCTACAAATCTGAACGGGGGCGGGCGGCCATAAGTCGGATTCTCTCTCTTCATATTGTTTCTTTCTGATCAGCGATAAACTCCAAGGGTCGAATTTATCGCTCGCCTTCACGAATATAACGCGACACATTCCACACTCCCGACTTCACGCTATCCATCGCTGTGTACTTGCAAGCGTCGTTCACACGAGCACTCGTAAACAGCGCAGTGGTACGCGTGCTAATCGGCAGCGTTTTGTTTTGTCTTGGTAGGGGCTTTGAAATGGAGTAGCAGGGCCAATTTATAGCTCGTACGACGTTGGACATCGGCCGAATGTAAATGAAAAGCGGTTCGCAGTTTATTGACTCCAAAGATGTAATAGTTTTGAGCGGAATCGCTGAGCTGTCGTTCAAAGTTTCGGACGAGCGGGCTTGCAATTTTGTACGGTGGTTGCCTTGTCGGTTTTCAACGGTTCTTTTTATTCGGCAGCTAGTTTGTTTTCCTACAGTATGGTTAGTATAAGTTTTACGTCACATTAGCACGTCTTTGTCCCTTACGGGGTAGACAGAGCCTAAGGTAACAAGACCTAAAGGCCACGTCTAGCATGACTGTGGGCATCTAGATGGAAAGGGGGAATCAAATTAGTGATGGGTTGCAAGCATGCGATGCGGCTAACATGATTCCTAAGATTTTTCTCGATGGGCTTTTACCATCTGCGCGGGAAGAGAAGCAACTGGTACATTCTATGTTTTTTCTTTACTCCTAGACCAGCATGAAAGCATTTAGTCACAAAATACGCCTTAAACGCTTGCTTGCCATTTCGATTCCTGAGCGGCGTTGCTCGATTTTTAAGACGTTTATGTGAACGTTTTCGAGAAGTTTTTGTGTGAAACCTTACATTAGAGCTTTAGTTTTGCGTCGTTTAAGTAAGTAATTGGAAAACAGTACGCTACCATATTCAGTAGCACTTTGTATTTATTGCGACCAAGAAGTTAAAAATAGCTAAGGTGCTAAGATATTTTCAGAGACGGTACCTCACATCAAAACAATTAACCTTAAATAGAAATTAAGAATACTTTCATGTTTTTATTATTTCTTTATTGAACAAAAAAAAATCTGTCTAAACATAATTCTCCTGTGCCTTTATTTAAAAAAAAAATATCTGGCACTTGACACTTTCTGTCACGTATGCAATAATCGTTTGTCATAAATATCATGACCTTGACTTTACAGAATTTCATTTATCAACGTGAAGTGGCCAGTCATGTCATTGCTGAGAGGTTCTAGAAGATATTTAAAGAGAACTTAATTAGTAGCTATTAGTTACCTCATTATCAGGGTGTTTTTACGCAGCAGAGTTGTTTCCCCAAAAAACTACTCTAAACCCTATAGCTAATGTTCTCTAAGAGCCGAGTACTATCAGCTGTAAAAATATCGGTACATATTTTGTTAGCACTCTTGTTGGGAAGTACGATGCTAAATTTGGAGCGACCTAGTCGTATTTATAACGTTCCATTAAAGTTTTAGCAGGCGTATTTTAAGCAAGCTCGTAGTGTCGCGGCCGAACCAAATAACTAAGCCATATTTGCGTTTATATTTATTCGTTAAGGTGTTATTCGAGCCAGGAACGTACTGCAATAATTCCGCCCGGCCCAGAAACAGGTGTTCTGTTGTGCTGGATTAGATGCGTGCCGCTTGGCACTTTGATATTGCTGCCTTTGTTTATTGACATGGCTTTGCATAACTTGCTTCTGCTCGTTCTATCTTTTTACAAGATATTTATCGGGCATATTATCAGCGGGAAGTAAACCGCGATTACCTTTAACTAGCTCCCGATATTTCGACGCAGCTTGCATTATGATCAGGGCCGGACCGTGAGTTTAGGGGGCCCTGGGCTAATACTACTTAGGGAGGGGCCCACCTAATTACTCAAAGCATAAGAAAAAAAAATGACTTTGACTTGACTTAGCTGGGGGTCCCTTGAATCCACGGGGCCCTGGGCTAAAGCCCAAAAAGCCATATGGTAGATCCGGCCCTGCTTATGATCACGGGTAGACAATGTCTGATGTTATTAAACGTGAATCTTTTAAATCTGTTAAGCTGTTATATATCTCCGAATGTTTAAATATTACATACACAAAATCTCGTCTTTATCCCTTACAGAAAGACAGAGCCTAAGGCAACAAGACTTAGGCCACGTTTAGCATGATTGTGGGCGTATAGGTGGAGAAGAATCAAAATAGTGATGGTTAGCTAGCAGCATCGCCTATATCTATTATCATGATTCCTAAGATTTACGCCCATTCCATCGATGGGCTTTTACCATATGCGCGGGAAGAGTAGTAACTGGTACATTCTATGTTTTTTCCTTGCTCCCAGACCACCTTGGAAGGAAAAGAGTTTAAATTTTCAGTGGTTGGTTAACCATGATAATCGGTATGGATAATTTTCTTCGATAAGAATGTAAGTAAGGTTATCAACAAAACTTGAATTCCTTTTAAAAATCTGTCTGATGTTGCTCATTGAAAAACGTAAGATTTAACAATTATTTTTGAATTTGAAACCTAGAGCCGTATCAAAATATCACATCGAAACCGTGAAAGCAAATTCATCAAGTGATGCAAACTTTTTAGTGAAAAAATACAATGTTATTTACTAAGTGTGGATTAAAATTCACAGGGGGTTGAACGCCCTTGGGGATTTGCGAGACGGAATCCTAACTCCGATCTTAACTACGTAAGTATTTTAGGAGTTAATCCCTTTTCTTTTATTGCCACACTTGCTTTTACCGCCACGAAGCGTTCCAAAACTTACAGAGTTGCTTTGCTTACACTTTGTAAACTTTACTGGCTTCATGAATTAGAGTAAAAATAACTGAACTGATTTGCCGGGCAAAGAAAGACCGAACAAACGAGGCAAATATTTAGTTGTGCCGGTAACTTTGTTCGCGAATCAAATTGATTCGCAAGAAATGTAAATCTTAAGGCACTTGCTAAAAAATCTGGACGTTTGCGAATACTTCAACTGTTTGTGTTATATTGGAAGCAAAAAAATCGATTAAATTAATTTCTATTACATAAAGGCTGCTCCAAATTGTAAATTAGTTTAAGGAATACTAAACCAATTGTACTCATCATCTTGAATATTGATCACAAATTGCCATGAAAACATCTTAGTAGATATATTATAGACCTATACACTTCCAAGCTGGTCTAGGAGCAAAGATAAAACATAGAAAGTACCAGTTGCTTCTCGTACCACAGAAGGTAAAAGCCCGGGGGGGGGGGGGGTATGGGCGAAAATCATAGGAATCAAGTTATAAGCGATGCTAGCAACCCATCACTATTTTGATTCCACCTTCCACCTATACGCCCACAGTGTCTTGCTAAACGTGGCCTGTAGGTTTCGTTACCTTAGACTCTGTCTACGGGATAAAGACGAGATTTATGTAAAAAGTGTTTATGTAAAATTTACAGCTTAAAAAGTACTGCTTTGAGTCCCAATACGAGTGCACTAGACGTCGCGTGTACCGGACGTCGCATTATTAATGCCGGCCCACTGTACCGCTGTGTCTGCTGTGCCGGCCGCATACCCTACCGTACTACCAGTCTCATTTAATGTTCAGATTATGTGTGATCACAATGTGTGTTAAGGATGTTAAGTAATGTTAAGTCAATACTAAAAGTAACTGATCACTTTTGTACTTTTACAGCGCTGACACGTGATGAATCTTCTTTGACATATGCAAAGTTTGAAATGGAGTGAATGCTGGCCTTTTTTTTGTTGGTGCAAACTAAACTCAACTCTGCGAGTGTCATTTTTGCCGTCTCCAGGCAAAGTTCAGGGGGGGGTTGGATTTCAAAAAACTGTTAGTTTTCTCTCAAATCTACGCGTATCTAACGATGTGATTTCTTAAGGAATTGTTACTATACAAACGTATTTTTAGGGGCAATCCCTACTTGAATATTTTTCTTAATTTGGATTTTGAATTTATGCATTCTGAAGTGTTTGAGTGATATTCAATCTGTACCAAAAGTAGTTAATCCTAGCTGATCTGAAATGTCATCTACCTATCTCTATAAAACAATGTGTCCTTTGTAAAATGTTATGCACTCAGTAACTTCTGTGATGAAATAAAATTATTCTTATTCTTCTTGATCACTTTACGAATCTGCTTTGTTGCATGCAATAAGTAGAGTGACAAAATAGTGAAAAGTAAGTACCTAGTTACATTTGATTCTGAATGTTTTTTGTTGGTGTTAATCAAACTTAAGAATCTCAACGCTTCGAGTGATATGTTCCGGCTCCTGGCAACGCCTTCAGGGCGCCTCGCTTTCGTCAGCTTCTCAAAAACAACTGCTATCTGCAACTATCTGGTTGAATTGACGGAAATTGTCGGCTTAAAAAGTATTGCTTTGAGTCCCAATACGAGTGCACCAAACGTCGCGTGTACCGGACGTCGCATTATTAATGCGGGCCCACTGTATCGCTGTGTCTGCTGTGCCGTCCGTATATCCTGCGGTACTAGTCTCCATTTCAGAGAGTTGTGATCACAACATGTGACTTTGAGTGGTGCTCGTGTTTAAAGAGTCAGATGCCATTGCCTAGTACTAGTATCTCTGTCACTCTCAAGTTAATTTACTATTAGTGTGAGGGAACGGCACGAATCGAACTACGAGAATCGAATTTGAGAGTAGCAAAGCGTAAGCCAAAGGTCAGCGTTCTCTCGTGGAGTGGTGAGCATGTCACTCTGCCAACTTATCCAGATTTCCATTCGGCAACCATCTTTAATTATTTCAACCAGGATCAACTCCTTGCATAAAATATTTTAATTTTATACGCCGAATGCATTAAGACGGGAGTTTTAAGAAGTAAATTGATTCGAGATTCGCTCTGAGTTTTAAATGACCTTTACTTTGTGAATTTTAATGGCGCTAAGTGTAGATTTTGAATGGGTGTCGGCGGTGTTCACGTTGGAGTTTGAAATGAGATTTATTCAAAGCTCGCTTTTTATGCTGAATTTTAATACTGAGTAATTTTTTGAATTCATTGTCGTATCAGTATGGTGCACATACAGAAGCAGAATATTTTTGTTTTCTAGTCACTGATAGAAAAATTCGAAGGCTTACCCACCTGCTATGGGTGGTGTAGGGGCTCGCGTCACGGAATAACGAGGATCTGGGCTCAATTCCCGGCCATAGCTTTACTTTTCGGATTTTTCTATGTCTTCTAATTTTCAGTATCGTTTAGAATTTTGTTTTCTATTATCTATTAGTGAAGAAAGAACACAACAAATAATGTTAAATGTAGTTCACTACAAGCTTTCCTAAAGGAGTAAAAGCAACTATTTTATTGTATTGCAATGAATACCTACAAATTATAAAAACTACAGTTTTAACGGTTGAAACCATGGGGACAATCCGAGCCGTTTCGATTTATTCGACAGATCTTCGAGAGTGAGTGCGTTTTAGACGGAATAAAACTTTTAGGTTATTTTTTGTTACACTACAGTACCTAATAGTAATTACATTCCGACGGTGGTGGAATAAAGAATGTCGCACGAGCCAAAGCCGAGGGTGATAAACATGCGACCTGACGCTTTCTTTATCACACCCCGAGGTGTAGAAATTTCCGCTCGCTTAGAAATGATTACGATCAAAGTTAACCTTTCTTTGACAAAACCCCTCGTACATTTTATGTCTCTAATCGATTTAGAACTAAAGCGACTGCAATGAATTATAAAAATGCCAGACAGAAATTCTAGCTAAGAATTTAATAATTCTGCAAATACGGAAACAAAGAGTGAAGGAAAGAAAAATGTATTTCAACTTAAATCGTATTGCAATATTTCAATGCTGCTCCTTTTACCGCGTTCGTTTGACTGTACAATAAATAATATGCTTTAGGGGTCCGCTTATACCTGTGGTTGGTCCGTCCGTCTGACCCCTGACTTAGAGACTCATCGTAGGTACTTGAAACCTGTCATTTGGCATTGGTTGTAAGTAGTCATCACGCCGACAAAGTTGCAAAATGAAAAACCGTAAAAGTAAAACAAAAAATCAAGAAGTAAAAACTCTTGATTCATTTGATAGTACCTATCATTTGAACAGCGTCTTCTCTCGTCCCTGGTGAGCAGTAGATGTTCCACGGGAGTTCGTAATTGTGTCGTACAGACACATCATTCAAACAGATGACACTTGGCGACAAAAAATCGCATAGTAACAAGGTCACATATAAAATAATTCGAAGGCCACCTGCTACGGATGGTGTAGGGGCATAGCACGCGTCACGGAATGACGAGGATTCGGGTTCGATTTTCGGCCATAGCTTTACTTTTCGCACTTTTCTATGTTCTAATTTTCAGCGTCCAAAAGCCAGGCTTGTATTATTATGTTCGATATTCTGCTATAAATTAAAAGAGGCGTATTTATAAGAAACCTCATGCAAAGCCTTGCGGTGCACTGGCAGGCGTGTCGGCAGCAAAAAGGCCCAATAAATCGAGATCGCCTCCTTAATTAATTTCTTTGTGAAAGTCACTGAAAGAAAGAAAGAAAGAAAGAAAGAAAGAAAGAAAAAATTTATTCGTGACATAATAGTTACAAAAAACAAAAAAAGAGGTAAAAAAAAAGGACATATATCACGAAATGGTCCCATCTCAGCATAATGCTGGCCTTGCAGCCAGCGCTGGTCTTCCGATGGGACCATCAAGTGCTACTGTAAGCACAAATTAAAAACTATATAAATTAAAAACAGTGTAAAAGTGAGCCGGCATTACAACCATTACCATGGCTGTATGGACAACAATTCCTTTAACTATAAGGGATGAATTTTATAAAAATAAAAAAATAAAATAAATAAAAAGTCCTTGGCTTTGGTTGGCCTGACCTGACAGTAGAAAGAAGAAAAATGCAAACAAACTTCTTTCACATTACTCTAGAAGTTAAATCTAACAATCCAAACAAGATTTGCGTGACCGTAATAATTATGGTAAATGAACCGTGAACCGCCAAAGCACATTGTGACTGACGGCAACAAATGTCAATGCGCAGCGTTGCTTTTTAGCGCCAGGATAATTAAACATACTGACAACACACAATTATACTAAATGAAAACAGAAAACAGTCAAGAAAAATACACTCATCGATTCATCGCTAAGGAAATGGGACGCAAACTCAGGTGTGTTTTTATATTATACCTATACATGACTAAACTAAATATTGATTTTAAATGCAGCTAGTGTCGAGAGACAAAGCTTCCTGCCCTCGCTGATGCTCAAACATGTGTGCTTTGAGTTTTTTCCTGAAACCATGAACATTTTGCAGGTTCCTAATTGGCGGTGGGATGTTGTTCCAACATTTCGTTGCCATGTATCGAAAACTGCCTCGGAAGGCAGCTGAGGCGTGGCGAGGTGTTAACAACTGCACACTACACTGCCGAGCTCTAAGTGCCCTGTGCCCGTCTGACCAGGACAACTTCTCATACAGATATGGTGGAGATTTATGCTTTAATACTCCAAAGAGGAGGCAAGCGAGGTGGAGCTTGCGCCGGTGCTGCATTTTTAAGATTTTATGCTGATTTAAAAACGGAGTGACATGGGCCCTTAACGGAACACTAAAACAGAAGCGAGCACAGGCATTCTGTACACGCTGAACAAGTCTTTTAGTTTTAGCTAGAAGTCTTGGTCCAAACACCGAGTCCATATAGTTTAATTTGGATAAAATTAGTGTTTCTACCAGCTGGATCCGCAATTTTTCGTTAATAAATGGCCTAATTCTATACAGTACTTTAAGCTTGTAGAAGCAATTCCCGACTGACTTCGCAATATGCTTTTCGTAACGTAATCCACAATCCATAAGAAGACCCAAATTACGAGCTTCATACACACGCTCAATGGGTTCATCCATTACCATAACTTGCTTGAGACTTGTGTGATTTAAGTCGGCTAACTGCTGCCTACTGCCAAAAATTAGATACTTTGTCTTGCTTGGATTAAGTATTAAACAATTACTTATGGCCCAAGAAGCTATACTACAGAGATCTAAATTAAGTTTCTCAATTGCAATGTTGACCTCTGATGGCTTGCAAGAGATGTAAACCTGTATATCATCCGCGTAAATGTGAAACTTGCAGTGTTGAATGTGAGTTTGTATATCAGCAGAATATAAAATAAAAAGAATTGGTCCGAGGATCGAACCCTGCGGCACTCCTCTAGCAAGGTTCACCCTGTCTGAGCTCTGAGAAGAACCGTCACCAAGACACAACCTCACATACTGATGGCGATTCTTCAGGTAACTGTCAAACCATCTCAGCGCACTGCAATGAAAACCGTAGTAGCTTAACTTTGACAGCAACAAATCTACATTCAGGCAATCAAACGCCCTCGAAAAGTCGAGTAGCACTAACAAAGTACACATTCCTTTATCCTGTGAGTACAGAATGTTGTCAGTAACGTCGAGCAGAGCCGTTACAGTGCTTCGTCCCCTCCTAAAACCCGACTGTACATCCGGTAAAACATTGTTATTTTCAAGATAATCAGTCAATTGCAGGCTCACTGTCTTTTCCATTATCTTTGACAAACATGGTAATATGCTAATCGGTCTTAGATCTTTTAGCTCAACTGGATTTGAGATTTTAGGCAGGGGGCGCACAATTGCTAGTTTCCAGATGTCTGGGAAGGTAGAAGTTAAAATAGAAGCGTTAATCACATCTTTGATTATTTCTGTAGTGTAAGGAAATGTTAATTTTAACATATTTAAGTTAATGCCATCACAGCCTTCAGCGTTAGACTGTAGACCACCGATAATTTTAATAATTGTATCTGTACTGACAGGTTTCAAAGAAAAGGTTGAGTCACTAAAGCTATGGAACTCAAAGTACGATAATTGTGAAATAGTAATGTTTGAAGTGCCTGGTAAACTAACAAAATGATTGTTTATAGCATTAGGATTATTGAAAGTAGAGGGCAATTCTGTATCATTTTTAGGTAATAGTGTAGATCTAAGATTTTTCCATAACAATTTCGGCCTGTTTATATTATTGTTTATATTTTCATTAAAAAAGGCGGCTTTCTCATAAAATAATGCTTTATTGACAATTGATTTTAAGTCCTTATAAAATTTTTTTTTGCTATCAGTCTGAGTTCTATGAAAGTCAGCTGCGGCCCTGTCACGCAGCCGCATCATGAATTTAACTGTGTCCGTGATCCAGGGGTGAGAGCGAACCTTGACGATGGACGACCTTGAAGGGGCATGCAGGTCAAACAGTTCAATAATATGCTGGCTCAGCGCATTGACCATGTCATTAACATTACCTAGATCGGCTAACAAATCCCATCCCACGGATCGCAAGTGAGCATTAAATTCTTCCAAACAAATATCATTCATTGGCCTGTAAGTTATGGTGTAGGGTTTAGGTTTGTCACGCTTTACACTGAACTCGCAAACTACAAGACAATGCCCGTAAAGAGAACCCACATGTTCGACTGTAACTTTCTTCGAACTTAAGTTAGTGCACACGACGTCAAGCAGTGTCTGACTAGTGTCAGTGTAGTGAGTGGGTTCCGTCACTAACTGGGACAAACCAAAACTTGATAAAAAGTTTTTAAATTTAAATATTTTAGCGTCAGTGTTGCTTAGTAAATTGATATTAAAATCACCCAACAACACCAAATTATCATAATTAGGTAAAGAGCTAATTGAGTCAGAAAGAGCATCAAAAAACAGATCGGCATCCATCCAAGGTGGCCTATACGCCGTTCCTATAACCAATTTCTTTCCGTTAAGGGTCAATGACACCCACATTTGTTCAACAGAGTTGTGCAGTGGATCCACCGGATGAGGCCAAGTGCGAGCGCTGACGTCGCGCTTTATGTAAAACCCCACGCCCCCGCCACGCGAACGTGCGCCCTGAGGCCTGGGGGCATGTCGTAGTCGGCACCCAGGAAGAACCGGCGCCCGCCCCTCCTCCCCCGCCCTAAGCCAAGTTTCGTTTATCGCCAACACATCCATTTCCTGACGTGTACTAGCCACTATGAAGTCATCATGATTTGTGCCAAGGGAACCTGCGTTGTACAAACCTATTTTGAGCTTTTTATTTATCATTATAAATGTTGTGGCAGTGGTTTATACACAAAGGGCAGATAACCAGCAACGAGGTCAAGAAACTCCATACTATCAAAGCAATTAATAAATAAGTAAAACATTCACGCGACGAGTAGGAGTAAAACATACAGCTAAAGTACTCGGACAGCAGTACAAGCAAAAAGCGATGCAATTTGTCAATTTCGCATACGACATTGTTTTCCAGGAACCATACAAATAATAAAAAATGGGCAGAAAAATACATTTGACATGCTAGCTCTAACACCCACCACTGCCAAAAACCTGGGCAATGTCTTCGGACGAGCGGACCCGGCGGGCAGGCGAGTCCTTGTTGCGACGCACAAACACACGGCCGTCCCTCGTCCACGGGTTACGCCAATCCAGCTTACTGCTTTCCTGGCGCGCGTTGTAAAACAGCGACCGGTTCAGCCTAGTGAGCCGCTCGTTCACATAGAACCGGCTAGGCGCCCCGGGCAAGCCGAAGCCCGACGTGTCGGCCCCCCTTCGCACTCTCGCGGCGCGCAGCAGGTCGGCGCGCGGCAATCGGCGGGCGAGGCGCACCACCAGGGGTCGCGGGCGCCCGGCAAGCGGCTGCATGGCGGCGGTGGCGTCCCCCTCACCGGGGGCAGCCTCCCCTCCGACGACACCTCCCCCCACGACAGCGCCTCCCCCTCCGACAGCGCCCTCCTCCACTGCGGCGCCCCCCTCACCGGCGGTAGCATCTTCTCCAGCAGCACCCTCCCCTCCGGCGGCGCCCTCCTCCCCCGCGGCACCCCCCGCTCCGGCGGTGGCTCGCGGCTGCCGGCGCGGCCCCACACGCTCAGCGAAAACGATGTCGCGCTCGTCCAGGGCTACGCCGAGCCTGTGCGCGACCAAACACACGAGGTGCGACCGGCTTTCATTGGCCATCTCAGGAATACCTGATATCTCAAGGTCATTGAGAAGGAGGTCCTGGTCTCGGTCGTTGAGCTCCGCCTTGAGCTCTGCAACCGTGCTGGCCAGATCACTGCCAGCGCCATCGTCTACCCGCTGTTCCACACGCTCCTCGAGGCTTCTAACCCTTTCCTCGACGGCCTCGAACCGCGCCTGGAATCCACCGAAGGTCTTCCTGATCTCCAGCATCTCATGCCGCAGACCAGCCATCTCCTCCTTCATGGAGACGAACTCCACACGGAATAAACGGAGCTCCTCTGCGAAGTCCGGCGCCGGTTCCCGGGCAGGCGTCGGCTCGCGGGGCCTTTCCTCTTCCTGATCGCTGCTCTTGACCGGAGTGTCGGTGTTATCGCGCCGCGGGACCTGGATCCTGCACGCCGGACACGTCCAAGTCGACGACAGGCGTTGCTCCTGCGCCAAGTTTACGCAGGCCCTGTGATAGACGCACGCGCATTTCTTACATTTAGCGCCCTCTGTCGAATTGCTTGATGTAAACTTACCGCAAGCGGCACACTTAGGCTGCGGCATATCGGATCGATATCGCAAGACCACAACAACGAAACGGTACGGCGGCCGACCGGTAGATGGCGCTGTCGCCTGTCGCCTAGACTTTTGCAAATCTGAGTTGTAACAAATATTTGCCGCAAATACCGTTGGGCGCGCTATCACCAGCACTGAATCCGTCACACAGGTTACTCGTTCTATAACTATTTAATGTTTGTTTTGAGTTTTTATTTTTCTTTTTTAACTTGTAGTGGGTACTAAACGTATTGGATGATTATGATCAGATTTAGTTTCTATGATTATAATAAGACTACTCAATATTGTAATCTGATAACGACACTTCCACTGCACTGTAACGTAAATTGTCTTATTCCATAAAAATTACTTTAAAAATAACAGTCTATTTATTTTTAAACTATTAAAGTACGCAGGTAAACAAACTATTGTCGGCTCACTCACACTCACTCCTCGCAATTTTTAATTAGCAATATTTTCCATTGTGGCTGCTGGACCATTGCAGGCCTCGGTGGATATGCAAAATAATGAGAAAGTATTTAATGATTTTATTAATTCTTTCGCTAGCAAAGTTTAATTAATTAAAAAATTGTGATTGGTTTTCTTTTCCTTCAAAATGGGCGTTTTGATACAAACTTGAATTTGTGTGGTTTGCTTTCCTAACTATTACATGATATAAGGTATATTTTAAGAATGACTATAGAATCTACAGCGAATGGAAATGTGAAGATAATGACATCAATATTTAAGCCGACAGACAGAAAAATAAATCTATAAGGTTTTTAACGTTTTTAATACCCCCGTAGTAGTTTTTAACAATCCATTGCCCGCGACTTCGTCTACTAAACCCCCGATATTCCAGCAACGAATATTTTAACCAATTTACACAAAACCTTAATAAATTCTATACAGTCCGTGAGCTCTTAGAATGCCATTCGGGTTAGTCTTGCTGTCTCTCTCACTCGGCCGATTCAAGTATCAAACCCATCAGTGAGACAGCACCATACCTGAACCTTCTTCGTGAATCCCTCTATACCGACCTCTTAAAGTCCTCGCCCGCACGGCACAGGGGCTCGGGGTAGGATGTCAAAAGGGGCCGAGAGAGATGCGGGCGGGTAGTGCGCCTGCCGCCCCCACTTCTCTCGGCCCCCTTTGTCGTCCCACCCCGCGATCCTACACCGCGCGTGGGAGGACTCATTTAAGCGGTCGGTCCATATCTATTGGGTGTTTTTTTAATTTTTACCTTGCTTCCATGCTGGTCTGGGAGTAAAGAATAAACATAGAATGTGCCAGATGCGACTCTTCCCGCGCGGACGTTAAAAGTCCATCGAGGGAATGGGCGAAAATTTTGGGATTCCTGTTATAGACGTTGAGGCAACCTTTCACTATTTTGATTCCTCTTCCCACCTATACGCCTACAATCATGCTTAACGTGGCCTTTAGGTCTGTCTATATACCCCCGCTCGTCTCGAAGAGTTCGACTTGCAATCGTTAAGCCTTGACTTTATAGACTTGACTCGGAAGTTATGCCCAAAATAGGCCCAATGAAAGTCACTCGAGCCTAGCAAAGGCTTAAATCACTTGTGAATTCAAACTCCATTCAATTTTAAAACGAATTTCAACTATGCCAGCCGCTCTAAGATCCAGACAGAACTATTTAATTATATGACCCTTCGAGTCGTTTCCGCTCACTGCCTCTGAATCCCAGTTAAATGGATGGACTATTTTGTTCTGCGACCAAATTGGATTGTTCTTCCGAGGCCACTCCGGCGCTGACTCGCAGGTGCTATGGAAGAATTCTTTGTATATTTTACCTATCTTATTGTCGAACGAATTGCTTTCTGAATGAAGCTGCTTCGCATTTTAATTTGAAACCGTGAAGTGAGAATTTATTTAATAAGGTGCAGCGTCTGATTAAATTGTAAATAACTAGCTGCTGCCCGCGACTCCATACATATACATACATAAATCACGTCTTTATCCCTTACAGGGAAGACAGTAACATGACCTAAAGACCACGTTTAGCTTGATTATGGGCGTATGGATGGAAAGGGGAATCAACACAGTGGTGGGTTGCTAGCCACATGGCTTATAACATAATCCCTAAGATTTTCGCTTACCTACAAAAACTATTCTATGTTTGTATCGTGGATTGAACCTATCTCCAGCATATCAAATCCCGATGAGGTCGGTTCAGCTGTTTAAGCGCTAGGTTACAGACAGACGGACGGACACACTTTCGCGTTTACTTATAATATTATGCATGGATTGGTATTTGGTATTGGTAAATTTGTGTTACATACGTACGATACGGGGTAGACAGGGGCTAAGGTAACAAGAGCTAAAGGCTACGAATAGCATGATAGTGGGGGATAGGTGGAAAGGGGGACCAAAATTGTGATGGGTTGCTTGCCGCGTCGCCTATAACATGACTCGATGGGCTTTTACAATGTACGCGGGAAGAGAAGTAACTGATATTCTATGTAACTATTTTCTTTGCTCCCCCAGCATGGAAGGAGATGATATAAAATAGTCAACGCAAAGCACCAGAGATAAACATTCAAAATATTTTTCTCCAACTGTTCCTTTACCTACTTTCCCACAAAAAAGATAATGTAGCACTTACAGTAATAAGGTCCGATGCGCGTTTTAATTGCGACACAAGTTGCCAGCTTGATACGGCGCCGGAAGTGCACCGCACTCTGCATCCGGTTGATAATCACATCCGCCGCCTTATTACAGCTCTAGTTAGTCTATGCTCTAAAAATAAATAGTGCTCTCTGGCTACACAAGATTAAGAGCGTATTGGAGGGACCATTCTATTATGTTTTTGTTTCACGTTTTTCTTCCATGCTGGGAATAAAAAAAGAACATAAAATGTACCAGTTGCTTCTTTTCCTGCGCAGATGGTAATCATGTTATAGGCAATACGGCTAGCAACCCATCACTATTTTGATTCCGCCTTCCGCCTAGACTTAACTTCCATGCTGGTTTGGGAGGAAAGGAAAAACATAGAATGTACCAGTTGCTTCTCGTCTCATATAGACGTGATTTGTGTGTGTGTGTGTGTGTGTGTTCCACCTAGACGCCCACAATCATGATAAACGTGGCCTTTAGGTCTTGTTACCGTCTGTCAACCCCGTAAAGAATAAAGACGTGATTTATGTATGTATGCTTTTGACGCTAAATCTGGTACGACGGCAGTTCCACGTATTTTGACACTACTCGTAAATTCAGAGTAACACAAAACCAAGTTTCCCTAATTACTTAGTTTTGAAACCAAAGTGTACAATTTTTTATCGAATTTAAACGAGGGCGCCACTTCCTTCGTAACTATCAAATTTCGGACGTAAAAGTGGTAAAATAAAATTTTACATGGCGAATCAGGGTTCCATTGTCATTTCCGCTAAAAAAACACGTTTCCTAGTTACCGAGGGAAACCAGCTCCCCCTTCAATGATATTCATTTCTGGTTACTGGTAATGAATATGCAAAGCGAAAGCATTCATACAAACCTGTCCATGCCACAAATCGACTGTTAACTTTCACAGCCTCCTATCTTCAAAGACTTAAACATCCAATACCAACCCTAGAGCACACCAATGAAGTTCAGATTCAGTTGAAACGTTCAGTATTTTAAGAGTAAGCGGAAATAATGGGTAAATCTCCCGCCAGGTGCGGTTAATACGAGTTTTAGGGTAAATATATTGCCTATTGGTTTTATTCAGAACCCTCCAACTTATATGAAAGGTAACTTTTGTATGAGATATTTATTAGTTTCAGAACAGATTGTCTTCAACTTTAGCACATTTTCACACGTAGTAAAATGGTATTTATTGCGTCGACCAAAATATTCTGACACACAAAATGAAGCTATCAATTGAAAATAAAAAAAACACGGTCATAGTTATTAATGCCTAATTATGTACAGTCACATACATAACTTTATCTACATTCGTATCATAAGTTTTCTACAATCAAAATACGTAGGTGACATTATTTCCTGTTCTTCGAAAGTTCGAAACAGATGAAACAACTGACATTTATATTTTTCTTAAATTCAAAGACAATAGACATAGATATTTTGTTATTTAAGATGTTCGAAGTTTGGATATAATTAGAGTATCGATATTGATACTCTAATGTAAACATTATGATACAACCACATATAGTACTGTAATACTGACTAGTAGAGACTTTTTACATCAATCTCTACCATAGAGTAATCGGGGACTTTATACATCCTTTTTATAAATGTATTTAATTTAACTAGAATTTAAGTATTCTTACTGTATTTTATTTTGAAAAAATGACTTTCTGCCAAGTTTCTTGCGGCGCATTCTTCTTGGCAATTATGGGATGCTCTTTCCGAACGCGGTGATAGTTTAAAAAAAGACATGTAAAAGAGCCCTTGGAGGCCAATTTGCAAAATAAAATTTTGATTTTTTGATACAGGTTTCTTAACGTAGGCCATTTGCTAATCGTTGCTGAAGATATTATACGGACACGGATGTAGATAAGAATAATACAATACAGGCGAGTTTACTATTCCCCGTGGGAATTTGCGAAGACTTAATTACATTACAACACCTTGGTCGACGACTTTTGACCCGTTCGCACCACGCCCTGATCCGGTCACCTCCAGCCTGTATGTATACGTCCCACAGCTGGGCACAGCCCTCCTCTCAAGATGAGGGCTTGGGCTATAGTTCCCACGCGGGCCCAGTGCAGGTTTTTTCTTGTTATTCTGAACTAGGATTTAGTGCGTGTCTATGATTCTCAAGTCAATATACCTGCAGTAGTTAATATCAGCCGGTCGCTCATTCATGCTACTCTTTTGTGTATAAATAAAATGTTTTGCATGTACCTATATACTTGTGCAAGCCAGGACCATCTCCGCAGGAGGAAACTCTTCAACGGTTGGTCCGATTGAGTTGAAATTTGGTTCACATATATGTATTATAATACGGCTGATGACAATGCAAGTACAGGCAACAAAAAGTAGGTAAGTCAGTCACCACAAATGCTTATACAAGCTTGTAAAAATACATTTTTAGGTTAGGTTAATCTTTTTTTTTTTTTTATGAATAGGAAGGCAAACGAGCAAGTAGGTCACCTGATGGTAAGTGATTACCACTGCCCATAGACACCCGCAACCCCGGAGGGATTGCAGATGCGTTGCCAACCTAGAGGACTAAGATGAAATGCCTCTTGTGCCCGTAATTTCCCCGGCTGTCTTACTCTCCACACCGAAACACAGCAGTGCAAGCACTGCTACTTAGCGGCAGGACTTTTGAAGTCAATCAATTTCATTCCTAGGCCACCATAGAACCTTGTCATTTTGACATTTAGCTCAATCGACAAGCACTGTCGTAGATAAATAAGATTAATTACTAAGGTAAAGATAAGGTAAAGTAGAGTAACCTATGAAAATAATTTGTGCTTCGTTTCACGAGGCTCCTCTGCACTGATCGGGCAACTAGCGAAGTTCCCTCTCATTATATTAATTAATTTTCAGACCTTCGCGGAAATTAATTACGGCATCTTACAGACGTCAAAGCCCACTTTTAATATAAACAGGCATCAAGTATAATTACATTATGTATATAGACGGGGAACAGATTTTGTGTCTTTGAAAAGATAGCAGTCGTTACCGGAATTTGGTCGAATGGAATTGGCAATGAGAGGGTTATATAATTTAGTTAGTTCAATAATTTGACGACGCGATTGGTCTAGTGGCCTGCCTGCGAAGCAAGCGTCCCGGGTTCGAATCCTGGTAAGGGCATATTGGAGTGATGAGCACGAATATCTGATCCCGGGTCATGGATGTTTCTATCTATTTAAGTATGTATTTCTCTGTATAAGTATATTGTATCGTTGTCTAATACCCATAACATAACAGAAGCCCTACTTGAGCTTAGTTTGGGATTAGGTCAATTTGTGTGAATTGATCCCTCATATTTATTTATCATAATGCTGGCATCTCAATTATCTCAATAATACACCAAATTATCGGTAACTTATGTGTTTTGAATAAAAAAAATTGAGTTCATTAAAAAAAAAGCCAAAAATAACAAACAAAATGACTAACTTTTAAATATTGCAAAGTTAATTATTCAACCATCCCACTGCTGGGCAAAGTTCTCCCCTTTCGCTTTCCACTGGCCTCTGTCTATTGCAAGCTTCCCCAGTCCGGTTCAAAAGACTCCAATTCGTCCCGCCATCTTCTTTTTGGTCTGCCTCTGCTCCGACGCCCGTCGCATGGAACCCAGTTGGTGGTAATTTTTGCCCAGCGACCCGGGTTGCATTCGGCACTTTGTTTTATGCATTGGTTAATTTAAGTCTATTAATAGACCGTGCTTCAGCGCGTTCGTATGTCCCGGAAAATGTTGCCATCTATCAAAAAGCGCAAGATAGAGTATCTGGGTCACGTGCTCAAGAACGAAAGATACATGCTGCTGCAGTTGATAATGATGGGCAAAGTGGAGGGAAAGAGACGCGCTTGGCGAAGGAAGAAATCGTGGCTCCGGAATATCCGGGAGTGGACCGGTATTGCCTCCGTCGACCAGCTGTTCCGACTGGCTGCTAATAGGGACGAATATAGGAAGCTGACGGCCAACCTTCAGGATTGAAGAGGCACAAGAAGACGAAGAATAAAGCGCATCAAGGCATTATTTAATAGAACCTATACTTCGTCTATCTCAATTATAGATTGACCGCTGAGTCCTCGCCCGCGTGGTTCAGGGGCGCAGGGTAGGATGGCAAAGAGGACCGAGCGTGGTGCGAGCGGCAGGTGCACTCCCGCGCGGGCGACAACTCAGCGCTCTATAAATCTAGCTCAAATCCCAAAAGAAAAGCTATAAAACCTACTCCCGCGTCATAACGTAGCGTAATGGATTTCTCCAAATCAATGATTCCCATTATCGCTTTACAAAACCCTATAATTATATAGGTAACATATTGTCGTAGTGGCGGGTCGCTTATCTTTCCGCTACATTTGTCGTCGCCGCTGATCCGACAAAAATGGCCGACTAAACCCGACCGACGCGCGGCGCGGGGCTCGCAGTCAACGGGTTAAATGTTATTAATTCATAGTTGATGGCTGATCGTGAGGTAATGGTCAGCCAGTAATTATGGGTATTAGGAGCAGGTAACTTTTAACAACAAATTGAAAACATAAATCACGTCAGGGTGGACAGAGCAAGGTGACAAGATCTAAAGGGCACGTTTAGCATGATTGTGGGTGTACACGTGGAAAGGGGAATCGAAATAGTGATGGGGTGCCGCATTGCCTATACCATGATTTCTAAGATTTTTGCGCATTCCCTCGATGGGCTTTTACCATCCGCGCCGGAACAGAAGTCACTGGTAGATTCTGTTTTACCGTTGCTCCCAGACCAGCAGTTTTTACACACACAAATCACACCTTTATCCCTTACGGGGTAGACAGACCCTAAGGTGATAAGACCTACAGGCCACGTTTAGCATGATTGTGGGTATACACGTGGAAAGTGGAATTAATATAGTGACGGGGTGCCGCATCGCCTATAACATGATTCCTAACATTTTTGCGCATTCCCTCGATGGTCTTTCACCATCCGTGCCGGGACAGAGACGCCACTGGTACATTCTATGTTTTTAACTCCAGACAATTTAACTATGTTAATAGAATAACGTAACTAAATCATAATTTTTATTATTGCAAGCTTTTCTTTAACTTGCAATGTTTGTATGTATGTTTGTGCGGGTGGAATCTTGGAATCCAATTTTGAAGCAAATATCTTCAACCGATTGAGCTAAAATTTGGCATACTTGTGTAAACCAGGTGACAATACAACAATCTGGTAGTGAAATTCTTGTGGCGCAGCCAGCACGGTCTCTGCGTCAGGGAACTCTTCAACGCTTGGTCCGATTGACTAACTTGATACATTATGTAGGACGGATGACAATGCTAGTACAGTCAGCAAGAAAGCTTGTATTACAAATGAAAAATTGTAAGAAACTTAGGTATTAATCTGGAACCATCCAATCCGGGATTCGAACTACAGAATACGGTGAAAGGCGTAGTTTTAATAAGACGCTGAAAGGTCGTATTACAGTCTGATATCGGCGGATCGGGCGCGCTCGGGCGAGCTCGGGCGGACTCGGAAGCCATCAGCCGCCATTACCTGCCGCTGTCATCTCGCTACTTGCAAGGGTTTCGACCCGGGTGGCCTGAATAATGGTGCAATTACACTGATACTTGCGGTTGCATTTGGTGTTGAATGATTCCGATCGATTAGCACTTGAATGTTTACACTAGTATAGGGCTCTATATTTAGGGCGAGTTTCATCACTCTCAGTTAAAATCCTGAAATTTTAAGGGTCGGTTGTCTATGATGTCGTCTCTGTCTGTTTCGTAGTAATAAATAGAAAGGGAATCATATATAACTGACACTTAAGATATCAGGAACTTAATAGAGAGTAGTGAAACAGGCCTTTAGTATGTCTAGGAGTCGGCTAGGTTTATTTTATAAAAATCCTGTTAATTTACCATTTTCTAAGAAAATTGCATTATATTTTATTTATTTATTTATTATTCAATTTGTTTACACGGCATTACAACGAACCAATACGCCGAGAAACCAAATTCCTTAATCATAAACATTACAATCAACTAAAATTAAAAGAAATAAGGAAAAAACAATAATGATAATAATAACATAAGTACGCAAACTAATTAACCTACCTAGACTTATAAACTATATATTTTGAACCATTATGTATTTTCACCCATTACGCCTCTTAAATTTATGTAGGTTACTTTAACACTTTATTCTAGGTGTTTAGCGTCGAATGCAGTGGACAGACAAGGAGTGATACTTGGTGGAAATAGAAGTGCATCGGTGCAAGCCCGCTGCATCTTTGAGAGAAATATTCTGTGTCTATCGCAGAAATATAATAACTATCGTGGGCTGCCAACGTTAGCTTCGGATGGAGCGCCACTGAAAGCGTTGGTAGTCTTGAATAAAATAATAATAATAATAATAATAATAATAAAAATCTTTATTGCTAATGACAAGGTACATATAGAAACAAAAATGACATGCTATAAACTTAAAAGTAACAGTACACAAGCTTAGCAACGGGTACCAATCTCAGCGTATGCTGGGCTCGAGAGCTCAGCGCTGGTTTACAGAAAGGCCCCTTGATGTGGTACATAGCAGCCCCTGCGTGAATACAAAACAAAAAAAAGAAAAATCTAGATAGAATCGAATAGATGCACTGATGATGACGACGATGATGAGAGAGAGAGAAAGAGAGAGATACTTAAGAATAGTACCGATATGGTGCCAGCATAATGTTGCGGCAAGCTGACAATGGTGATGCTTCTAATTTTTGTAGGATTTTCTGTCCAAAGAGTTCTAATGAGACACTTTTTCGAAGGCTGAGACTGACCGTCCATCTGTCAAATGGTTGTTTCTTTTTAACCGTTGGTTATAAGTAGGATATTACATTCTCACAGTGTGCAGACGCAGTGACATGAAATAATAAAAATGAGACACACACACACACACACACACAAATCACGTTTTTATCCCTTACGGGGTAGACAGCGCCTAAGGTAACAATACCTACAGGCCACGTTTAGCAAGATTGTGAGCGTATAGGTGGAAAATGGAATCAAAATAGTGATGGATTGCTAGCCGCATCGCCTATAACATGATTCCTATTTTCGCCCATTCCCTCGATGGGCTTTTACCATCTGCGCGGGAAGAGAAGCAACCGGTACATTCTATGTTTTTTCTTTGCTCCCAGACCAGCATGGAAGTTAAAAATGAGACATTGTTGAAAATGTAAGGTTTTACAAAAGAAACGACGTTTCTTGCGTCATTTTTGATCGATCTGGGCTTGAAACCTTTTGGTGTGCCTGGAAGAGATCGCTCTGTAGCGATAAGGCCACCTATTGTTACCTTGTATACCTTTTTTTCTGTTTTGGTTGTTATATGTGGTGTTCAATAAAGAGTTATTGTATTGTATTGTTTTGTGTGCGATTCCAATTCACATTTAATCATTTTTTATACAATCACCTACACAACATAATCAAGAACTATCAAAAAACGTACACATACATACATACATACATAAATCACGTCTTTATCCCTTACGGGGTAGACAGAGCCTAAGGTGGCAAGACCTAAAGACCACGTTTAGCATGATTGTGGGCGTATGGATGGAAAGCGGAATCAGAACAGTGATGGGTTGCTAGCCACATCGCCTATATAACATGATCCCTAAGTTTTTCGCCCAATCCCTCGATGGGCTTTTACCATCTGCGCGGGAAGAGAAGCAACTGGTACATTCTATGTTTTTTCTTTGCTCCCAGACCAGCATGGAAGATGACGTATAAAAAACGTATATGATTAATATTCCCTAAAACATGCAGTTACCTACATGTAAACTACGTTCCCAGCGACTTTTTTGAGGTATTTCCAATGCTATCCATGATTCATATAAAAGGTGTCCCTCATATTATAGTCGAGTGCTTATTTAAAAAAAAAACATCGCCTGGAACACGTAATCAGGTGCCTTTTAATTTGGCGTTCCAGACAACCGATGGCAAAACACGGAAGACCCCTGTCGCTGCAATGTCTTCGAGGGCACGGGTCAAGTTACTATTGCCAGCCAAACGCAGTGATTACAAGTATTGCAACAGAGTTTTGTTTAAGTAATCCCGACAACCGTTGGGGGAGAAAAGTCCTCGAGTGGCGGCCACGAACCGGAAGACGCAATGCTGGCAGGCCTCCCACTAGGTAGACCGACATCGTGAAAGTAGCGGGAACCGGTGGATGCAGGTGGCCAGTTGTCGTTCATTATGGTGTGCTAAGGGGGAGGCCTTTGTTCAACGACCTAGACCTAACAAATCAATTCCAATTCGACATCTGTCAATATTCAATACAGTCAATTAAGCGTAAAATGCTGATTCCATCACACATGCCTCAAAATTAGCTCTCTTTTTTGCTTAATTTTAGGTTCTGGCTGAAAATCAGTGCTGTAGGCTGTAACATTTTTTTTTTTTTACTACGAACTGACCAGTGATTGACCTCAGCGTAATGCTGAGCCCGCGACCGTTTCACTTTTGCGAAGACACAAAACGCTGATGATCTATTTATCATGCCTTGATTATTTTTTATAAAATTGTGTATATTCTCTTATAATTGTGTGTCTTGGAAAAAGGAATAAATGTTTTCTTTATTTATTTCTTTTTTGTTATAGGCAGGATGCTCACTCACTTGCTTTAATCCTGTTTCTTTTATGTTAATTAGTTTTACTTGTAGTGTAAGTCCCTAAACATGATAAATGCTGTCGCATGCCTGTTATTGGTGCATGAACATGGATTGCAACTTGTAATTTTGTTAATATTATTTTTTTGTTTAAATAAATAAATAAATAAACAGTGGGCTTCTGGCTGATGATGATGACGAATCACATTCCGCTCTCACTGCGTCCGCCGATGATAAACTGTGCATTGTTGGATTGTATATATTTCGTTCAACAGACGATGGGTTTATAAGGGGCCTATTCTAGCATTTTACAAAAGCCACTGATACCGTGGAGAGCTGGCAACTGGATCAATGTATAACTTAACCTTGTTTGTTATTTTATTTTTGAGGAAGGTTAAACGCGCATAATGGTAGCACACGAATGAATGCTAAACGTGGCCTTTAGGTCTTGTTGCCTTGAGCTCTGTCTCCCCCGTACGGGATAGAGACGTGAAGCATACAGTATAGACTATGAGGGGTGTTCAACAAAGTAATGAGAATTAATGGTAAGGATGCTGATATATTTAAATGGACTTTATTATACTTTCAACATGAAACTACCGTGAGACTTAATCATCATTACACATAAACGGATAACTCACGTATAAAGTTGCGTCGAACAACCGCGCGAGCAGAGCGCTGGCGCGCAGTGTTCGTTTCGCTGCCGCCGGGACTAGCGCTCCAGGAAGAAGGACAACGAAATAGTCCGAAACATGTCCAGCATCACTCGACTTTTTATACGTGAGTTATCTGTTTATGTGTAATGATGAATTTTATTATACTTTTCGAAATAATCATCTTTTAAGAGTATATTTTTTTTCTAATTCGTTGTCTTATGAATACGAAGCCATCGCCACACTTGGCACTTGACAGAAATTCTCGCTCGCATTCCGGTAATTTCTGTACATACATAAATCACGTCTTTATCCATTACTATAGACAGAGCCTAAGGTAACAAGACCTAAAGACCACGTTTAGCATGATTGTGGGCGGATGGAAAGAATCAAAACAATGATGGGTTGCTAGCCACATCGCCTATGTAACATGATCCCTAACATTTTCGCCCAATCCCTCGGCCTTTTACCAAAGGCGGGAAGAGAAGCGACTGGTACATTCTAAGTTTTTTATTTGCTCCCAGACCAGCATGGAAGCATGGAATTTCTATAAGTCTCAAAGTATTGTAGATTACATTAGCCTGTTTTGTAGGGGTAAAGCATTGCATATTTGCTAAAATGCGTTCAGTACGCTGTAACCCAACATCACCCCCCGACGGCCGAAGCACGCTCCATCATAATACATCAGCTAACGTCCGCCTTTATGCCGAGACCATAAACCAGTATTGCAATGTTTGGAGAGTCCGACATTGAAATCTTCAATGTATCTTGCGAGTCAATTTATAATGGAATTTGGTGAGAATTTTAAACCACTAGGCTATCTGGTCGTCTTTAAGACGTTACTGTAAGGCATTCCACTTTATTACTTTTTTGATTGGCCTTACCATGACGTCTTAATCCGATTCAATACAGGTTTTAGTTGTAGGTGTTGTTGTAGCGAGCCTTCCTGTTCCTCAAAGGGCCGGCAATGCACTTGTGATCCCCCGGGTCTTGCAGGTGTCCCTAGGCGACGGTGATTGCTTTCCATCAGGTGACCCGTCTGCTCGTTTGCCCCCTCTTTTATAAAAAAAAAATGTATGGATCTGACAGCGAGCGAACCTAAACTGAATCGGGATTGAATCCCATTATGACGTCCTGGTAACGCCCCTGATGATAGTTGTGCGAATTTGACTGAAGTGTTCACCCCAGTGAAGGTTTTGCATCGTCACGAATTTGTTTATTTTGGATCAAAACACATCCGAAAACCCTCTGAATACGCAATAAAAATGTAAAACTATTTGTAAGAAATACAGATCAAAGGCATACGGCATAAGTAAATAATATAAAGCTATCGCAGATGTTTGGTTCGTGCTGACAAAGACGGAAAAAAGCAATCTTGTTGTGTTCGCGGGTTTGCGGGCAATTGTTGCGAATAATGCCGACGCAGGTGAAGTGGTTCGCTTACATATATTTGAGGTCACGGACAAGGATCAGGAACGAGTCCTGGGAAACGAACCTCACCTTTTTTTTTTAACGTGTGGAAAATGCGCCTTATGCATCCCCGCGCTCGGGGCAACAACGGGGGCATGACGGGCTCTCCAGCTCGCCGCTGCCTTCCCTGTGGAAGGAGGGGAGAGGCCTACCGTCTAAAAACACACACGTTCCCTCCTGGCCATGAACTGTGGGCGTTGCGGGAGCACTTCGGTGTCACCGCTGTGCCTCTGCTCACCTGACATGAGAACTGACAACCCAGACAGCGAATTGGAATTCAGGATTGTGTGAAACAAAAAAAATCTGCATGCGCGTGGTATCTAGTAGGAATGCTTACTGTTTCCACATTAAAAGCATTGCTTAGTTTGAGACCAAATGGGGGCTATCGCTTGTGAATTTGCCACTAGAGGCGCTAGTGTCGCGTGAGGTCCATTACATTCACTTGTTTATAATTAATAAACTTAATGAGATTAAAGATTTAATTCTTTGTTTCGGCGCAGATCTTATAAAGTCGCCTTTGACAGCTGTACCTCTGGACCTTAGTCAACAGTGGCGCCAACTGGTGAGTAAAAACGATAGTTCCTTTTAGTGTGAACTGCCCTAAGATATTTATTTTATTTTATCAATATAACTAGCGAATTAGTCTTCCATGCTTGCTGGAAGTACAGAAAAAACATAGAATGTACCAGTTGCTTCTCTTCCCGCGCAGATGGTAAAAGCCCATCGAGGGAATGGGCGAAAATCTTAGTTATCATGTAACAGGCGATGCAGCTAGCAACCCATTACTATTTTGATTCCCCTTTCCACTCTTTAGGTCTTTAGATCTAAGGGATAAAGACGTCATTTAATAATAGTTCGACCAATAAAAAAAATCAGTTCGGTAGTTTTCGAGTTATTAATCCCGAACAGACAGACGGATGCGGAGAGACTTGGTTTTATAACATGTAGCAATCTACTGCGTTACGCTATGCATAAACCACTCACACGAACAGTCTGTTCACTTCTCGTCATTTATTCAAGCGTATTTCTGATAACTCCAAAGGTCAAGCCATCCTAGCCTCGTGATGCATCGCATATTGTGCACTTACCAGCCCGTAAAGGCAATAAATATACATCCAGCGATGACGGAGCATCACGTCCCAGATTCCATCGTTACACAAACGCGCTTCAACTTTGAATTGCAAAATAGAATGGAATAGATAACGTATTTATTCCAGTTCATGATTTTCGACAAACATACATAAATCACTTCTTTATCCCTTACGGGGTAGACAGAAGGTAACAAGACCTTAAGGCCACGTTTAGCATAGTTGTAGGCGTATAGGTGGAAAGGGGAATGAAAATAGTGATGGGTTGCTAGTCGCATCGCCTATAAAATTATTCTTAAGATTTTTGCCCATTCCCTCGATGGGACATTTGGCAAATTGGAATTAAAACAAATTTAACTATTAAATAAAAAACGAATTAAAAACTAATCTTAAAATAAAATAATTAAAAAAGGAGGGGCCCCCGTGGCATAGTTCCACAGACGCTGACAGCATTCCCCCTTTGGACAGCGATACTAATACGATGTCCAAGGAAGCTGTCAGCTCTGCGGTCGCCCGTAGCGTCTATTAGCCTCTTCGAAATATCATTGAAGAGACTAATAGCGCTAGGACCCCACGGACCAAGGGTCTCAACACCGAAAGGGACAAAGTTACATTGGAAAATTGGTGATGGGCCTGGCTGGATTAGCGAGTCCACACCGTCCACAAGGTCCTGTAATCCAAAAATTCTCTAGCAGATTTATCTCATAAAAATATTCCCGGACAATATGCCGTAAACAGGAACGTTCGTTACAATGAAAGCCTTCCGTACATAAACCTTTAAAATTGTAGCTCGAGCTCGACCTACCGTTAAAATAATATCTCCAGACGAGAGATTCCACCAGAGTTGCCATGTTTCAGTTTCACAAATGTATTAAAAATGTAAAATGTCTGTAAAGTTTGCTCAAGAAATTTTAATGAACCAATAATTGCAGTTGCAGTTGCTTGTCTCAGTTTGTCAATTTTGTTTGTTTGTAATCAAAATTCAACAGCCAATTTTACAAATTATACTTGGCCTGGCGGTTTGCATGTAAAATTTTGATTACATTCATATCTAGTGACAATTGCAAAATCAAAATAAATCGACTGACTAAAGAATCAATAAAATCGGTGCCACAAAGGAACGAATACCTACATTATTTTCGTCGCGCAATTGACCAAAAAACTATGTAATATAGCCTTTTTTATTCCGTTTCGCTACAATTTCAGTACATTGTGTAGTCTTTTTTTATATAAATTATCGTGTAATTCGGCGTGCCTCAAGGCATAGGCCTCCATTTATTGGAGGGTTTGGGCTATAGTTCCCACGCGGGCCCAGCGCGGATTGGGAACTTCACACACACCATTGAATTGCTTCGCAGAGACCGAAAAGCTCATGGCAAATTTCAAATGTAATCTCGCACATACATTCCGAAAACCTCAGAGGTGCGAACCCACGACCCTCTGCTTGAGAGGCCACAGGTCAAACCACTAGGCTACCACGGCTTTTTATAAAAATGTTTATATAGTTTTTTGCAAAAATGGAGAAATCTGTAAATATGGCTGCACTATGCAACGACTGCAAGTATAAAGCGGCCGCACAGATCGCATGAAAATAGTGAATCAGAGTACAGCAAACAAGCGGCGCGCGTCGCCGGCGCCCGCCTTTTTGCCCCGACATTTATTGTTTTAATGGCGATGGCGTACTCCACTCATATTTCTCTCTCTTTGTTAGTTTTTACTTATTACCACATCGCTGCAGTGGCCGTATGAATAAATTCCGCGGCGCACGGCGTTCGCGCGATCATTTCGTATTAAATTTTCATTTCGCTTTTGGTGAATTTTCGGTTGGTCCTTGGCGGCATTCGGAGCAAGAAGTGCCTCGCCTGCAATATTCATACGGCGAGTAAGAGCCAGCCAGATCCGCATTTATATTTATTTGTTCGGTGCTCATTGCTCGGTTAATGCTATTTGTATGCGCGAGCAGATTTTGATTTATGTTTCCGAGCGCCCAATCCTGACTAACTGAATTCAAATGGCGTTTAGTCTGTTGGAGCTGTAGGAGAATCTCAGTTCAAATTCGTCGGTTTTGTTTCGCTATTTCTAAAGACTATTCTCTAAATATACAAAGACAACGCACAATAATCTGCGGCCGAGCTTGGCGGAGTCGCATCCTGCAGCAAAAAGATTGTAATTTAAAGAGCTCGTGACTTTTTCGAGCGTTTATAATACACGGTGCTAAAAGGATAATATTCACAAAAAGCCCGCCTAGCCGCCGTTATAGCCATATAACAGCCAGCTAGGAAAAAGTGCAAAGGGAAGGCTGGAGACGCACCGAGCACGCGCACTAATTACAAGCTGTTATTTAATTTGCTCGCGGAGGTAACCCGACTCGCATCCCCAATTAAATAATCAAGTAGTATAATCAAAACAGTTGTCATGGCAAAGTCCATTCATATTTTCAACAACAACAAGCTGCTTTGTGACATTAAAATAAAATCGCCCAAAATAGCTAAGCGTCGTTAGTATTCGCTTCGCTCGTAGAGCTACTCGTTGTTTGGGAACCATCGCTAGCTTTTGCAATAACAAAATATAATATTCAATGAAAACACTTTTATGCTCTTGGATATCTCAGACTGAAATCTCGGTTATTATTAACAAGGCATAAAAATAATTTTCCTGAAGTAACGTACAGTAAACAACTGAGTAAATGTGTCTTATGAACTGATAGCAGAGCTCGGATTCCTTTAAAGGCGGTCCGCATTTGCATTTTATTTTGATACGGGATCAATGGCTAGGGTTCTGGTGTACATTTTTATTTGTTATTTTAATAATATTGGGTATCAGGCATGATTTGACCGAATAGAATTGAAAATCAATTGTGTTTTTAAGATCAAGAGAATGATTTGTAGCGACACAAATGGTTTGCTCCAAAACATTATTCAAAGTTGCGGTTGAGTATTTCGAAAAAAATTGGGGGAAATTCTTGTTTTCGTGCTCTTGTTACGGCAAAATAAGCTTGAAATGAATTGTTTTCAAACATCATGCTGAAATATTTGAGAACAACACTTTATTTGAGCACATTGTACGTGTGTTGCTTTTTCATTCATGTTCTTTTGTTCACGTCGTGTGTCGATTCTGTGTCATTGAAATGTATTTCTTTTACTAGATTTTATTTACCTTGCAATGTATGTATTCGTCCGTGGGAAATCTAGCAAAGCATCTCAATTTTGAAGCGGACATCTTGAACTGATGAACTGAAAATTAGAATTCATATTTCAAAAACTTTATTTTGCAAATAGGTCGCCATGTCTTTTTAGGAACTACCAGCGCATTCGGAAATACCATCATTGCTAAGAAGATTGCGCCGCAAGGAAATATTGGCAGAAAGTTATATTTTACTTGAATACTTGCATAAGTCGGATAACAATACAACAATTTGGTAGTGAAATTCTTGTGACCCGGCCTGGGTCGTCTCCGCAGGAGGGAACTCTTCAACGGTTGGTCCGATTGATATGATATTTGGTATTGTGCATAATGTAGAGTGAATGACAAAGCAAGACTAGTTATTAATAAAATTAGTACATACATACATACATAAATCGGATCTTTATCCCTAACGGGGTAGATCGACGGGGTAACAAGACCTAAATGCCACGTTTAGCATGATTGTGGGCGTATGGGTGGAAAGGGGAAGTAGGTACTGTGTAGCAGCTCTTGGAGCACTATCTTAATCGGACGGTGTAGCAAGTACGGATCACGATGCGTCCTAAACAAACTTTAGTTACTTAAGGGCTAATAAACAAATCTATTTCAAATAGTTACTTAAGGGCTAAATATTTGAAATAGATTTGTTTATTCAACTTTGATAAAATGAAACCAGGAACGGGAAACGGTTTAGTTCCTGGTTCAAGCAGATCTCCCGTCTGCCCTCAAGTTCTAAAACAAAACCCGTATAAATTCGAATGAGTGTTCGATTTATAAAACTTGAGCATAAACACGAACCAGCCAGTCCGTAGACCTATAAAACCTAGCCTAACAGTACAGTCAGCGAAAAAGATTGTTTTAAAAAAGTTGTTTTAATCGAAACGTATTATTTGAAGAATCATTGGTCAAGTGAGTTTCCGCGCCCAGTGTGCCGCGCTGCTGCGGCGCGGCGCGGGCCCTAATTACCAACCATTTATAACCGCCGCGGACCGTCCGAGCGATTTTTATACTTTTTACAACCTCCCTACACGTAATATTTGCGCAGACAGTCCCCACGCAGCTGAAGTTGAAATTTTTAATTGTCATTTGCGTACAACGAACCTTTTTGCGAATGTTTTTTAGTTTCATAAAGAAAGATTTTGATACGCTTTTGTTTAAGTTCGTGGGTGTTTTGTTTGTGATCGCGGATTTTGATTTGTGTTATGCTGTGAGTGTTCTTGTTGTTTTTAGTTATAAAAAAATAAAAAATGATGATAACAAATCACCAGAAAAAGGAAATAATAATGTAATATGTCTAAAAATATAACTAAACTACTTTTAGAGCACGCTACGCCAGACATTTTACGTAGCAAATGAAAACACAAAATATGAATTCTATCCCTGCTCCCTCCGCAATTCCTTGTCATTCCGTTTTATCTATTATTTTTTAGTTTTGCATAAAAAGCAATGGATGAGTCTGCAGTAACTGTCTCGATTTGATTTAGTTGACAGCTAAGTTATTTAAAGTCACTCCTTTGACACTGTACACTATACTAATCTATTATAATCTTTGTAATAAGTAGCTTGTATATCAATCAAAAAGAAGCATCGGTTAGAAATGCCTCGGCTGCCGTCGAACCGTCATATTTCCACCTCCCAAAAATATTGAAAGGTTTTTTTTTATTCTTTTGAATTTCTTCGTTTATTAAGTCGGTGTTTTTATTTAAAAAACATTTGTCATTGATTCTCTATTCAAGTCTAAATTATGCTTGAGTTTTGGAAATAGTGTCTTTTAAAATCTTAAACATTTTAATTTGGCCTGGTTACCGAAGGCTGCTAACTTCGCGCCGGTCGAGTAAAATGGTAGCAGCAATCCAGACGAACCATGCGCAAGGCCCCACCGCACGCACACAAGTATTTCTGATGACACTAAAGACACTGAAATGTCAGTGAATGAAACTCCACCTCTGCGACTTCGGCGTCGGATAAATAAGTCCACACTTGCCGACGGCGTGCGCTTGCGTAACGAACGAGACGCCGCGGCTTAACCACCGTGCGGCTGCTCATAGGGCCCCGAAAACTCAGGTGAAAGAATGTTTTCCCCTTCCATGCTGGTCTGGAAGCTAATAAAAAACATGGAATGTGCTAGTTGCTTCTTTTCTCGCGCAAAACCCATCGAGAATGGGCGAAAATCTTGGGAAGCATGTTAAAGGCGAAGTGGCATCACTATTTTCATTTCCCTTTCCACATAATTACGCTCACGCTAAACGTGGCCTTTACGTCTTGTTTTGCCTTAGACTCTGTCTGTGTCTAGCCCGTTTGGGATAAAGACGTGATTTGTGTATGTAAGATTATGTTTTCTATTATAATCAGCAGCTTCAATGTCAAATTTAAGTCTAGTTCGTTGTTCATTCGTGCTGATAGATGGCACTGCTAATTTGCTCGCAGATTAGAGCTCCCACTTTTCACTGGGACGGCATGGCACACAGAAACACCCGTCAAACTTAAAACCTCATTTTATTTAAGAGAGTCATGACTTGCAAACAAGTTACGATAGATGGCACCACACGTCAATGGCGTATAAAGCGATTAAGTTTTACGGTGAGTTGGTCGGGAGTCCTGGTGGTCCCAGTTGGTTGGACGCTCGGCACGTATATTCGTAGCGCGCTAGAGGCGCGGGTTCAAACCCACACTCGAAAAAAATGACAAAACGAAGGTGTAAAACACTAGAGATACTCACCGCTGGCTTTGCGACCGCGCCGTCTCCTCTAGAACAAAGCCATCGACAAGGGATGTGGCGGTGCAGAAAAATGCATACTCGGCATCCTTCCGTTTTATTGCGCGCTTGTTGTCGATGCAAACTGCATCAAGCTACCGGTGCAACGTACTATATAAATATTTGATCGAATGAAAAGGTATTGCTTTAAATATTTCGTTACCACACCCAACTCCATATAAATGCACACTAGCACAATGCCTCTTCTCAAAACCGAGAGTGTTTGAGTTGTAGTTCGGTCAAGTGCAAAAATAAGTATCGATACAAATTTCTCAAAAACACGTCCCACGACCTTATTACGCCTTACTTATTTACACTTGACTGTACATTAATAATCACACTTATCATGGGATTGATTAACAGATGTATAGCAGGTTGATTTGAAAATAAAAACTTGCGAATCCGAGTTAGATTAAGCCCTATACTCGAACGGCCATAGCTCAAACCATTAGTAAGTAGGTAAGTATGTAAATGCTTTATTGTACAAATATAAAGAAGCAGAGACAAATCACACAAAAATACCTTAAATATTATGCACAAAGGCGAACTTAGTCCATGATGGCTTGTCTCTGTTGACACATGTTGGCTCAGAACTTAAAAAGAGCTTGGTCTATGCGCGAGTCGGACAAAACAAGGTAATAATAATGTATTATCTACGACAGAACTCTACACTCTTCTTGTATGAGGATACAAAATTAGGTTATAATTCTGTTTTACTTTTCTTATACCGCCCCACAAAACACTGAGAAAATTACACGTGTGCACTTCATTGAATAAATTACTATGATAACGGAGGCTTAGTAATAGAATTAGGGCTTTGTTGGCTCCCTTTGGGCACAGACCCTTACAATGCGAGTGGGTACCTAGGAAATACTAATGAGCATCGTACCTAACTTATTAAAACGACAACAACAACAGCAAAAAAGTCACATTTAACCTGACAAGTATTTTCTGTACAAAGTTGTTAGCGTTAAAACAATTTCAAAGAAAAGGATGGCTAACGAGATTCAAATACTAAAAACAACTGTGGCCTTAATAGGGGTTCTCTACTGTATTTGTTTGTAAAACAACGAGTCGTAAAACAGTGAAGAACTGTGTAGCGCCGCAGGTGCGCGGAGGTTACCAGACCTAACCACTTTTGTAAATAAATGCGAGATTGCATTGTGATATTACGGTTTAAAACATTCATATGTTCCACGCGCTCCGCTAAAGTAAAATTTCTTCTAGTGCCGCTGCTTTTGTTTGGTATCACTACTGGTAGGTATTGTACGTGGTAACCATTCCTCCATTCTGTTCATTGCTGAGTCAACATGCTTATTGCTTAACAATTTTTTAATGATACACGCAATGTATTAGAAAACGTATGCCGTGCCACCATCCGCGCGTGATCGTGGTTGGGTCGACAAGTGGTCGAAACTTATCTTAAGATGCGACAAGCATCACCGGCCTTAAAGCAACCAGAGAGTCCACATTATACGTCTCACATTTGAGCTCATATATACATACATAAAACACGTCTTTATCTCTTACGGCGTAGACAGAGCTGGGTAACAAGACTCAAAACTCACGCCTGTTATGATTGTGCGCGTATAGGTGGAAAGGAGGATTTGGGCACAGGACTCTCAAAACGACAGAGGTTGGGGTATAGTTCTCACGGACAAGGGCGGGATGGGAAGTTCAAACGCTATTGCTGGCTGCTTTCACCGAAAACCTGATGGTAAGACACAGAAGAATACCTCGAACACTTTATCGTTTACCCAGCTTAACAAAAAACGCGTTTTAATTCAGCGTATCTTCCCTGCAGCTAAGTCCAAGTGTCCCCCTAAACTCTAAGCCTTTCCCGAGCTACATACAAATTCGTTCCCCCCCGCAGTCGGTGAACATCCCCTTATCAGCCGCGGGCGTGTTGTGCAATTATTTTAATCCTCCCGCGAATCGCGTCATGAAATGGATTACCGGTTTGACGGGACTCCAGGACTGCGCAGCACATTTTAATGGCGAAAGTCATCGTTTGTATCACCCGAGTTAGGTTAAATAAGAGTTTTGCAAGTCGAGTTGAGCGCCGTGGTAATATTTGAGGTGGCAATTCTTTTTCTTAAATAGGGTGGCTACGGCTAATGTACTATTCACACGATCTATTACATATACCAGCCTTAGGGGGCTAAGACAGAATACCTATTTCAAGTGCCTTGCAACAACCTTGTATAAGCTCCGACCATCTGATAATTACTATTGATACTTGGTTTTCATCTTTTAAGGCTTTTGGTGTCTTTTCATTGTCATCATCATTTTGTAAGTTATACATTGTACCTTAGAATTAAATAAATAAACATTTCGCACCCTTAGTGGAAGAAAGACGTAAGTCCCATGTTAAGTCAATAGGACTTACGTCTTTCTTCCACTAAGGGTGCGATTTTGGGACAAATTATACCAATTGACCCAGCCCCAAACTACGCACAGCTTGTACTATGGGTACCAGGGGATAAACATACTTATATAATGTAGATAAATTCATACTGAAATACATACAACATCCATCACTAGGGCACAAACATTCGTATTCACCATACAACTGTCTGCTCCTACTGGGATTTGAACCCTGAGAAATAGTGTAAGTTTATTTTTTCAAAACAACCGGGTTCGATTCCCAAGCTGAGTACAGTTTTTTTTAATGAATGAATGCAGTTTTGATTGTTATTAAATACGATGACATGGTTCCTAAGAACAGATCTTCGTATGTCTTATAGTTTCAGACTTTCCCATACGTACGGCGTGACAAAGATTACTTAATTTTGAATCAAAAGTTACCACGGAAACCTTGGGTGTTCCATTGATATAACCCAAACATCTGCTGATATAATTCCTGCCTAATTTGAAGACAACTTACATACGTTCAATAACTGTGCTCAGGCTTCATCAGAATCTCATTTTAGTGTCAAAAATCAAAATTACGTAATACACAAGAACACTATGGTATTTGATAGCAATCGCTGCGATGAATCCGGTAAGTTAGTTCCCGGCCGTTACCCGCTCTCCATGCCCCGGCTTTCGGGATTAGAAGTCCGGGCGCAGTTCGAATGACTTCAACACTCCGGCTTAGGAGGTACAAACGAAGTAGTACTCCGAGTAACGCTGTGTGGTTCGCGAGAACCCTTAGTTTTGAACCCACATGACATAGACGCTGTGTCACTTGCTAAGTTAACTTAACCTGAGCTGGGGAAGAGTCGGTCCATGCAGTTTCAAGGTGACATACATACTGTCACGCCTCTTTCCCACAGGGGTAGGCAGATACTACTTTGTTCCACTTGCTACGATCCTGACATACTTCTTTCGCTTTATCCACATTCATCAATCTCTTCATACATGCTCGTCGGTTTCGGGTACTCCTGACCTGACCTTTTTCCAAAACGTCTCCTATTCTATTTGGTCACGAAACGTCCGTCTAGGCCTTCCCCTTCCAACTTGACACCCCAATTAGACTTGACTTGATTGGGTGACAGGTGATGGAAAATGAGCAGCCCCACTCATAAATACTAGCAACAGCAAATATGGACCTCTCAGTAAGATGGTGGTAGCAATCTTGCATTACTTTGCGGAGGTCCACTTCCAATGCCAAAGTTTTCACGGGAACAAAATCAGTTCAAAGCAACTCCCGACTTACTGCTTTGCTGCCGAGTAATAATTCCTATCTTCATTCAACAGTTGCCATCTTCAAAAGACGATACACCAGAAACTTCGGTCCTTCCTTTCTGGCCAGAACTCCCTGCCAATGCAATAAACCAGTTTCGACTTCCCCCTAAAATGGCTTTAAAACAAAACGGGCTCATAACGACATTAATGCATTCTGTCCCCAAGGAGTCAGGGGTTCATGATTCCCTCGATTTCCCTCAGAGGGCACGGCGACCATTAGCGCTAAATTATTGCGTGGCCCCGCCACAGTAATCTGGGATAAAGATTTTATTTTTGGTGTAAAATGAAGAGACATCTTTCAGGATGTGGGGTAAATGAGAAGCGGAGAAACTCCCGTCAGCATTTAGTTGGATCCGAGGATTACTATTACAAAAACCTCTGACGAAGACTTTAACAACCTTCGGTCATTTTTAGATTGAAAATATAAATTATCTGGACATAGAAAGTATCTTGGTTTGTAAAAGTACTGGAAGCCATTAGGCCTTCATACAAGGACCACACAGATCCAGAGAAACCTGGACCGATGAAAAACCCTTTACGTGTACAAGAGCAAGGTGGTGCTAGTTCATTATTTTTGTTGACCGTGCCATTTTCCCATGTGTATCGTAGACGCGACACACAGGACACAAGTCACATCGGGCTGTGAGAGAGGGCAGCGCTATGGTGCCAACTGCTAACTCCAATAATGCAATGTGGTCGAGATGGCAAGGGGATCACACTATTTTCCCAAAAAAGCCGTCGTAAGTCTCCATTGACAAAATGACGGCTCTGTCAATGGTGATAAGATAAAGATGGCGCAGATGGTAAAAGCCCATCGGGAGAATGGGCGAAAATCATAAGAATCATGTTATACGCGATACGGCTATAAAATCCATCCATTTTGTTTCCGTTTTCCACATCTTATCACTTTAGGCTCTGTCTACCCCGTAAGGGATAAATACGTAGGTATAGTAGGTATTAAAGCCAAGTTCCTATAGATGTTGTTATTATTGTGGCACGCTTGAGCCGTTGCCTTGGCCCCGGCAGAGCGGGCGAGGGCTCCTAAGCTGCCCCGTATCAATATGATTTACCCTCCTCCAGCCACTTGTCTTAACGAACTTTCTTGTTGCGAATTAATTTGCCGCTCTTATTCTAACAGGGATTTGTTACTCTGTTACTAGTTTTTGGAGAACTTTTCAAGTATTGAGGATAATTTGATCTGCGCTACGGTCACAGTAGAAAAAGATGGAGTAAGCCTTTTAGTTAATCGACGTTATTTTTCTTGTGAACAAGGAGGTTGGAGTCATCAACGTAGCTTGAAGAATTGTGTAAATTAAACTGGCAATGGGCAGGCCATAGCGCTCGGTGAGCAGATGACCGTCGGTGCAGAAGAATTCTACATTGGCGACCACAAACCAGAAGACGCAGCGTTGACAGGCCGGCTACTAGATGGACATGAGGGTTGCGGGAAACCGGTGAGCAAGTTGTCGTTCACTGTGGTGTTTGAAGTTGATAATGATACATACATACACAAATCACGTCTATATCCCGGGATAGACAGACATACATGATGAAGATGTCATTACCCAAAAATAATCTTCTTGATGAACAAAGCAACTCTAAAACGCTGTTATGTTCTATATCAACGACAGCCTCTTTAATTAACTATATCGAATGGAGCTGTGAGGTGTGTTTAATTTAATTAACCTCCAACGCACATAGTGGGGCGTTATAACTTTGATGTGTGTGAGTCTGTCTAAGGCATCGTGCTTCCAAATGAAGAAACCAATTTTGATTTAATGTAATGGTTCTATTTACATTTTTTTTAAGTCACAGCAACCATAGAGACCGTAAGACTTTAACAGTACGAGCATCAAGCCGATGTCCCCATTGTTTGGGAGGGCCAGCAATGTCAATTTCGAAGAGACTAGGATAGAGTTGTAGATAAGGGCAGAGTTCAAGAAGCCTTTTATACGGACGAAGAGTGGGGTGAACCACATTGATTACAAGAATAGGCCACAGTCTGTCTAAGACGATTAAGGTAACATACTTTTCTTCTTTACGTGCTGTAAGTTAGAGTGGAAAGCTCTCTATTGACGTCGGCCCTGAGCGACCACATCTTCCATGTCTTTTTGATACTCTTTCGGAAAGACCTCATTGCCAAGAAGAACACGCTGAACACACTAGACATCGCATTGCCATACTATTTTAACGTTTCTGTGTCCCGTTCCTCTGCTTAATTTACTAAGCTTGTTTAAAGTAAAGAGGAAGTTTTATCGCTTTGATTAAAACCAGAGCTCTTGATTACTCAAAATCGGTTAAGATACAGAGTTTGATTTTAAATATTAACGGAGACTGATAAGTGGTCTTCTATAATGTTTGGGCCAAAATCTTAGAGACCATGTTGTATAGGCGATGTCACGATGTGGCTAGCAACCACACTTTTTGGATTCCCCTTTCCACCCATAAGCCCACAATCATGCTGAACGTGGTCTTTAGGTTTTGTTACCTTAGGCTCTGTCTACCGCGTAAGGGATAAAGACGTGATTGATGTATGTAACTTTAAAGGGCATTGCGAATGCTGCCCATTTATTTCGCCTCATGAGAGACAGGGAGACCTTCGCTAGTCGGAGAGGCATCTTAAGAAGACTTTAAAGTGGCGAATTGTCATATTAAGTACAGCATAAACATTAAACAAATCCCGACGCGTGAGGCGTAGTAATTCAACACAACACTCAGGGAACGTCCGTCCCTATTAGCAAGAACAAAACACTGCCGTTATAATTTAAAATTGTCTCAAACGCGTCCGCCGGCGTCACTGGTATGACTCGCATATTTTTTACTTACGCCAGTCCCGGCAAGTTACAAGCGGCAATAAATCTAGGATGTTTTCGCAAAATTAACGTCTTCTCTAAAGAATTTCTACTCGTTTTATATTCGGGCCTTGATTTTCTTAAGCAGATCCAAAAAGGGCGGAGCTCGGTTTTAGAGCCATTACCAAGATAAATTACAGCTGTGCTCGCTGTCTGCGTAATCCTCTTAAGGTAAGCGCTTTGGGGAAAAATAACAAACACTGTTGCCTCCCGATCGGCCATTTGGTTTTACTTTTACTTTCATAATGTACTCACAAGTTGCTGTGATGTCACGCTCTGAGAGATCTCTATTGTGTCATGGAGGAAGTACATGTGTGACAATCGCTATACAAACGCTCGACCAAGCAAAGTTGAGTAAAAACCGGCCAAGTGCGAGTCGGACTCGCACACGACCGGTTCCGTATCGTTATCTATAAGTACCTGTAAACCAGTGGAAGCAGAGCCCTGCTCCAAAGCTAGATGTACGCAGTGTGAGGTCTCTTTATATTGGCCATTTATATATACAAGCATACATTATTCTGGTTTTTAGTATTTGTTGTTATAGCGCCAAAAAATATACGGACGGACAGCGAAGTCTTAGTAATAGGGTCCCGCTTTTACCCTTTGGGTACGGAACCTTAAAAATTATCAATGGTTATTATGCACATAACTAGTAGAAGCTCACAGAAAACCACTTGATGCGGCGTTTTGCCCGGCGGGTGTCACGGGGGGGGGGGCGGCTGTTGTCGTTGCGGTGGTGGACTGCTGCGCGGGCGGCGGGGGTGCGGGCGTTACTTACCGCCCTAGGGTTTCATGACAAGAAAAAAGCCCGAGGGTTTTATATGGGGCATTACGGCCAAGTTAACCTGTATGTTTTGATACCGTTTACGAGCAAGTGTGCTGAAATATTTACATACACACACAAATCACGTCTTTATCCGTTACGTGTGACAATTCATTCTTGACATACCTAGAATCGAGGGCAAAACACGTAAACGTTTAGAAAATAGGACCTTTATAAACGGGAATTAGTAGTACACTTATCTTCTTACCCAGCTCTATAGTTGGCATATACGGTTAGCATGTTTGTACGTATATGCTAGTGTTTTGTTTGTCTGTTTACATTGCCACTAACACTTGATAGTGTAAGTAAACGACATAAGTTCAAGCGCTCGTACTAACGCGTAAGCGGCAGTGCAAATAAACAATTAATTATGTAAATCCATTAGTTATCTATCACGAAATTAACGACAGTTATGTGTTAAGTTGTTAATTAACTGTTACAAATTTGTTTAATACCGTCACGCTGCCGCGCTATGACAAAACACTGTATCTCGAGTTACAGTGTTTTGTGGTAACATCATCAATTGAGCTCCTAGGGATGGATCTGCCCTTAGTTTGGGATGCAACTTGTGTTGATACTCTTGCTCCAACCCAACTTCCAAGGACCCAAAATGTTGCAGGCTCTGCTACGGCCTGGTTAACTTCCTGTTCTGATATGTAGTTAACAATGACGACTTTGACGGACATTTTTGAGAAAAATACCTAAAACAATTCTAGTACTTTTAAAGCTGCAAGCCCCAGTCCAGATGTTAATAATTCTAGACTCATGAATACCCGATGCGGAGCCGTCTAAACAATTCAGTTCCAATTTAGATTTCACGGAACGTAATATAATATTCATAATGCAGTCATACTAACCGGGGATTCATTAATTCTAGGAATCTGGCTTCTGAAACGCTTATCAAAATAACCGAAAGTTCATGCCTAGCTTTAGACTGGAACTGACAAACAATTTATTAATATTTTAGATGATGAATTAGCAGTTAGGACAAAGCTGAGTCTCTAAAATCCGTATGAAGCATACAAATCCTTATCTCGCAGAGTAGAAGTTTACGCGACAGGAGTAAAACGTTAATAGCCTGCCACAGCGCGGGAACACGCAGAACAGACACTTTCTGTTTATAAATCAGCTATAATATTTTTTTGCAATGTACAAGTAACGCCTTTTCCAATGAGACCAAACACGGTATAATTATCTCTTCTTTTATCAACAGAGTATTTTTATTATGCCACATTAGATTTGGTGACCCGTCATATCCTATAGCTTAAAACAGCGGACAATCAAGACGCTTCTAACGATACCTCATTTGTCCAGTTCTGATAAGTATTTTAGGAGCTATCAGGTGGAGGAGACAGATGAACATACTGTGTAGCAGCTCTTGGAGTGCTGTCTAAATCAGACGGTGTAGTAAGTACGGATCACGATGCGTCCTAAACAAACTTTAGTTACTTAAGGCCTAAATACTTGAAATACAAATGCAATACATAGGTACTTTGTTTATTCAGTTTTGATAAAAATTGAACGTAACAATATACCAGAGAAACCGTTTAGTTCCTGGTTCAAGCAGATCTCACGTCCGCCCTCTAGTCCTAAAACAAAACCCGAATAAAATCGAACGAGTGTTCGATTTATAAAACTTAAGCACAAACACGAACCAGCCAGTCCGTAGACCTATAAAACCTATCCTAACACATACATAGCCTGTCAAAAGCATAACCCTCTTTTGGTTTTGCCGTAGTCAAGTAAAAAAACATATATAAAGAAAGAAAAAAATAATGTTGCTAACCAAGCTGTTTCACTTGTACTGCTACTGCGCGTACACTGTGTGGTCGTGAAGAGATTATTGCGAGGGAAAGGCGGGGATGTTTACATAATACGCCTAATGGATTTAAAACAGCCGAGGTTAGTACTTGTCTGAAAACTCAGAGCTGCGTTTTAAAAATTCACTGATTAAATATTTATCAGCTGAAAGGTGAAAGGACCGATGCTGGATGAAAATGGATGCTGAGCAGACGGTCTGGCATCCAAATGAGGTCCCCGGCGAGATGATTCAAGTCTGGATAACTGCATAATTCACACGGATAAAGATAGAAAGTAATATAAACTTTTTATTCTTCGAGAGGCAAAAAACTCGCGTGAATTTTGTTTTCATTATTCTTTTTGCTGACGCTGAAGGTTCAAATTGAAACAGACTAGTTGTTTTACATCAAAAGTGTTTTGGGATCAGACGGGTGTAGAATTTTAAAGTCAAAAGGAATAAAAAAAGCGGATTCGGCATGGCATCAAGTCTTTAACAAGCTTCCGAAGAATATATTGATTACCGAGGATGCGTGAAAAAAATACTTACCTTATTTTTTGTCAAAACTAGTAATTTCCTAAAGATCAGAAAAAGAAAAATATGCCCGTTTTTTTACAAAGGAGTTTAAATATGCCAGTGCTATCGTATATTACATCTACTTATAACTATGTGAGTAAGAACCACTTCGGAATAAATAAAAAGAAAGCGTTCGAAACAATTTTAAAAACATTTTTTAATGTTATATAGACTAATAAAATAAAGATGATTATGATGATAGAGTTTACACACAAACACTAATATCACTTCCATGAAACCACATCTTGTACATTTTGTTTAAATGTTTATCTGAGCTAATTGGGACTATCGTGTCTTTGCTCACCAGTTGGCGCCACTGTTGACTAAGGTCCAGAGGTATAGCTGTCAAAGGCGACTTTATAAGATCGACGCCGAAACTAAGTTTTAAATCTTGCATCTCATTAAGTTTATCACTACATAGTATAAAATAGAGTCGCTTTCTCTGTCCCTATGTCCCTATGTATGCTTATATCTTTAAAACTACACAACGGATTTTGATGCGGTTTTTTTTAATAGATAGAGTGATTCAAGTGACAGGTTTTTATGTATAATTCTACGCAGACGAAGTCGCGGGCAGAAGCTAGTTTAATTATAAATAACTATCATCACATCTAGTAGCTATGCTGCAATGTGCAGTTCCGTTTTATCCGGATAAAAATCCGCTTCCAAAGTGTTCACATTCATCGCCAAATAATCCATCTTTGCGATAATTTCACGAAGGAGATCACTTTTCAACAGATATGGAAATTATAATTTATGTCACGAAGCCCGCTGAAACCAGTGAAAACTGAATGTTGTGGACCTCACGCGACACTAGCGCCTCTAGTGGCAAATTCACACGCGATAGCCCATTGGACCTCAAGCGACACTAGCGCCTCTAGTGGCAAATTCAGACGCGATAGCCCCCATTGTCTTCGTACTCCTTCCCGGCAGCGCCACTCGCCGTGTCGCATATTAACGCCTTCTTAGGCTGAGTTGGGCTGATAAGGCTTAGTTCTTAATTACGGCTTTATAAAGCCATTTCATAATAGACTATTACCATGTGATTTGACGACAGAGCTCTGTGGTTTTAACATGGCCTCAGTAGGTGAGTTTAATCATACCCGTGTTAACTCGGGGCACGTTCTAGTGATTTCTACATACATAAAGAAATATGTCTATTATGCTTATGTCTATTATATTATTGTGCTTCCATGCTGGTCTGGGATTAAAGAAAAAACATAGAATGTACCAGTTGCTTCTCCTCCCGCGCAGATGGTAAAAGTCCCATCGAGGGAATGGGCATAGGAATCATATAGGCGATGCGGCTAGCTACCCATCACTATTTTGATTCCCCTTTCCACCTATACGCCCACAATCACGCTAAGCGTGGCCTTTGGGTCTTGTCACCTTAGGCTCTGTCTACCCCGTAAGGGAGAAAGACGTGATTTATGTATGTATGTATGTATGTCTATTATGAACAAAAAATATTTACCTTGCTACTCCGTTACTCACTTGCCTGTGCGAAATTTATACCTATGTTTTTCATGCAATCCTCTACTACTGCCACATAAAACACATATAAATCACACAAACTTAATTATCTCTTACACCACACAAACACTACGGGATCATTATCAAAGTCTAGTGAGCACAACTGTTACGCATGCAAACCAACGTCGTAGTATACGACGAGGGATTGCATGAAAAACATATATTTCGCATAGGCTTGATTATCTTCCGCGTGAGTAGCGTAGTAGGCAGCAAGGTAAATATTTTTGGTCATTGAAATGGGCCTCCGCAAAGTAACGCCTGATTCAATAAAATAGATGTCTATATTTTTAAAAAGACCCTGTTGATGACTGTGGACGTTGAGAGAACGTTCAGCAATCTAAAGTGAATATTTTCATCTAGACCTTTAATACCGACGAATATGGGAAAAACATTGATTGTATATTATGAAAATTGTTTAAAAAAAACGTTTAACGTTTATACACGTTTTAATTTGTTTTCGTTTCAGTTTAAAATGCAGAGAATAAATATTATTTATTTTTTAACGAGCCAATTTCCTCCAGCCAACAGCCACGGTCTATAAAATATGATGAATATTAACGTTTTATTTTTCTGTGCTAAAAGAAAGTTTATATGACAGTTTTGATTTTCATTTAATTATTTCATACAAACGCGAAAGTTTGTAAGTATGAATGGATGGATGCATGTTTGTTACTCTTTGACGCCAGAACCGTTGGACACATCTGGATGAAATTTGGAACATAGATGGATTATAGTCTGGAATAACACATAGGCTACTTTTTATCCCGGAAAATTGCGTAATTCCTGCGGGATAGCGATAAACTAATTCTATGCAAACGAAGTTGCGGGCAACAGCTACGAGTAGTATATAATATATTAGAAAGCTAAAACGGATTAGTTTTCTTTCAAACTGTTTAAGGAACATCAATTTCAACGACATAAGTATATCAGCTTCTTAAAGCTAGTAGCACTGAGTGGTCCCAATTTCACCAACTTGACAATTGTCGGCGACATATGTCATTTCGAAATGCAACGCGCAGTCAAACAGAATTGTCGCTTGTCACCAACAATTGTCATGTTAGTGAAATAGGCGGTCCTACCGCTCGCCTTACCCGTATCAAATCCTTCCAAAACAAAACACGATCCGGAATTCGAACACAAATTATAGCAGTCATATTAGTCCGGGGTCACGTTGTATCTAGATATTGCGGAGCGTAGCGTCCCCGGGTGGCCGTAGCCGTTTCCGCGTGTACAGTCAACAGCAAAAGAAACTGACGAATTAGGCTCCCAAAATAATATAAACATTAAATAAGTCAAATGTTACTGACTATCGTAGTTTATTAAAAGTACATGAACACAAAATGTGTCATAAGTGATCACATATATTTCGATCCTACATGCCATTCAAACAGTTAAAGTCATTGTAGAGCGTTTCAAATTATTAGGTTTATGGGGCACCTCGAAGTACAAGTCAGATGTTCGGTTTATATCGGTTATAATTCGTGTGACAAACATGCGAAGCGACTATAACACCTCTCATGTCCGCCAAAGTTTGAAATGAGGTCTTATTACGTCAACTTAATTTTTGGTTGTATTTAAAATAAATCCTTTTTTTATCGAGCTTTCATTCAGACATTTCTGACAATTTGAAATGTTGTTTTTCTTTTGTTATTTACTTGACACATTTATAATTATGACATCGTGTATTTATTATTTTATTTTGAAACATTGATTTGTCACTTCATTTCCGTCTCGGTGTTGTTATTTATGATCACTTTCTTTTGACTAATTAAAACTTCATTTAAAACTGACACTATGGTATGACTTGTTACATCTAGCTCATCATGCTAGAAGATGTTTTGAAATGTTGATTTTGATCACTTACTTTTGACGTTGAGTGTACCTCAAGTTCGCGGAAGACAATTTTCCGAATATGAAAAGGTTTTCAATTGCCGCCGCATTGTAATGCTGTCGGGCTCAGGTGTGCGCTAAAGGTTTATAATGCTGTTCAGTTGCTTAAAGTTACGTGTAACAGTTGAAGTGGTGGCGTTACCACGACTCGTTCACTCGCTGTCAGATCCATACTGAAAATGACAGCTAAAACCCGAACAGAGTCGGATTTGAATCACATCAAAGCCCGTGGTTCAACTAATTAAAAAAATGGGTAGGTTAGTTGGATATCTCCAGTTGCCCGAAGAGGAAAATACCCAAAAAAAGGAGCTCCGCCTGTGAAGGGGCTCCGTCCGGAGTTCCGTTAGGGAACGGTAAATCCATACTAATATTATAAATGCGAAAGTGTCTATTTGTTACCTCGTCACGCTTAAACCACTGAACCGAACTTGTTGGAATTTGGTATAGAGATAGCTTCAGTTCCAGGGAAGGACATAGGATAGTTGTTATCCCAGAAAATTGCGTAGTTCCCGCGGGATAGCGACAATTACGCGCAGGCGGAGTCACGGGCAACACATAGCAAGCTTATATTTTTAATTACGGCCTCTCCAGCATCCTAGTGGTTGATGAAGTATTCTTAATATACATAAGTATACTATAAGCGTAGGTTCTAAAATAATGCAATTTCTCTCTGAAATTTCAAGGTAAGAAAGCGTGGGCGAACAATCTGTTTTCATTAAATATTATTCTTCCAAGTACCGAAAAAGGATACTTCGGTACTTCCACAATACCCAAAAATAACCTCGCCAATTATAAAAGCACATTCCGTTTCATTCTAAACTCCGTTCGGAATAACACCGTCTGCGATTTCAATTTATATCTGTTAATGAAAACCAATTTTTTAAAGCACGTCACGCGAAAACTCCATTCGCAGACTAGCAGAAGACTACCCGTCTCTCTCTAAAACGAGCAGCAAGAGGTCATTATGTCAAATATTGCAAGAATTGCAAGTTAAATTTGGTCAATTTAATTTTTTAGCGATTTAATTTTCCCGGTAGTCCATTGCAAACAATTTCACTCAAGTAGCGGTTGTAAGTTGAGTCTTACTAAATAAGTTATAGATTTATGTTCTAGTTTCAAGCCTGTATACACTGGGTGCAAGTTACTAAAGTAAAAGTGATGCTATCGCCAAATGGGCACAGTTGCTTAAGCACCTAAATTTCATAACATCTTGTAGTCTACCTATGTTTAACAAATAAATATTCTATTCTATTCTAAAAGGAAATACATTCATACATACATACATACGTACATACGTAAAAACGGTAGACAGAGCAAGGTAACAAGACTTAAAGACCTCGTTTAGCATGATTGCGGGCGTATAGGTGGAAAAGGATTCCTATGATTTTCACCCATACCTCGGGTGGGCTTTTACCATAATATATGCGCGGGAAGAGAAGCAACTGGTACATTCTATGTTTTTTCTTTGCTTCCATACTAGACTGGAAGGAAGAAGCAAAATAATCATATTTGTAATTATACAAACGGATAACTCACGTATAGAAGTGGAGTGATGCTCGACATGTTTCGGACTAGCTCGTAGTCCTTCCTCTTGGAGCGCTCGCCCGGGCAGCGAAAAAAACACTGCGAACTTTTATACGTGAATTGTCCGTGTGTGTAATTATAATTGAGTCTTACGGTAGTTTTCTGTGGTAAATCATATTTTTCTCGTATTTTGCGTAAAGCTCAGTAAACGTTTTGTAAACGGATCGACGCGTTCTGTGTGACCTCGGCCTCTCGAGCGAGCGGCGTCTGAGTGGACACAAAGCCCGTAACACCGACCTGTAGGCTTACTGTCTAACTCGCCCGCAATCGCCATCGTGTTCATTTTGACAGTTCTTGTATGAATGTGACAGCTAGCTGATTTCGATGCCAATTGTCAGCCCATAAGTGAACTGTCAAAATAAACACGATGGCGATTGCGAGCGACGAGTTAGATAATAAGAATAAGTCTACTGCCTGCGGTGTGCCCACTACCCAATCAGCTTTAGTCTTTTGCTAATCTTGGAGCATCTTTATTATTTCCTTAATAATAATTTTTTTTTCTATTTTACTTTTATAAGTAGCAGTGGCAAACGCACTTGGGTTGCCTGATGGCAAGTGACCACCCATGGACATCATCATTTTAATCATATTTTTTTGGCATTTTTTTATTTTCTTAAGAGTTGAGATTTTTATTTTTTATGCTTATTATTCCATTGAAATGTTTGAAGAAGCCCTTCCGAAACAGTCATCGTTTTCCAATAACGAAAACACCTGGAAACAATAGCGATGCTCGCAATAAAATCAGGTATTCGCAGCGGCATAACGCGCAAAAAACAAACCGCGCGATGTTTGCCAGCGGCACAGTATTGCGCTTGCAGTACTAAGCCAACCGGAGGCGACATGCGCTCAAATAAACCGTAATTGTAATTATTGGAGAGTCCCAAAGCTGGGTAAAAGCCCCGCCTTTTCCGTCAAACGTCTCGGTTGAAGGCATGCTTGCGATAAACAATACGCACATACATACAAAGATATATCACGTCTTTATTCGTTACGGGGTAGACAGAGCCTAAGGTAACAAAGCCTGAAGGCCACGTTTAGCAAGATTTTGGGCCTTAAGCTGGAAAAAGGAATCAAAATAGTGATGGGTTGCTAGCCGCATCGCCTATAACGTTTTTAATACTTACACCAAAGTATTTCTTGATTAAGGGCGTATACCTATAATAGTGATGGTTTGCTAGCCGCATTGCCTGTAATATGATTTATGGACTTTGGCCCATTCCCTCGATGGGCTTTTACCATCTGCGCGGGAAGAGAAGCAACTGGTAAATTCTGTTTTTTCTTTACTCCCAGACCAGTATGAAAGAGAGTGTGTGAGTAATGTGTGCGAATAGACAAATTGCAAATTGACGTTCCAAATTAGAATGCCTTAAGTCCCATATCAGTTCTGTACACTACTACATACAACAGGTCATTTACTTAAGTTTTTCACCTATAGCATTATAGGAAGAATATAAACAATCACACAAATATATGAGGCGTATCACCGTTGTTGATGCAGTGTCTTAAAATTAATACTTGTGCTCTACACTGTATTGTGGAGACTGCCACAATAGAGAGATCTCTCTCCAGGCAGATGTTATGCCTGGGGACCGAAGTCCGAAGGAAGAGAGTTGAGAGTTCTATTTATGCAGCCGCATTGAGAAACTTCGATAGCGGCATAGAACGATGTGACAGCTGTCATTAGAACTGGCGCTAGCCGTGCGTCGTAGTAGTTATGTAGAGGCCAACTAGGTGGCGCTAAGGTCGCTACAGTATCTTCGGGAGTCCCTTGACGTCTCCGGCTGCTTCTTTTTCTAAGTAGTGCGCCCACGCGCGGCGCCTAACTCAAACTTCGTATATTGCGCGTATTGGAACTGCTACCCTTAACAGTTATCGTGCATCGTGCCAGTTAGTGCGAGAGCGAGTCAATAACAGCCAGTTACCGCGCATATAAAATTATACAACCCGGCAAGATCGCACGCGCGGCTCTGTCGCCCGTCGCCGAATAGGGATGGAGGAGAAGGATCTATACATACATAAATCACGTCTTTATCCCTTACGGGTAGGCAGAGTCAAGGTACCAAGACCTAAAGGTCACGTTTAGCATGATTGCAGGCGTGGAGGTGGAAAGGGGAATCAAAATAGAAAAGGGTTGCAAGCCGCATCGCCTGTAACATGATTCCTAAGATTTTCGCCCAATCCCTCGATGGGCTTTTTCCATCTGCGCGGGAACAGTAGCAACTGGTACATTCTATGTGTTTTCTTTACTCCCAAACCAGCATGGAAGATATTATTTTATTGTTTGTAGGTAACCATTACTAAACATAGGAGAAATTCGATTAAAGTTAATTTAAAGTTTACTTATTGTCCTTTGTCTTATTTGTATTATAATGTTTTTCAGTGCGTGAAAAAAATACCTTATAGTTTTATTAAAATTACCTACTAATTTCCTGAAAATATAAATGAAAAAAAGTGCCCGTTTTTGCAAAGGAGTTTAAATAATGCCAACGCTTACGTATAATATATTACGTCTACTTATAGCTATGTGAGTGCAAACCACTTCGGAATAAACAAAAAGAAAGCGTTTCAAACAATTCTAAAAAACCATTTTTTTATTATTTCCATAAAATATGGAAGCGAATTATCACTCCGAAGCCAGATTTAATTGGAACGTTTTTAAATTCCACCTAAGATTTATGAGAATTGCTAGTTTTGTGTAGAAAACCACGAGTTTTGCGCACACGCTGCATCCTTGTACACTGGGAATACAGTTTAATTTGGTTCATTTCCGTATTGTTTATGCTGGTTGGTATTTAATGGCGGGCGTCCAATTTTAAACGCTTATTTACGCTGTTAATAGTGAACTGATAACTAAAGCTTTATGTTGTTTTCGCTTGAAATATGAAATAATTTTATTTATTTGCATTGAACGGGTTACATTATGTCAAGGTCTTATTATTTATGTTAGATACAGCCGCTCAGCCTTTGGTGGCATACAAATATTAGTACTTATAGCTAAATTAAAGTTATCGAATATAATATGTCAAATGAATTTCATAATAAAGACAATTAATTATTTTTTTCGAAAAATTCTTTTACAGAGTAGTAACATTCCTCTTGCAACCATTGTCTAAGTTTGGTATAAAACATATTTCCAGTTAAATTCGTTATGGTTTTAGGAACAGTATTATATATTTTACTCAACATGTAATATGAATTATTTTTAAAAAGGCTCAGTTTTGTTGCAGGTAACTTTAATGGCTTTTGCGTAATAGTTCGCTTATTGTGATTGTCTTTTATTATAAATAGTTCCATGTGCTTTCTTACAAATGTACATGCCTCCAAAATGTATAAGCAGGTAAGCGTCAGAATCTTGTTTTTCCGAAAAATTGGTTTGCATGAGTCTCTCGGTGTTAGACCCCATATAGCCCTTATACACCGTTTTTGTGATATGAATACTCTATGGACATCCGTTGCGTTGCCCCACAGAATAATACCATACCTGAGGGCGGAACACACGTACCCATAATAAACAAGCATAGCAGTCTTGTGTGATATTATAAGTCTTATTTTCTTTAAAGCAAATACAAATTTATTAATTTTACTACACACTACTTTAATCTGCTCTTTCCAGTCACAATGTTTATCAATACTAAGTCCTAGAAACTTCTGACAGTTTTCTTGTTTTATAGGTTTACCATCGCATGTTATATTTAATTCTAAATCTTTGCTTTGCTTGGTATGAAAATGAATATATTTAGTTTTTTCAGTATTCAAATTTAAATTATTACTTTTCAGCCAGTTAACCGTTTCTGATAGCGCCTTATTTATCCTGTCCTCATAAGTTGACAAATTATCACTTTCAACTACAATGGTTGTGTCATCAGCAAACAAAACTGTTGGATAATTAACGGCACGGGGGAGGTCATTAATATACACCAAAAACAGTAATGGCCCCAAGATACTACCTTGCGGTACTCCATATTTATTTTCTTTAATAGTTGAAACAAAATTCTCCACATTTCTGCTTGCCTTATTCATTTTGGTTATCTCAGTGATTTGACAACGATTTGATAAATAACTTTCTATCCAATTTCCTGCCGGTCCACGCACACCATATCTGTGTAACTTATTTATCAAAATGCCATGATCCACAAAGTCAAATGCTTTACTCATGTCAAGAAACAAAGCAATCGTGGGTTTTCTATTGTTAATACTATCAAGCACCTTCTGTATAAGAGTAAAAGCGGCTAAGGCAGTTGATTTATTCGGCCTGAAGCCATTCTGCTCTACGGCAAAGGCTTTATTTTTATCTAAGAATTTTTGCAAACGTACATAGAAAACCTTTTCAAAGACCTTTGACAGCACTGGAATTAATGTAATAGGCCTGTACTTGCCCATGTCGGTTTTTGAACCTTTTTTATGAAGGGGCTTCACAACAGCAAACTTTAATTTGGTTGGGAAAAAACCTTGTTCCAGGGATAAATTTATAATGTGAGATAAGGGTTCCGCAATGAGATGTGCAATATTTTTTAAAGCTAGTGTACTAATTCTATCATAACCAACGGAATTAGTATTACGTAATGATAAAATTAATTTTAATACCTCCTCAGGAGTCGTCGGTTCCAAATACATACTATTCAAATTATTAGGAATTGTTTTGCAGAAGTCATATTTACTACTTTTAATGTCACTGGAATTATCGGTTAAATTAATAAAATAGTTATTAAATGCCTCGGCGATGTCAGTACCCGTCATTATTATTTTGTCTTTTATTTCTATTTTATCAATTTCTAAGGACTTCCTCACATTGCCTAATTTACGATTTACTATATTCCACGTCGCTTTGCATTTATTTTCAGCTAGAGATATAAAGTTATCGTTACAGTTCTTTTGTATTTCATTTATACATTTGCGCAAAATTTTAGAATATTTTTTGAAAGTCACTTTTTTGTCTACACTTTTGCTTAGATAATAGTTATATCTAAGCTGTCGTTTGGTTTTACAACTTTTTCTGACTCCCCTTGTCATCCATACACGATTATTTGCTTTGTTGGATCGTCGTACAGGAAACTCAGGGAAGCATTGCTCAAAAAATAGTACCAGTGTTTCGTGTAGTAAATTAAATGTGGCATCAGTGTTGTCTCCTGTTAAAATCTCCGTAAAGCTGAGGCTACTAATACAGTCTACAAATTTACACATGTTATCACGACTAAAATCTCGCTTGAATGTGTACCATGCGCGATCGTTTGAGGATCTATCCGTTTCCACAGTAATGGACTGCGCTGTGTCGTGATCGGATAAGCATAATCGGTGGGTTTCTCCCGCTACATTTTTAAAGTTACTTACAATATTATCAATACAATTTTTTTGTCTCGTGGGGAGATTTATATGGGGTATTAAATTATAATTAGACAGCATTTCGCACAGTTGAATTTTAGTTTTTGAATGTGATAAAAAGTCAACATTGAAATCTCCACATATTATTATGTTATAATTGTGATTTACCTTATTTAGTAATATTTCAAGTTGCCTTAAGTATAGTAGAAAATCCGAATTAGGGGTTCTGTACAAACAAATAATTATTACTTTTATAGATTTTATAATAATTCCACATACTTCAAAATCCCTTTCTATACCTAAATTATTTATTACATCATAAGGTTCACAGTCTATATAGTTTTTACATAATATACTAGTTCCTCCTCTACGAGCGCTGTGCCTGGAAAAATTAGCAGCAATCTTATAGCCAGAAATATTAAGACTATTTTCTTCTCCGTTAGATATAAATGTTTCCGTCAGACAAATCACATCCACTGGTATACTACTTTCCTCTAAGTCCAAAATTGCTATCTCCAGTTCTTCCGATTTATTTAGGGCTCCTGCTATATTCTGGTGTAGGACACGAAGCGTCGTCTTCTTTTTTTTTTTCACGAAAAAACTTTGTTTTTACTGGGTCTCCCACCGTTCCTTGGGGATCCCTGGGCCCGGAGTCTTCAATTTTGCTAACGTGTGGATTACTGTTCACATCATTATTTAAGTTCTCGCTGTAAAGTTCAATACAGGATATGATATGGTTTATTTGCATAAATACATTCTTTAGTCCAAAGTCATTTATATCGCCAGAGCTTCTTCTAAACATGTCGTAATAATAGGATAAATTTTTATTAGAGTCAACAAGGTAAGCATATTCGTGAGTGTTTATGTCTAGACACAGCATGTTATTAAAAATCTCCACCCTCCAATTGTATAGTGTGGCAGCGTTACGACACTTGTATGTAGGTGCACATATGATGAAATTTGTATGGGTCAATCCTTGTAGCGATTCTCTAATAGTTGTAATTAAATTATAATAATTTGTAGTAAGCTCGAACTCTTTTTCTCCAATTAAAATAATGCAGTAATCATCCTGTGTTAAATGATTCACTTTTAGCTGCACGTCTTTGAGAATCTCCTTGATTCCTGTGTTAGGTGACGAAAAGTGGCATATATAGGGTTCTTTCGCGAGAGTTTGAGAAGCTATCTGTAGAACTTTGTTCTTTTTATTACTACTCAGAATAACAACCTTGTTTTTCTTTTTAATGGAGATATCGTGACGATATTTTTGTTTAAAGTTTTCTGCACTAGAATCGTCATTTATAGATTTAGAAGATCCCATGCTAGAAGAATTTTCGCTTTGGCAGTTTTGGCTGGTATTTACCTTCTGTTTCGTAACGGGGGTTGAGTGAGAAGTACTTTCATTAACTGAAGGGAATAGAGAATCAAGTTTTAATCCCTTCCTTCCATTTTGTTTATTTTTTTTGCCCGATTTAGTTTGTTTTCTATTAGGTGTATCCTCATGGAAAACTTTTTTATACGTGTTCATTTTCCTTTGACACACCTCCATAGTTTTTTTTAGCTCACTAATCTCCTCATTTAGTCGTTCGATTTCACTATGAGCACTTAGCAGTTGAATTGTCAATTGATCAATTTCCCCCTTAAGATTCACAATGTCGGAGTTTTCTCGTGTTATACTCTTACAAGGCAGGCTGCGACAGGATTGTGATCTATCACACCCACCCGACGAGCAATACAGCTCCTCGTCCGACGTATTGTTCGATAAATCGTTGAGCGATATAGGCAACGTTTTATTTAGAGAAATGTTCATGTTCTCATTAAAAGTAAGACTCAAGGTACCTTGTTTTTTGGCAGAAGATGTTGCTCTGGGACTTACTTCTGGTAATTTGATCGGTTTTCTTATGGTTACATAATTATCACTCGAAAACTTTGAAGATGAAGCGGACTGCAACATGTTTTTATTTGAGTCATTAGTGAAAATGTTTGTTGTTGGGAGTTCATCTGTTCGTAAGCAGGATCTACATGTCCATTTTAATTTGCTCTCATTACTCATCAAAAAGAAGCGCTTCAGAGAAACCACAGCACAATCTAGATCGAAAACATATTCACATTTGGAACACCTCAAACATTCCTTTGGTTTATCAATTTTCTTGTTGCATTTTCTACAGATTGCAGTACTATAGCTGCATTTCTTTTTTTGTAGTAGCGGCATATTGCAAGTTTATAATTATGTTGACTTTAATTCTTGGTATTTTAACTAAAAACAAACCTATTGCATTAGCCCTCGTACCACGATATCACAAAAAGTTTCCGTTGCGCTCACAAAGCGCGGTTTATGTACGGCGTTTCGCATCCGATCGCCAGGCGTCGCGTTTCTTGGTGCGGGGGCACAGCTGATTTAAACAGTCAACCGGCCGGTTCAGCGATTAGTCATACCGCGCACTAACACTTTTTAACAAAATAGTTCTTTCTTCACTTTTGCACCACGATAACTTTGTAAGTTCAGTATTATTTTTAAACGTGCGTTTACTATTAAGTAGCTCAACCTTGTGGCTTAACGTGTAGAGAAAATTAGAACTCAACTTTTTGTTAAAACATTTGTTTAGAAAATATTAAACAAGAGGTCTGCGTTAACGCGTTCACTTCACGCGCATGCTTTGAGTACAATATTCGACTGAGAACTTCGAACTGAGACTGCTTTACTGCTATATACTGGTTCCGCAGACCTGGGGTCTTACCATGTACCATACATATATACATAAATCACGTCTTAATCCCTTACGGGGTAGACAGAGCCTAAGGTAAGACCTAAAGGCCACGCTTAGCATGATTGTGGGCGTATAGGTGGAAAGGGGAATCATAATAGTGATGGTTTGCTAGCCACATCGCCTGTAACATGATTCCTAAGATTTTCTCCGAATCCCTCGATGGGATTTTATCATCTGCGCGGGAAGCGAAGCGACTAGTACAATCTATGTTTTTTCTTTGCTCCCACGAGTGTGGATGTCAGACAGCGTGGAAGAAAGTTAATTATATACCTGGGGGTACCATGACGTCTTATTGCGATTAAATTCCGACTCCGTTCGGGTTTTAGCTGTCATTTTTAGTATGGATCTGTCAGCGAGCGGACCTTAACTGAATCAGAATCGCATTAAGACGTTATGGTAACTCCCCTGTGCTAAATCGGTGTGCTATGGCTGCAGTGTGGCGGTATAGCACGCATCACGGAATGATGAGGATCCGAGTTCGATTTCCGGCCATAACTTTCGGGACTATTCTCGTTTTCAGTGTAGTTTAGAAATCCCTACTATCTCTACTATAGTATTATAAATGCGAAAGTAACTCTGTTTGTCTGTTACCTTTTCACGCTTAAACCGCTGGACCGATTTGGTTGAAATTTGGTATTCAAATAGTTTGAGTCCCGGGGAAGGACATAGGATAGTTTTTATCCCGGAAAATTGCAAAGTTCCCGCGGGATAGCGACTCTGCGTAGACGGAGTCGCGGGCATCAGCTAGTTTTATATAAAAAGTAATTATAATTTAACCGCGATGTCAAAGGATGCGCCGCGACGTGGGCGCGACACGGCGGTTGACCTGTTGCTTGTCGCAGGCAGGTGAGGGGATAACTAGGGCCGCGGTAGCGATACTTTAAAGTTGCGATAAAATAACCTAACCTAAAAAAAACATTTAATTTTTGATACAAGCTTTTAGCCGTGGTAGCCTATTTGCCTGTGGCCAGAGGGTCGAGGGTTCGAGCCCGGGCCCGCACCTCTGAGTTTTTCGAATTTTTTGTGTGATATTACATTTGGAATTTGCCATGCCATTTGTTTTTGTTGATAAATAAATAAATCTAAATCTAATCTAAATCATGAGGTTTTCGATCTTCTTCCATACTGGTCTGGATGCAAAGAATAAACATAGAATATACCAGTTGCTTCTCTATCTCTACCTACCCGCGCAGATGGCCCATCGAGGGAATGGGCGAAAATCAAAGGAATCATGTTATAGGCGATGAGGCTAGCAACCCATCACTATTTTGATTTCATTTTTCACCTATACGACCACAATCTTGCTAAATGTGGCCTGTAAGTATCTGTTACCTTAGGCTCTGTCTACCCGTAAGGGATAAAGACGTGATTTGCGTATGTATGTGTATGTTTTCGGTAAAGGACCTTCGTGAGAAAACCTGCACACATCTGCGTAGCAATTCAATGGTGTGTGTGAAGTTCCTAATCCGCATTGGGCCCACTTGGGAGCGTAGCCCAAGCCCTCTCATTCTGTAAGGAGGTCTGTGCCCAGCAGAGGGACTTATATAACAAATCCTCCATTACATGTCATCAGCTGAGCCACTTGCTCATTTCCCTGCCTTATTGCATTAATAAGAAAGTAAAAAAGATTTCCGTTTTTACAACGTGACAATTTAGTCCTGGGAAGATTAAGAATATGAAAATGTTTCCCCGGGAGAGTAGAATCGCTTTACTTTGTTCCGAGCTCGAACATCAATCACGAACTTTGCAAACATGAAAAGTTATAACAAACATTTACCATTCGTAGAGTTTGTTGTTAAAAAATTGGGCCAAGTATTTACATTCATTAAAGAATTCCATACACTGTTTTAGACTTCCGCTATTTTCACCAACTAAATACAACTAGAATCTCGTCTGTCTCTCGTGACTACGGCCGCTACATCTCCGCCGAAACGTCAAGGTAATTGAATTAGCGTAAGCTAAAAATGTCATTTTGACAAGCCTTATCCTGTATACATTTACTTTTGGTTTACAGTACCTATTTTTTTTTTTATATGAATAGGAAGGCAAACGAGCAAGTGGTTCACCTGATGGTAAGTGATCACCACTGCCCATAGACACCCGCAACCCCGGAGGGATTGTAAATGCGTTGCCAACCTAGAGGATTAAGATGAAATGCCTCTTGTGCCCGTAATTTCTCCGGCTATCTTACTCTCCACACCGGAACACAGCAGTGCAAGTACTGCTACTTAGCGGCAGGATTAGCGAGTAAGATGGTGGTTGCGATCCGGACGGACCTTGCACAAGGCCCTACCACCCGCCTATCATACATACATACATACATACATACCGTCTCTCATCTCTTCGGTTTCGGGTACACATGCTCGTCGGTTTCGGGTACTCCTGACCTGACCTTTTTCCAAAACGTCTCCTATTTGGTCTCGGAACGTCCGTCTAGGGCTTCCCCTCCCAACGTAACCATTCACACTCCCCATATAGATCTGTTTAGTTAGTCTACTTTCATCCATCCGCTCTACATGCCCAAACCAACTAAGCATACCTATCAAATTTTAAGTTAATCGGACCAATCGGTGAAGAGTTACCTCCTGCGGATGGGCCACTAGAATTTCCCCTCAAAATTATTACATACTAGCGACCCGGCGGCTTCGCACGGTATTATGCACGTATTATACACACAAACCTTCCTTTTGAATCACTCTATCTATTAAAAAATACCGCATCAAAATCCGTTGCGCAGTTTCACAGATCTAAGCAGACATAGGGACGGACAAACAGCGGAAAGCGACTTTGTTTTATACTATGTAGTGATATTATTATTGTCACCTGACTTGAGTCAGCAGGTGTGCCAAATTTTACAGAAATCTTACCACCGGAGGTTGGAAATTTACTTGTATGATTTGATTACAGACAGATACCGAGATACACACAAATCACGTCTACATACCTTACGAGGTATACAGAGCCTAATGTAACAAGATCTAAATGCCACGTTTAGCATAATTGTAGGCTTATGAGTGGAAAGGGGAATCAAAATAGTGGTGTGAGCACCTATCTATACATCAATGACTTTCTGCCAAGTTTCTTGCGGCGCATTCTTCTTGGCAATGATGGTCTTTCCGAATGCGCGGGTAGTTTCAAAAAGACATGTAAAAGAGCCCTTGGCGGCCAATTTGCAAAAATAAATTTTCATTTTCATTTTCATTTTCCTATCACATGACTGATACCGAGTTAGGTGAAAGTAAATACTGAATACCTTTGTAAAATCTATAACATGATTAAGTTCCGAGTATTTATTTTCAATATACACAAGAAACGAGGAATATAAATTGAATTTTATCAAAGCAGAAAGCTGCAATTTTTCGAAACACAATTTCCGCTGGTAACCCTATAGCCCTGCAATATGCGGGAACGCTTGGCGCCGACAAACTCGTGTGTTGCCAGGAAATTGACGTTACATTCGAAATAATTACATAACATTCGCATTCGGAGAAACGCTTGTTAATTAATACAACAATTTCTTTTTTCATCGATAAAATCAAGCGATGCCAATTACAAGTATTATGCATTTTGTTTATCGTTTTTCAATAATTTAAAGTAGGTAATTATGAGATACACGTAATTCAAGCTAATTAAAAACATATAGCATTGATCGTGTTTAAAGGTATAAGCTGGATGCAGCTGTAACAAAGTACTTAGCTATACAGATTAGCCAAATTTTTCATCCATAAATAAAGTCAGTGATATTTACCTTCTGAAAGGTCAGTTCGTATCGCGCTAGTGCCTATTCGTTAACCCTACCGACAAGCAGCATCGATTGCGCTGCTGTGATCCGGCGTGGAGAGTAAGACCGCCAGTAAAATCTCTGGCGTATGAAAACATCTTAGTCCCCAACCCACGTCTGTTACAAAAAAATGATAAAAATAATTTAAGGTCAGGTGGAGGTGTAAAACGGCTCCACGTCATATAAATAAATGAAAAAAAAATACAAAAGGGGAATTATAAACAAATTAACTATGATTAAATTAAAACTAATCTTAAAATAAAATAACTAAAAAAGGAGGGGCCCTCGTGGCATAGTTCCACAGACGCTGGCAGCATTCCCCCTTTGGGCAGCGATAAATTAATTAGAGATAACTCCAATGTCGAAGACAAAAAAAAAATGTAATCTACATTTTATGTCAAGTAAGTAACCAGTAAGCTTTTGGATTCCGAAGACAAGCTAACGTCTGCCGCCCCCAATGTTGGCTCTCACGCATTTCATTAAACCAATCATAGAGATACAGCCTAGTATTTTATTCATCGCTGCATTAGGGCTAGAATCTACAGGCGTAATCTATGGTATAACATACATTTGATGTTTGTGGGGTGTGTGCACTTTCCATCAAGTCACGTGTTAGCTGATTTGTCACCCTATTCCAACTCGAAATGAACACTGGCTAAGAAATCTCTAACCATATTCCAGCTACAAGTTCATCGTACCATATAGTTACATAGCACACTAATTCCAACTTTGTTTGACTTGGGAACACATACAAAACTTAAATTTAATTTGCGCAAGCCGCCAGCGCTAACCGATAATACTGAAATGGCTTATGTAGTTATAAAATCGAATACGCTTACGCCTCTTTGTATCGGAGAACAGCAACTACGGTGATAACTGAGCAGTTGAATGTTAATTTATTTTAACAATATTCAAGTTGGGTAAACGTAAGACAAATGTGTGGAAATATGGCCCATGGTTTAAGCAGGGGGTTCTGTAAATGGAGTTTGGGATTGAGATTCTGATTACGGTCACGGTCAAAGACTACTTAGAAATGTGTAAGCTTGTGTTTTCCAGGAATGTTTCAGCACGTGGTTGAGTAAGGCTGAACAATCTAAAAAAGTATTTAATTTCTAAGGGAAAAATCGTAAAAGTAAACATAAAAAATGAAGAAGTAAAATTCTTGATACATTTAATAGTACCTATCATTTGAAAAACATCGCCTTCTCTCGTCCCTGGCGAGCAGTAGATATTCCACTGGAGTTTGTTAGTGTATCGTGCAGACACATCATTCAAACAGATGACGCTTGGCGACGAAAATTCGCATAGTAACAAGGTCACGTGACAGCTAGTAACAGATAGAAAAATACGAAGGCTTACCCGCCTGCTATGGGTAAAACAAAGTATGAGAAGAAAGAAAGAGAAAATAAAACCAATAAAAATAATTTAAGTTCAGTGGAGGTTTAAAACGTACCACCATCAAATAAACTAATTGGATATATTTCCAATGTCGAAGAGAAAAAAAAAACAAAAATCATCAGCCTTAAGACCACTGTTGAACAAAGGCCTCCACACACCATAATTTCATGAACGACAACTCGCCACCTGCATCCACCGGTCTCCCCGCAACTTTCACGATGTCATCGGTCCACCTAGTAGGGGTCTCCCAACACTGCGTCTTCTGGTTCGTGGTCGCCACTCGAGAACTTTTCTTCCCCAACGGTTGTCTGTCCTACGAGCGGTGTGGCCTGCCCATTGCCGCTTCAACGAACATACTCTTCGAGCTAAGACGGTGACTTTAGTTCTTCGGCGAATCTCCGTGTTTCAGATTCTGTCGCGTAGAAACTCCGAGCATAGCTCTCTCCATAGCTCGTTGAGCGACTCTGAGCCTTTTCAAAAGGCCAGCAGTCAAGGACCACGTTAGAATCACGTAGGTGGTAAAACACACTAATAAAATTAACAATCACCCGCCGTTCCGCAGGCTCGTTTGATATAGGATGACAAAACGTAATATCCCTGAAAAAGTTCCATTATCTGCGCAAGACACATTACTTTCTTACAACGCAATAATAACAGGTGAGTATTCTAGAAGTGGCGATAGGGGTCGTATCGCTTATTACACCGGGATAGGGCTGCCAATACGGAGAATTTCCAGTTGTACGTAAAAGTAACAGCAATGTTACTTTTCATAAGCATATGAACATTTAATTATCATTTTAAACTTCAGCTATATTTTATACATAATATAGTGGGGTCACATCATTGGGTACATCAATTGATTCTTTTGTGTTTGTGTCGCGCAGTATTAATAAACTTAAAATAAAAAAAAGAGTTAAATTTATAAATTTGTAACCTAACCATTTTCTGGTGTTCAGAAAAAAATCATATTGTTTTTTTTGTTTGTGTCACGCAGTATAACATACATATTATGTACATACACAAGCGACATCGTTGTACACAGAGCCTAACGTGACCAGACCTAAGCAAAACGTTTAGCATGATTAATAACTCAGCATAAATAACGTTAAAATAATAAAAAAGTTAAATTTATAAATTTGTAATTTAACTGTACCTACTGTTTTCTGGTTATTTGAAACAGGGAGGCAAACGAGCAAGCGATCACCGCCACCCATGAGAACTAGCAATCCCAGGAGAACTGCCATTACGTTGCCGGCCATTAAGGGAACAATAGCCTCCTTATGTGAAAAATACATTTAGTTTTAATTATTTACTCGGCAATTTAATAAGTTATGTAGTTAGTACCGCGGTGGCAGCCCTAGCGGTAACGGCTTGCGTAATATTGCGTGGGGCATCGCGCCCGCGCGTAACGGGCGGCGCGTGAGCAATTCCTTAGTCTTATTGTTGTGCGTACATGAGATCTCGAATGCTTTTATGTTTTATTGTAATTTGTAAAAAGGCTTGCACGTTTTTTTAATATAAAACGGGCTTCATTGTGCCTTTGTGGAACAATAGGCCTTTCTTCATTTGAGAGAGCTCTAGGTTTTGTAGAAAACGACAAGTTTTATTTATATAAATATATTGTTACAGTTATGTTACGGACTGTATACCGCAAGATGGATGGCGGCGGCGGGGTAGCCCAGGAGGGGCTGGCGAGATGACCTGGAGAGAGTGGGAAAAATGGGGGTAGGCCTTTGCCTAGCAGTGGGATACAACATTCACACAAACACACATTCAACATGACATTTACACAAAATCTAACTCCACAATGGCGCCAGTTACTTGGCGCACGCCCGTAACATGGCCGAAAAAATCCGACAGTAAATATCGAGATAAATAACAATTGACTACAAATAATAATAATCCCGATAGTCGTTTCGGCGAACGGTCTAATAGCGAAGAGCCTTGACCATCACCTTAAAAGGCTTTTGCTAGGTGGTTGGGTCAAGGGCCAGATACAGAAGGCGGTACTCCTGGTCACAGCTAGGATAGTCAGGAGGTTCCTCTCTCTGTCGCCCTGACCGACGGTAGCTTAGGCCTCGCCTCGCAGCCGGCGGCACCATAGCTGCATAGGTTAGGTTTTTATAATGTTTTTATATTTTGTATTAATATTGTTATATTATATTTTGTACTAACTTAAGACAAAAATAAATATACAGAATAATAACACTAATTTGCAAAATAAATTTTAATTTTAATTTTCATTTTCATTTCAATTATGTGCTGTGGTAACCTAGTGGGTCGACCCTGTAGTAAGTAGTTAATGATAATTGACAGAGTTAACTGAAAGTTCCTAATGAATGGCCGTGATCACGTCAATCATTTCGTAAGGTAATTGATTGACAGATCGCGAGTAGTCATGGGCAATTTTTCATCGAGGGAAAGCGAAAACCATAGGAATCATGTTATTGGTTATGCAGCTAACCACCCATCACTATTTTGGTTCCCCTCTCCGCCTATACGCCCACAATCATGCCAAACGTGGTCTTGTTACCTTACGCTCTGTCTACTCCGTAAGGTATAAAAACGTGATGAAAGACGTATGTAAAATTTTCATCTCACCTTTGCAGTTGGCAGCCCACAACTGTTCGTTTCTCGCGGAACTTTATAACTCTGGAATCAGCTGGCCGCTTCAATTCTTCGGACCAGTACGATTTAGGACTTTCAAAATGTACCTACCCTTTTCTTAAAAGCAACGCTGTAACCAAGCCATCTCCATCAGGTGACCTGAACATCCGTTTGCCCCGTATCACACAAAAAACTCCATCTACATCATCAGTCAAGTTAAATAAAACAACACTTGTCTATATTTTGCGTTCAGAATTCATTTTCTTCCATGCTGGTCTGGGAGCAAAGAAATAGCATAGAATGTACTAGTGGTAAAAGCCCATCGAGGGATTGGGTGAAAATCTTAGGGCTCATGTTGTCTAGGCGATGTGGTTAGCAACCCATAACTGTTTTGATTCCCCCTTCCATCCGTACGCCCACAATCATACCTGTAATATAAACGTAACGTGGTCTTTAGGTCTTGTTAACTTAGGCTCTATCTTTAACTTGAATAAACGTAAAACCCGCCGATACGTTAATTACATTCTGCAATTACAATCGACCGAATCCAAAAGAAAATATGACAAAGGTGCTTCGTTAACGCAAATGGTCGCTCGCGGGGCTTTCTGCTCGATTTCATTAAAAAAACGCTTTTTCCGAGACGATTGATTCCTTGTACAACTTGATCTTACATCATGAGACTACTTCACCTCTAAATCCGTGACGGTAAGATCGAAATTGACGTAGTATCCCGGTATTAGGCCGTGGTAATTGTCCTAACGACGGACCTCTTCATTTGGAATAGCATTACGATAAAAGAAAAGGCTTTCTTGACTATAAAAATCTTTAAAATTTCCACGCTATTGTCTTTTAGGTGTGTACTTCAAAGAAATTTTATGTCGGATCCGGGGGAGGTTTTAATGAACCGAATTCAGGAGCACTTTTATAATGTGAAGTAATCGAGGTTTTATTTAATACTTAAAACAGTTAAAACCGTTACACATTAAGATTGCACTAATCCGGTTTAAGTGGAGTTAAAGCGTGCTGCCGTCTTGCAGGAAAAATGTTATCTCGATTTAGTCGCTAAATCAGGTTTAAAACTTGACAGTTACATGCATTTTGACATCAATAAACCTGGTTTTTTTCCCAGACGTTAAGCATAAGCAGGCATGGAATTAGTATCACGCAATTAGATTTTGCATGCGCATGAACGAGTAAATTTACATGCAAATGAACAGACTTTAGCTTTTGCTATTACTAATCCCGGCTACGGCAAGCGTGTCTATCTCTATACCTGTAAAAGAGTAACGTGACTGTCTGACAGGCAACACAGACCCACTACGTACCTATACAAATTCTTTGGCTTAAACCACTGAAGTTACCGACTTGAAATTTGACTTATTCCTTGAGTAAATACCATAGAGCTAAGAAATAGTTTTTCCAATAACCCAGGGGATGAAAACGGGGAAAAGGATGTGATAGGAAATAAAGACTTAATATTTGGAGACGTAAGTGGATGAAAGGGGTATGAGTGACTCTGACTGGTATATATAATATCATACATACATACATCCCGTCACTTACCTACTACGATCCTGACATACTTTTTTCGCTTCATCCACATTGAATTTATCGATCTCTTCATATATGCGAGTTGGTCAGAATTCTCACAGGGTAGCAAACCAAGAGAATCCCTACTAATATTATAAATGTGAAAGTAACTCTGTCTGTCTGTCTGTTACCTTTTCACGCTTAAACCGTTGGACCGATTTAGTTGAAATTTGGTACATAGATAGTTTGAGTCCCGAGGAAGGACATAGGATAGTTTTTGTCCCGGAAAATTGCATAGTTCCCGCGGGATAGCGATAAGCGAATTCTGCGCAGACGAAGTCGCGGGCAACAGCTAGTTATTTCATAAAAATGTAATATACCTACACATGGCAGATATTTCTTTCTTTTCTACTAATAGAGATGCAATGTGGAGGGATAGTTGGAACTCCCCACGGGATGGAAACTAGTCAATCACGCTGTTTTTCGTCAGTGTAGTACGGAATGTATAACTTAGTCTTACTCTTGAGGGAGGACTGTTGATTATAAACTAGTGGTTATATTATCATGTTTTCTTCTATTTCTCACGAAAAAGTCTGAGCAAAGCCAAATCTAAACAGCAAGCCCGCCACCGCTAGGTTTCTCATGAATTTCATAAAAGCATTTCACTCACGTCCCAGTGTTTTTTCTGCCTCCACATTAGCCTATTTTGCGGACACCATTACAGAAAACAAATGGCTGAATACAGTGTTATTTCAACATATTTTCAGTTAAAATTAGTTCGGGTAGGCGTTCAGGGGTTTCTGGGTAGGTAAATATTAGGTCTGTACGGTGTTTTTAGGGTTTTGTACTTTAAAAAGGAAAAGGGAAGCTTGACAGGAACACTCTATTTACCGTTTGTCCGTCTGTGTAATGCTCTACATGTGATTGAAGCAGAAAATTTAAGTTTAATTGGGTATTTGTTTACTTTTAATTAGTTGATGTGTAGTAGATAAGTTTTGAAACTGTATTTTCTTTTATCTTTAGTTGCGTGGTGTGTGTTTGCGACTACGCGCGTACTTTGTTTTGATTGTTTAAATTTGTCTCTAGTTGTGAGAGCCTATAATTGGCCTTAATGTTACTACTATAATTAACTTACTCTGTAATTTATAGCTGTTGGATCTCCGGAAATAATAATTATTATGTATATTTTTGTATTTGTCGTAAACCATTAAAAAAAATTCAAGCTGGTCCGGGAGCAAAGAAAAGGCATAGAATGTACCAGTTGCTTTTCTTCCCGCGCAGATGGTAAAAGCCCATCGAGGGAATGGTTGATAATCTTAGGAATCATGTTATAGGCGATGCTCATTCGCGGAGCGGCTTGATAAGGACGGGTCTGAAAGGACTTCGTTGATGGTGTATGTCTCGTCCTGCAGCGGTTTCGAGTCGAGGTGCTGGTGTGTTGTTCGAATCGGCTAAGGGGTATCCAGTTCGTGTAAGGGTGCAGGCGTCAAGAATGGCAGTTGTAAGATTATGATGATGGTTCCGTCCCTGTCGTAGGGCAGTTAGTTAACCAACTACGGAAGACGGTAATAGCTAGCTTGCCGTGTGACAATATAGAGATATACAACTTAAATGCGGGTGGTAGGGCCTTGTGCAAGGTCCGTCCGGATCGCTACCACCATCTTACTCGCTAATCCTGCCGCTAAGTAGCAGTGCTTGCACTGCTGTGTTCCGGTGTGGAGAGTAAGACAGCCAAGGAAATTACGGGCACAAGAGGCATTGCATCTTAGTCCTCTAGGTTAGGCAACGCATCTGCAATCCCTCCGGGGTTGCGGGTGTCTATGGGCAGTGGTGATCACTTACCCTCAGGTGACCCACTTGCTCGTTTGCTTTCCTATTCATATTAAAAAAAAAATAGATCGAAACATCCATGATTTAGGAACAAATATTGCCAGAATTCGAACCCGTGTCGCTTGCTTCGCAGGCAGGGTACCAACTGGGCAAATGCGTTGTCGAATATAATAAGCAGATTCGCATCGAATCCCTCTTTTTTTGCCTTCGGTTAAAAACATCAAAGACTTCCGCAAGCAATATTAAACTCGCGAAGAACAAGCCGTAATAAAAACACTAACATACGGAAATCAAGGAACATGCACGTTTTATATTCAGAGTATTATCGGAGCAATAACAAAAGCAGAGCATTTGAGGAATAAAAGCAGGTTGTAACAGAACCTATTAGCATGATATTAGCATGGCATTAGTGTATGTAACGCATAGAAGAAATATCCAGTTAGAGTGGCAATAAGGGCTGTCCAATTGTGGCAACACATAAGTCTTTTTCGACTTACACCGTACTAACGCAAATTTTATGCAATTGCTTTTCCTTTATCTTCTACATTTTATTTATTTATTTACACGACAGTTGACACCATAGCGTTACATAATAAGATACTTAATACTAGATAATTATACGCTAACCTAAACCTAAACTAAAGACTAGAGACATACATCTCCTATACATAAAACAAACCCATTTATTTGTGTAAGGTTCACTAACAATTGTTAACACTAATACATCGAAGTTGCTGCTTGCGTATACAAGAGTATCACAATCACTTATAGTAAACACCGCATGCGAAATAAAAGTGAAGCTTAGAAACTAAGTTTACTAACTAATTGTGTTCACAAAAGCAAGTATATACTCTTACATCTAACTGACTAGTAGAGACTTTATACATCTCTACTATAGACTAATATAAGTTAAGGCTTGGTGACCTTATACATCCCTTGTTTAAATGTTTTTAATTTAAGTATTGTAGTAGCTTAAGCTGTATTTTATTTTGAAAAAATGACCTTCTGCCAAGTTTCTTGCGGCGCATTCTTCTGGGCAATGATGGTCTTTCCGAATGCGCTAGTAGTTTCAAAAAAGATATCTAAAAGAGCCCTTGGCGGCCGATATGTAGAATAAATTTTGAAAGTAAACAAAAATCTGGCTACATAAGTGATTCAAGTTAAGTTCAAGATAGTTCTGATCAGTAATGGGTAAATCGTAGTGAATATTCGCCACGTGGCTGCAACTATTGGCATTTATGAAATTAGGATTTAGATTATACTTTTTTTTGATTTTATAAAAAAATATTGAGTTTAATTCATTATGCTGGACAACGACTAAACATTAACTATCCATATCGATCATAATAAAGAGAGAGAGAAAGAGAGTGTGTGTGAGAGAGAGAGAGAGAGTGAGGGAGAGAGAGAACCATTTATTTACACACATTCGATACACGTAGAATATAGTGTGAAGAAGTAGGTACAATATACCTAAGAATAGTAGCGATATGGTGTAAAATGGGCCTGTTTTCAGTTCAAAATTAAAAAACTAATAGCGCTTGCTCTACTTTATTTACCCTTTTAACCTTAGGCTAGCCAATCAGAGCGCAGTGATCGCCAATTTCGGGCGTAATTTTATTTCATATGAATTGTATGACGTTTCCGCCCTATTAGGCTGTTTGCTCTATAATGTAACGGTATCATACATTATTATACAGCATTATACGGCGCACATCGTTTTGCTGCAATCGCGAATTATAGGCAATGCCTGATGGGCCGTAACTCCGTCGGATATTTGATGCGTGCCCGAGTAATGGCAGTTCGTATAAATTGGTTCATAAATGAATGTTACAATGTTTTAAGCCGACACCTAATATTTTTACGAATAGCCTTGCGGCAACTGCTTTTTAAAATTAAATGTGTAAGTTTATTGGAAACAAACTATACTGACTTTTTATTATAAGCAAACTAACATTTTATTTATTGGTTTTATTTCAAACCGACTACCTTCAATCTTCCATGCTGGTCTGGGAGTAAAGGAAAAACATAGAATGTACCAGTTCCTTTTCTTGCGGCTAGCAACCCATCACTATTTTTGATTCCCCTTTCCACCTATACGCCCACAATCATGCTAAACGTGGCCTTTAGGTCTTGTTACCTTAGGCTCTGTCTATCTCGTAAGGGATAAAGACGTGTTTTGTGAATGTGTATGTATAATGTACACGTTATATACTCTGTGCTTGTTGTCAGGAGACATTGGCAGTAAGGGTTGCTAACCTAAAAGTGACTTCTTCTTTTTAATATGGCCCCATCGATCGTTGCGATGATTTCGCCAGTGAAAGTAATAAATACAGTATTCAAAAATCTTGTGACAAAAATGTTGGATGTAAAACACGGTCAAAAGACCCCATCAGAATCTGCCAGCAAATCACTAACCGATGCCCAGGGTGCACCGGACCAAGCTCTTCCCCTCGGACGGATCCAAAAACGACGCAGCTCTTGACCACGCGCGGAGGTAACTCGACTCGCACCCCATTCCAAAAAGACAAAATTTTAGTAGTCAATAAAAGGTTGTCAAATTTAATGAAGTGTACGTCAAATGTATTTGTGATGTATTTGAGAAAATGTTGTTTAGCAAATGATGGCAAACCGTTTTATGTTTGTCCACTCATCATAAAGGAAGCATTTCACAAGTTTTTACTCTGCCTCAAACACTAGAATATCTCCTGAATATTAGTGGCTCGGTTGCTACGACGAATGAAGTAAGTTTAGAATTAAATGAATCTCGCGTAGCGCAAAGGAACTAATCTAAGTTTACCTCCAGTTTTACAAATTAACTTAATTTACTGGCAATTTAGACACGTTTAATGTCTTAAGCCTGCACGCGTGCGACATCTAATTACAATAGACAGACAGAAAAGTCAATAATCACTACATAGTATAAAACAAAGTCGCTTTCCGCTGTCTGTCCCTTTGTATGCTTAGATCTTTAAAACTAACTCAACGGATTTTATTGCGGTTTTTTTAATAGACAGAGCGATTCAAGAGGAAGGTTTATTTGTAGTGAATAATATAGTAGAGAAACACTGATTGTAGCCGTACGAAACCGGATTGGCTCGCTAGTAATAAATATAATATAGAAAGAAAGAAAGAAGTAATTTATTCCTTTTTGCAAGACACACAGATATAAGAGAATATACACAATTTTATAGAAAAGAAACAAAACAAAAAAACACAAACATTAAAAATAGATCATCAGCGTTGAGTGTGTCTGTGAAAAAGTGAAACGGTCGCTGGCTCAGCATAACGCTGAGGTGTAAGTCGCGGGCAGGAGCTAGTAATCTATATAGAGTATTGATATCAACTTCGAAACAAATTACCTCCAGAATAACTTTCTACCCCATTTTAACCCCTTAGGGGATAAATTTCAATAAAATACGGAACACATTTTCCATCAATTCTGTCGATGAATGTTTATACAAAATTTTAAGTAGATCGGACCAAGGAATCACGTCCCATACAAACTTTGCCCCCCTTCACCCCCTTAGGGGTAGAATTTCGGAAAATCCTTTCTTATCGAATGCCTACGTTATACAAAGAACACACCCTCCAAGTTTCAGGTCTCTACGATCAGCGGTTTAGGCTGTGCGTTGATCCGTCAGTCAGTCAGTATTCTGAACATTTTATACATATTGTATAGATAGATTTGGGCAGGATCTATAAATTGTTGTTCATCTCTAAATTCCCAACGACTTCGTTCAGGTCAAACTCCAGTTGTGGGCAGACACCATTCAAGAACTTTGTTGAAATTACTTCAGAAATAGAATTACTATCTCGGAGTTACTTTAATGGAATATTGTTGGAGTCACCCACGCTGCCATTACATTTTCGAACCATCTTGCCAATGTTTATTCAATTTATCAACACGGTTATTGTGAAAATTTCATGAGACCTTTGATTCAGCCTCTATTTACCTTAGTCTAGCTTCTTCCATGCTGGTCGGGGAGTAAATAAAAAACATAGAATGTACCAGTTTCTTCTCTTCCTGCGCAGATGATAAAAGCGCACCGAGGGAATGGACGGAAATCTTATGAATAATATTATTACAGGCGATGCGGCTAGAAACCCATCACTATTTTGATTCCCCTTTCCACGCCCAAATCATGCTAAACGTGGCCTTAAGGTTTTGTTACCTTAGGCTCTGTCTACCTCGTAAGGGATAAAGACGTGATTTATGTATGTATTTGACATTTTAACGCAAACGCGTTTAAAAGACGTGCATACTACCTCTAGATATTATGTTGCAACGGAAAACTTACACTTAAGTATCCGCGCAAAACATTCCTGAGAAAAAGGGAAGAAAGGGAACGGACAGACAGACGGACAGATGGCCAGGCAAACAGACTGATAGGTAAATAGAAAGACAGATGAAAAACGCAGTGGTGTGGTTGGCAGTCAAGTACCGTGCGTTTTAAACGCAATTTCTTTCCTCGTACGACAAAGATCTGGAACCAACTTCCTGCTGCAACATTCCCTGAGCGGTACAATTTAGGGATCTTTAAAAAGCGAGCCTTCCTGTTCCTGAAAGGGCCGGCAACGCACCTGTGATTTCCCAAGTCTTGCAACTCTATACAAACTTCAACACTTTGGATAGATGAGGAATTGAATTGCATCGAAAGTTAATATCCCCCCAGCTGCGTCAATATATTAGTATTAATAAAACGCAAATGCGTTACCCGAAACCTATACTAGAAATCCGGCCTCTAGAGCGTCGGGCTCTTATTTGGACCCCTTTAAGCGATAGACAAGCGGAGTGGATGCCACGTCCTGCATCACACTGGTCATTGAGGTAATAGAATAAGGACTTATGATGTTTAAAGGTTTTTTGACCCGCAACGCAAAAGCGGGCTGATATAAGTTTGACGTCTATGTCTCGATAAAAAAAAATCTAAATGTCACTGAAAATTAGAACACTTAGAAAAATCCGAAAAGTAAAGCTATGGCCGGGAATCGAAAGCGGATCCTCGTCATTCCGTGTCGCGTGCTATACCACTACACCACCCATGTCAGTAGTCTTCGATTTTTTCTAACTCTTACTAGCTGTCACGTGACCTTGTTACTATGCGAATTTATGTCTATATTATTATTTATTGTCGATATTTTTACGTTACGTTTATCTGTAATCTATGTCTCTCTCTCTCTCTCTCTGTATGTGTGTGTGTGGCATTGTAGCTCTCAGATGGATGGACGTATTTTCATGCGGTATTTCATTCAAAAGCTAGTTTCCTTGAAGTGATTCTTAGCAATGTAAGAATGTCAGCTCTTTTATTGAATCAGGCGTTACTTTGCGGAGGGCCATTTCAATGAACAAACAATTTTTCGGCGTACGTACGACGTTGGTCTGCATGTGTAACAGTTGTGCTCATTAAACTTTGATAATGATCCCGTGGGGGGATCGAAACGCGTCGAAAAGGGAGGGATTGCATGAAAAACATATATTTTCATATTTCTTCCATGCTGGTCTGGGAGCAAAGAAAAAACATAGAATATACCAGTTGCTTCTCTACCCGCGCAGATGGTAAAAGCCCATCGAGGGAATAAGCGAAAATCATAGGAATCTTGTTATAGGCGATGAGGCTAGCAACTTATCACTATTTTGATTCCATTTTCCACCTACGCCCACTATCTTGCTAAATGTGGCCTGTAGGTAGCTGTTACCTTAGGCTCTGTCTACCCCGTAAGGGATAAAGACGTGATTTGTATATGTATGTGTATTTCACACAGGCTTGGTTGTCTTGCACGTGAGTAGCGGAGTAGCAATTTTTTTGTCTCTTAGCTCTTTTCCAAAATGATGAAGGAATTACATACTCACAATTTTTCGCCTTTATAATATTAGTGTGATCACAGGTACATCACTGCGGCCAAATTTTCGGGAACACTTCTAATACCTTTCGAGGGTGCAATCTTTTTGCTGAATTTTTAATATGAGTAAAGGGAAAAAGAAACCTTTTTTTTTAATATGGCCCCATCGAAGAAAGCTCTGATAAAATTAATCTCGTGAACTAGTTGAAATTTAAAGCCCTACATCGCAAAAGTATTTAAAAAGACCTTTGGGTCTATCTTTGTCTTTCTCACTCTCATGGGTTTGATACTTGAATCGGCCGATAGCACCCGTTACCCGAATGTCCTAGGAGCTCAAGGACTGTACTTTTGTAGCAAAACACACATTTTTACCACCTCTAGATGGTATTTTCAAATGACACGCCAAGAATTTGGTTCCCGATACGCACAGGCACTTAGCCTGCTTTTTAAGTGCAGAGTCTCATCGCTAAGTTTCAAATCGCTTCTATATGGCTTAGCTACCGTCGAATACAGCTCCGGCATGCTTACAATATACCGCCCGGCAAAGCCGAGGAATCGATGTCAGAGGCCGCGTCGATTTTATTTGATTATATTTTACTGGGGCCTGCTCAGTATTCCGCTCGCATCGGGAGACTCGATTAATTTGTATTGAAAAATGGAGTAGGGTTTATTTTTTACTGGAAATGAGACGGGGTAAGGAATTAAATGTCTTACTAGATTTTAATACTTGGTCATTTTATGTTGATGACGTATCACTAGAGTTCCTAAAGTTTGCAGCGAAGAATTAAATTTCAACATGAAACTACCGTGAGACTTAATCATAATTACACATAAACGGATAACTCACATATAAAAAGTCGAGTGATGCTCGACATGTTTCGGACTATTTCGTAATCCTATTTATATAATATTTAATATTGAAACGGTGAGTGTGAGCGAACCTTTATGGAGTGACGTGATCAGTGTTGTGTGCTGCCCTACATTTGACAGTAATAAAAATGACGATGAAAACGAGGGTAGTTGTGCGCCGCTGTCAGTTGCGTCGAGCAGCCGCGCAAACAGAGTGCTGGCGCGCAGTGTTCGTTTCGCTGCCGCCGGGGAGAGCGCTCAGAGAGGAAGGACTACGAAATAGTCCGAAACATGTCAAGAATCACTTTACTTTTTATACGTGAGTTATACTCTTATGAGTAGGTAATTAAGAATTAAATTGTTTAAAAACCGTGCGGTTGAACATTGTTTAACCTTTGCACACAAGTGTCGCAATGACTTACCATGCACGTGCCAAAGAAAATATTGCAAAAGTGTATGTGAGAAGGTTCCACATAGGTACCTGATTCAGTTTCTTCGACGGTACTAGTTGGACTGGCACAAGTACTTATTTATTACAATGACTATCAGCAATCAGCTTGAAGAGCAACCTAATGCTTCCTAAGATTTTCGCCCATTCCCTCAAAGAAGCAGCTGGTGCATTCTATGTTTTTTCTTTGCTCCCAGACCAGCATGGGAGTAATTCCTTAAGTCCTTTTACTCCATCCGGAATCATGTCAACCACAATTTAAAAACCCTGAATCAACCCATCACTATTTTGATTCCCCTTTCCACCTACGCCTATCATGTTAAACATGACCTTTAGGTCTTGTTACCCCAGGCTGTGTCTACCCCGTAAGGGACATAGACGTGATTTGTGTATGCCTATGTACAATTTTCAGCTAAACCAACCCAAGCATCTGAAGTACTTCGGATTATATTTAAAACATACATACATACCGTCACGCTTCTTTCCCATAGGGGTTGGCAGAGACTACTTTGTTCCACTTGCTACGATCCTGACATATTTCATTCGCTTCATCCACAGTCATCAATCTCTTCATACATGCTCGTCGGTTTCGGGTACTCCTGACCTGACCTTTTTCCAACACGTCTCCTATTTGGTCTCGGAACGTTCGTCTAGGCCTCCCCTCCCAACGTAACCATTCACACTCCCCACCTAAAACATGTATAGAGGTAAAAAGTCTATTGCTTTAGGTCCTTCTGCTGCCTGCCCCCCCTCCCACTCTCTAATGGCCCCGCAGTGTGAACGCTGTTTGTGTAAATGACGGTCTGGGCCTTTCGGAATCCAATACTCGGATCAGGCTTAATTGTGCGATCGCGACTGATAAATAAAGACAAACGGACGGCCAGTACACTTGTTATCCTTAATAGGGTCTTTGAGCCAGGTGTGCCGTTTTATTTGGTTTCGGTTTTAGGATTTGATTTTTTAACGTTACGTTTTTCAAGAGTTTTTTTGGTTGCCGTGTCTGTACAAATATGTAGCGTACACTTTTGTTTTATATATAAACTAGCTGTTGCCCGCAACTTCGTCTGCATAGAATTCGTTTATCGCTAACCCGCAGAAATTACGCAATCCGTTCTTAGAGGATGCCTACGTCATAGTAGCTTTATGCATGCAAATTCTCAGCCCGATCGATTTAAAATTGACAAAGTTTCATGCAAAGTTTCATCTCCTATTTTATCCGCTTGGGGGTAGAATTGATCAAAATCCTTTCTTAGCGGATGCCTACGTCATAACATCTACCTGTATGCCAAATTTCAGCCCGATCCGTCCAGTGGTTTGGGCTGTACGTTGATAGATCACTATGTCAGTCAGTCAGCCAGTCACCTTTGAGTTATATATATTTAGACTTTCATGCTATCATCAACGTATAGCCATAATTAGAAAGCTGGATAGATTTTTGGAAACTCAAGTAATACGGTCTTCTACAAGGAGAGCGAAATCGCGTGTACGAACAAGTCTTTTATAAGACAGATCAAGCTGCGCTAAAATATACATTTAATCTAAGTAAGCGATTCTGAGCGCCCTGTGTAAGTTTATTGTCGTAAGTAAGTTCTATAACGCCTTCGGATTATAAAAACAATTCTAGGAGATCAATCAGTTTGCACAAAAATACCATCATTTGATTGGAACTAAATAAGGACTAGAAATACAGTGGAAAAATGTTTTTGTATTAACTAAGAGTTCGATTCTTAAGAATAAGTAGGCGACATAGACATTTTATAGTAAATTAAAACAGGCTTTGACAAAATTCACAGAAAACTAATTAGATCCTTTGTTATTTTGTCGAGTGTATTTACTGAAGATAATTAAAGAGAAACTTATTATTCCTTCATTCAACAGCTATAGATTATTTATTTATAATTTGAGATATTCTCTCTGCTAGGTGAAGTGTTACCAAGAGGTGGAATATATTCTCGATTTTAGTTTCATTTTGAATACATGTTTCGATGGAATCCAATTAATTCTCAACTTGGGTACGCTTTTTATTTCTGACATATTTCAGACTCAGATGAAATAATAGTACTTTGTGCAATCGTTGGGTAAGGGTACCTTTCCACCAGAGACGTACTGCATCTATGCTGCGAGGATGTGAAAACTACGAAACTATATCACTATTTCCACTAATGCTAAGCTATGTAGGTATACTAATTATTCGAACACTGCTACTTAAGTATAGAGTACGCATCCACAGCTTCATTCGGACTTATAAAAATCATGTTATCATAATTGTATACATACGTAAACTACGGCTTTATCCCTTACGGGATAGACAGAGCTTAAGGTAACAAGACCTAAAGGCTACGTTTAACATGATTCTGGGCGTACAGATGGAAAGAGGAATCAAGAACTGCTAGGGAATGGAATTCGCTCCCATCGTCTGTATTTCCGGACAGATACAACCTAGGGCTCTTCAAGGCTAGAGTGAATAGGCTATTACTGAACCAGTGAGTTACACCTTTGGCCTCATCTGCACCTTCCACCAAGTGAGATAGAGGTCAAACACTGGTCAGTTCGCAGTAACAAAAAAAAAAAAAGATACTGGGTTATGCCAGCCGCATCGCCTATATAACATGATTCCTAAGATTTGTACCCGGTTTTAAACAATAAAAGTTGCTTATTTCTTTCTTAATACCTCCGCAAAGTATCGTTACAGCGCCTGATTCAATGTATTCGGATTAATCCGTAATCCGTTACAATTCCGACTGCAATCGAATCACGCGTAACTCAAAATTCAAATAAGGAGTCGGCCATTAATCAAGCCCCAATATTTCATTGTTAATTTTAACGCTCCCCTCCCCCGCCCCGGGGGATGGACGGTTTTTTGAGTGAAATTAAAAAAGTTCGGCGAACGGCTTTGGCCAGTCATCGGGGCTTCCGCGGGAGCGTGACGTCGCCGCTGTCACTGTCAGTGTGACAGGCGATCTCGTTACTGTCGTGACGGATAAGCCTATCTTATGCGCAACAAGTTTCTTCTTCTTTTCTAATATGGCCCCATCGAACCATACGATGATTTTGCCAATGTCAAGGTAATAAATACAGTATTCAAAAATCTTGTGACAAAAATGTCGGCAACGTTGTACGGTAGAACATGGTCATAAGACCCCTCCCCACCCCTGTCGGGCTCTTAGGAAATCATTAACCGGTGCCCAGGGTGCACCGGAACAAGCACTGCACTTCCCCTCGGACGGATCCAAAAACGAACCGCAGCTCTTGATCACACGCGGAGGTAACCCGACTCGCACCCCCGCAACAAGTTTAGTGTCGGATCGTGTTTGATGACATTTGACGATCAACTGGCGCCTGTTTCACCAACGTAAAAGTTTATGGATTACTAGATGCCCGCAACTTCGTCTGTATAGAATTCGATTATCGCTATCCCGCAGGAATTACGCAATTTTCCAGGATAAAAAGTAGCCTATTTATTCCAGACTATAATCTGTCTATGTTCCAAATTTCAGGCAGATCTGTACAGCCGTTCTGGCGTGAAAGAGTAACAGACATCCAAAGATCCATACCCACAAACTTTCACATTTATAATATTAGCAAATGTAGTATATTTTATCTGTGTATCGTTTCGTGAGTCGCAGACGGTTCTGTAACACCTCAGCGTAATGCTGAGCCAGCGACCGTTTCACTTTTGCGAAGACACACAACGCTGAGCATCTATTTTTAATATCTGTGTTTTTTTTCTTGTTTTTTTTTTTTACTATAAAATTGTGTACGTAGTAGGTAGAATAAATGTCTTCTTTCTTTCTTTCTTTCAACGCGACAATTCTGTTTACTTTACAAACTAGACCAGTATCAACGCAGGTCGGTTTCATGACTACGCGTTTCGAATTGTCATTCATGTCGCCGACAACTGTCAAGTTGGTGAAATACGGGCCTAAAATCAATCATAGTAGTTACCTAGTACTTTTTGCAATCAGATCTGTGAAACTGCTAGTCGGAAAAGGTAAAAATCTGTGCATCGCTGCAAAACTACTGCACGAATTAAATCCAGGACTGGTTGACAGGATGATTTAGAGCTGTAATTTAATACCGTTCTAGTCGTATTTCAAATTCAAGACAACTTTTTAGTAACTTCAATTGTAATACAAAGCAACATAATCTGAAGTCTTTGAACTCTGAGTCTCTAGATTCTCCAGAGCGAATAAATAAATACCTAAATAATCATACATATATATCACGTCTTTATCCCTTACGGGGTAGTCAGAGCCTAATTTAACAAAACCTTAAGGCCACGTTTAGCATGATTAAGGGAGTATAGGTGGAAAGGGGTACCAAATGCAAACGAGCCGCGATTAGTCTCTTTGGCAGTTACAGTTTCGGGCTAGTGTCATTTCGTCTAAAAAAGCAGCTCGTCTAATTAGCAAGTGGACTATAAAGCAGTTGGTCTAAGTAGCAAGCAGTTTAAAAAGCTAGCCTAAGTATAACTAGTAACTTAATGATACGCAACAGGCCTAAAAATATGTTTCGTCTAAAACGCAACTGGTCTAAAACGCTACCCGTCATAATACCCCTCATCACTTAGCAGAACATAGCTATGGTAGTTACAAAAATAAACTTCCATTAACCTCGGTCTCTACGAAAAGATGATAAGGCTTGCCAAGTGAACAATAAAATGGAGAAGGAATGTACTGAACCAGCTGGCGGCCTCCGCGGGCCGTCTTAACGACTATCAACATCTTGATAATTTCCCCTAGGTACGCGGACGTATCGGAAAAATTGACTTACAAAATTGTTACACTGTCGTAGAGTTTTAACAATTTATCATTTCGCGTTTCTACCTCCGCTATCTACTTTTTTTGCGACGGCTGGTTTCCTTCTCGTGCTCGTTATGAAATTTATTATCGCATTTTAGCGATTCCGGTGATAACGTGAAATTCCGCCTTTGTTGTCCACCAGAATGATTCGATTTTAGTTGTGGGATGGAATTCGAGGAACGATTATTCGATTCGGTAATTATGTTGGAGCGAGACGGCGAGATGGTGGTATTTCGGCTGATGTTACAAATGGATCTCGTTTAAAACGGATGACGTCTTAATGCGATTTAATTCCGACTCAGTTCAGGTTTTAGCTGTTATTTTTAGTATGGATCAGACAGCGAGCGACCCTATACTGAATCGGAATTGAATCGCATTAAGACGTCATGGTAAGGCCTGTTCTATTTACTTCATAGTTAATTTTTTTTTGTTTTTTGTTTTGGTGTGTACGTCATTAATTTTACATCATCACTACATAGTATAAAATAAAGTCGCTTTCTCTGTCCTTATGTCCCTATGTATGTTTATTAGTGTCCGACCGAAACACGATTTTTAGCCGAAACCGAATATTCGGTTTTTTTCTGATTTCATTGTTTATATCTTCAAAACTACACAACGGATTTTGATGCGGTTTTTTTAATAGATAGAGTGATTCAAGAGGAAGGTTTTTATGTATAATTCTACGCAGTTGAAGTCGCGGGCAGAAGCTAGTATTCTATATATTACAACGTTTGAGTATTTTGTAAATGAACATATTTTTTCCAAAAATTTGATAGTTTTGGATTATTGTTGCTCAAGACCAAAAATACTACCGATTCTCATGCGAGAAAAGGTGTACATAATATGCCCAATAGTAAAACCAACTGGCGAAGAAGTGACCAAATATTTCCAAATTGTAAAAAAAGCCATTTTGAAGTATCCAGCTTCAGTACAGGGAGTGAGTACACAGCAAAAAAGTTACACATTTTTTTCTGATGTTCTATCAATTTTATATGGCGCCATGTTGTTTATGGCTGACACAGTCAAAAAACCCGCTGAAAGTTTACAAACACGATGGTTGCTGGAATAATCCAGCCAAAATCCTAATAGGTTTTCAGTAAAAATATTGTCAGCGCAATATAAAAATACTCTTCGTTGAATACACGAAAATAACACGGAAACTAGAGATTCTAATAAATAAATAAATATCTTGGGACAATTGATACCAACTGGCCTAGTCCCAAACTAAGCAAAGCTTGTAATATGGGTACTAGACAACAGACAAACATACTTATATAGATAAATTACTTAAATTATGTAATTAAACATCCAAGACTCGGGAACAAACATTCGTAGTTTTCATACAAATATCTGCCCCGACCGGGTATCGAACCCGGGACCTCAAGCTTCATAGTCAGGTTCTCTAACCACTAAGCCATCCGGTCGTCGACGCTAATATACACCTATTGGACTGATTGTGATCCACAATAGCTATAATAATATACGGAATACAATAAACAGGTAAACTTTGATTATATTTTTGCGTTTTATATGTAAGGGGGAGTCGGTTTTGCAATCAAAAACAATAAACTTTTCTTAATCCTTGCTACTTTCCATGCTGGCTTAGGCGCAAAAAACATAGAATGTATGTTGCTTTTTTTCGTGCAGATCGTAGAAGCGCATCGAGGGAACGAACAAAAATTCATTCCCACCTATTCTGAACCTTTCCACCTATTACCCCCATAGATTAGATTAGATTCGATTTACTTATCTCCCTTCTAAAAGTACAATTAAATGTCAAACATAAGTAATTCACTAAAGGATCATAACCACGCTAAAAGTGGTCTTATCTTACTTTAGGCACTCCGTTAGGGATAAAGACGTGATCTATATGTATCTATTGTGATTTCTTTCTTCTCCAAAACACAACCTCTTATGACTACGAAGTAGCCGAATTTCAAGTTACAACACAAGTCCACATCAGACGAGCAGACATCTCGTACAATGCCGAATTGAATGTAAAGGTTCGCGAACGAAATACTTGCGGTCCGTGAGGTGCGTTTATTGCATTTTTGAGGAGCTCCTGCGCCTGAAACTGCAAAACAACCACGAGTTCATACGCCAAAGCTTTATACCGAAGTAATACGGCAAAGAATCGTGTAATTCTAAGCATTTCACAACTTTGTGCTTCTAAGTTTCTCGTCCTAAACAAATGCGGTGGAGAACACCCGTATTTCTGTTATACCAGGTTTGTTTTTTCGACGCGTGCCGCCATTTTGTTGCGGCCAAAGTTGCATCCGAACCCGTTTTAGTCTGAAACTTGTTTCGCTGATAGCTCGTGCATCTTTAATATCTGCATGTAAAACGCTGTGTGCAGACTTGAAGTAATTCTAGAGGAAAACACATACGAGTACAACGAATTTTCTCATTGTAAGGAGTTGAAATATACTGACGAGTAAAAATAAAGGGTCAATTTGTAGCCTTGTATGAAAAGTGAGCCGTTATTTTTGCCTCCTCCCGCCCCGCCGGGCTCTTAGCCGACGGTCAATGACATCCCTCAAAAACTGCCAGGAAATCATTAGCCGATGCCCAGGGTGCACCATCCAATGCTGCACCTGCAAGCACTGGTCTTCCCCTCGGACGGATCCAAAAATGAACCGCAGCTCTTGGCCACACGTGGAGGTAACCCGACTCGCACCCCAACACTTACTTCGACTTGTCAACAAACTTGCAACATGGAAAGTGCTGCCTCATTTTAAGCTTTTTAAATTTGTTTTAATTAAACCTAAGGCAATGCGAACTGTCTATAGCTGTCGTATAACCGAGTGACTGGTACGTTTAATTACTCATTAAACGCTTCAAGGAGCTGTTTGAGTCGACCTTTAACTCGTGCTTATTGTCCAACGTACGCTGGCTCACACAAACAACCAAGCGTAATATTTATACCTTATCCCTTACGGGGTAGACAGACCCAAAGGTACGAGATAAAGCCACGTTTAGCATGATGGAAAGGGTTGCTAGCCCGCCTATAGCATGATTCCTTAGATTTTCGCTCGTTTCTTTTTATACAAGCTAATCTAAAGAAATCATTTGTTGACTTTTCCTGCATTCTCATCCATTTATCCTTTAGGTACCAAACTTACCAAATTTAAGGCTGATGAAGAATTCCGTAAGAGTTAGCTCAAACACCTGTGACACCTACGACACGTCACTACGTATTCGCAGAGGTGTGGTAATATATTGGAAGCGAGAGCCTTTATACTCGCTCGGAAAAATCTTAACAGTGCGATTTAGGATTGTGTACTACACGGTACAGCGACATCTAGTGGCCGATAGGAATAACAAAAACAAAATATTACGTCAGTAGTTAGTAGATTGCGGCTTCTGCGGCACTCACCGGCACCTTTGCGGAGCAAAAAAATTTTTATGCGTTTTTTGCTGCGGCAACGATTAAATGCCTTTTTTTAACCTAACCTAACCTAAACCCAATAACGTACGGATTTTTATGTGTTCCCACGATGATAATTCTGTTGGTAAAGTTTTTACGTATTGATTTGCGATCGCCTACTCACTATTAAAGCAGGTAGAGATAATGTGTGATAGGTGTGTTCTATTGTTACTGTTTTTCAAAGTAGGGTCACATACATTAATTTATTGGGATGGCCTGTATATTTCTTTGAAGTGGTTTATTTGTTTTTAAGAACGTTGGTTGTTTTTGCTTTTTTCTCACGCAAAATCTATCGCAATGTCGTTGAAGCAACAATTTATGTAGGAATGGTAACGTTGACATGGGTCGTGAGAACAAGTAGAACAGTAATAATTTAAGAAAAACGATAAATATCTTATTTATTATGCATTGTTAATGGTTTTTGTATTTTATGGAAGATAAAAATTCGATAAGAATAGGTAATATATAAAACTAAACACGATCAAACGAGTTTTTTTATTTTTATTTTAACTGGAAATAATCCGAGAGTGTTATACAGACCTACAGCGGTTAGAAAACGCGATCTAACATGTCGTTTCATGAAAAAAAGGCGTTAATTTTATAAGTTACAGGTAAAGCTGAGCAGGATCAAACACGTTGCATCTTTTTATATTTAAATAAGTATTTCGAAGGTTTATAAAGACACAGCTGCGCATAGGAAACGTGTTCCGACGTGTTGCATTAAACAGGTGTCTGTTTTATAGTTAAAGACAAAGCTGCGCATAGGAAACGTGTTCCGACATGTTGCATTAAGCAGGTGTCCGTTTTATAGTTTTTTGTCTTATCCTTAACATTAGTGTGGGTGTGTGTGTGTATGCGTGTGGCCAATAAAAGCGGCACTCCAATAGACAGGACCGTCATTCGTTCAGATTGGTTCGCTTAAAAACCAGTACCTATCTAACTGGAACGGAAACAGTGTCGCCGGTGTACCTTCTGAATTGTTGACAGTTTTAAGTTTGGAACTCTCTGTCTACGTGCTATAATACTGCTACGTGCTGCTGCTACAAGATAAAATGGAGGTAAGCTTTAAACATTATGTATATCCGCCTTTGTACTTACATCTTTTTGTTCGCAACTTGTCTGTATATCCTAATTTTTGTACAATAAAGTGCTTACTTACTTATAAGTATAAAGACATTTCTATTTATAACAAGCCCCTCATTAATATTTTCTTTTTTGTTTTAGGCATCAAATGAGGACTCTGTTGATTACACTTTGAAACATTATTATTATGCCCATTTGAATGATGATGAAGTCCAGGACCCAAAACCACTAAAAATTCAAACCCAAAAACGAACTAACAGCATTGATGTATTCTTTGATAAGCCTAAAAAGAAGCAGGCAACGGAATATTCGTGTACAGTTGCCCATACTACAAATGGAGTTACCAATTATATATCTTCCCGCGTAGATGATGTTTCAAAGAGCACTCACCTTGTCAAAATCGATGTCTACGATATGAAAAAGTTGCGCGGTGTACCGAACGATCAACACTGGAAGTTCGCTGATACCAGAATCAAATACTACGCGCAAACTGAAGACGATGACCATTATTCTAACACAAAAGAATTGATCTACAAGATTACAAAATATATTGCAGCAAAAAACGACTGCAAAAAATATTCCTTCGACGCAAAGAAATAAAAAAGGCCGTAAGCCATAACTTATTTCCAACTCCACCCGCATCAAACCACATCCCCCCACCATGGAACAAATGATTTTTGGGTTATATAAGGAAAGCAAAACGAACCATAGAGCATCAGTTTCAACAGTCGTCAAAGTCAATCTACAACATGGACCTTCAAAACTCATTTTACGATGAAGACCTTTACGAACGTTGTGAGGACCTTTCGGATCTCAATAAGTCCCTTCTCGATAAGGAACTCTATGAACGTTGTGAAGAGATTGAGATGTTACACCTAAAGTCAAATGGATATTCACCTGCTTCGCAAGCTCAACAGTTCACTTTTTCCGGTATTAACCCTTTTTTAATAGAGTGGGAAGATGAAGAGGACACAGAAATGTACAATACTGAGGCGGCTTCTATTTCTGATGATGCATATGAACCTTTACTTCTCCATGAATTATGCTTTTCGCCTGTGTCGCAAAATGAATGGATAATGGAGTGGCAAGAATAAAACAAGAAGTTTGATAAGACACCGACTGAAATTTCAATTAAAGAAGATCTTTTGTAATATTATTAAGTATTTTTTAATGTATCTTTCAATAAAATTATTATAATGGGTTTCTGGCCTTTTAATTGTTGTTGTACCTATCCCTTGTGTAGTGTAGAGTGTGGAATATGAAAATAAATAGACATACTTCTTTGATATTATTATTTATTTCTTAAAAATTGATCTGAACATATTTCTTACAATCAAATCATTACAAATGGTATTTTCGGAAAATAAACTTAAAAAATCAAACATAGTTTTACCTTTAAACTTAAAATATATATAAACTAAACAGTATTCTCCACAAACCGAAGTTAACTGGTTCTGAATTGACACATGATTATAAAACCATTTCTTTGCATTTCTTTTTAAAAAAAGCTCATGATAACCAGAAGGCTTCCTACCAAATGAATCAAAGTATTCACCGTTGCCATTAATATCAATATGAATTGCTATCCAGTGAGAGCCAGGTTTTGAGTCCGGATCCAAATTGCTTATGATATAACCCGGAAGATTCACAAAAACAGGAATTCGATTAGCTGGGAAAACGTTTGATTCAATCGTGGGACAAATTTGCTTCATGCATAATTGTAATTCCTCAGTATCCATTACAAATTATTACATTTATTGATGAAATCGTTACGGAGGTCTAGGAACTAGTGATATAATGTTTTATAATCCTATGTTTATATAGGATCAATTCAACTATTGTAATCTACACTTACATCACGATTTTTATTTATTTCAATGATATTATCAAATTCTGCATAAACGATGCAATTAACGGTTGTAGTAAGGGCGCTTTCAAATCGAACTTCTAACCTCACACTACCATGTCTAACAAGATTCCAGTGAGAAGTAGAACTCGCTGATAAATCAGGTGTTAAATCAAAACACATCAAACAATAACCATTTCCATAATCATCTCTTGTTATTGAGTTGCCTTCATTAAGAAAATGAATACCAGTTCCAGAAAACAAGGTGTGATATGTAGATATCATTAAGCCATTACTGAAAGATGGTTGTAATGTTTTTGAAGGAATCTGATGGCCGTCCACATATAAACTGAATAAGTTAATATTGTGGTGGTGGAAGTTAAAAGGATTTAATTTTAAACTACCATTAAATGCTGTGTTATCAACAAAACCTATAATACATCTTTTTGGAACTTGCCCGAGAAAAATATTATCAAGCGTTTTGCCTTGTACCCCTGATGGTATTGTAAGTACTTTAACTTCTGCTCTTGTGATAGGATATTTTGCAGTCGTTGAAGCTAAAACCTTTTGATGTGCCAGCAAAACACTTGGATTGATTTTTGTTCTTCTAATTATTAAACTAGCATCCGTTATTCGAACTTTAAGTTTTTTATCTTGACTGCACATGAGATTAAAGGTCTCTTTTGACCGCACTAATTTGACACGGATTTCAACGCCATTTATTAAAAACTTTTCTTGATTAAATATATCACCGTGTAAGTGACCCATCATTTCAACTTCCTTACTGTCTTTAATAAATCCTTCTCTTTTAGTCCACCCTTTGTTAGTTGCATCAGTAAAATCCATATGATTCGCAGTGTCTTCATACCATAGCCCACATGTAAGATGAGACCCTTTTGCTGCTGGTCCATAATTCAGTAGAGTTTCCATGTATGCACGGTACGCATATGTATTATTAGGTGGTGATACTAATTTTTGATTTAAATATACATCCAACTGGTTAAAAAGTGAATGTAACCAATTATTCACCGGTGCAACATGAGTGTCTGCTGATTTAATGTTAGTACCATCTTGATTCAATACTTTGACTTTGACATGGAGTAAAGTGTGAGACAGGTCAATATAGTCATCACCTGATCCTGGAACTTGAAATTCAATCGGACCATCGTCAGTTAAAGACGAAATAGGTTTATAATGTATCCACTGTCCATTTTCTATACTTGTTTGCGTTGATGGAAGAGCAAACAAATCTAACTCCGACTTAGCGCATTCACACGAATTGTTATGTAAAAATGACATGGTTTAGTTGGAAAAGATATCGTTAATATTTATTTTCTTCTTATTTTTTTTTGTTCCTCTCCCTCGCAATGCTTTGGATGTAATGGTGCGCTCTCGTCTTTTTCTACTCATTTTATACCCCGATCCTGACATTAAAGAATCTATTTTTTCATCAGCTTTTCTTTTTAAATTAGTGCTTGCATTCTTAAAACGAGACTTAATGGATTCATTCATAGGGTGCGCATTCATCATGTCAGTCAATAGACCAACACCTGCATTTAATGCTTCTTTTCCAACCGTTCTAAAACCACTAGATAATAGAGGAAAAACAGATCTAAACAGTCCTCCTAAAAAACTTCCTATACCATGTCCTCGCTGGTGAGGAACACCTTTGTAAATGATTCCTACCCCAGAACCAGCTTGATGAGAGTAATAATGTTCGTATGGACAAAGATTATTTCCTCGTCTATGATTCATTTTATTCGTCGAAAATGTAGCTTCACGCACGAAGTTCCAAACTGGAATGGAATCTTTCCTCCCGTATGCGTTCTTATATCAATTTCAACAGTATCAAACTCTCTACGCAAAACAGGTACGTAATGTGCAGGAGAAAAGCTATGCATTTTATATGCTCCATAAATGTATTTTGTTGGATCAAGTGGTATTATTCTTATTAACGATGTCATAACATCCCCTACCACTTGAGGTTGAACTATATCTGAATATATAAACAATTGTGATGGCAGCCCCAAATATAAATTAGTAGGGTATTTCCCAAGTTGACATTGAATAAGATTCGTATTCGGCTTAAAACCTAGCTGAAGGTTTAGTATTGGTGTTGCATGTACAGAAATGATGTCTTTATGTGCAGAAGTGACCTTAACAAGTTTCGAAATTCCATCATATCTGAAATTCACTTTGTTCTTCAATAATGCATTTTCATTAAAAGCAGATAAAAATTGTTCAATGTCATCATAAGTCGTAGCAGGGATATGTGACTTATATTCAATGGCAACAGGCTTGGTTTCGCCTGCTAATGTAACTTTTTTTTTTACGTACACTACGTTTTCATGTTCTTGAACGTTGTACATTGAACATGGGTAGTGAAATTCCACTAATCCTACGACCCATTCTCCTTCTAATTTCACTGTCTTTGGTAGTTTTGTTAGAAAATTGGCTGTTGTATTTTCGGGGAAATACGGCACCGAACTGTTGCTTAACAAAGTTAAATAAAAACTATCATCACTCATATTTCTTCTAAACTCGATGCCGATATCCAACTATTAAATTTATTCGGATAACCTTTCCACTTCACAAGCACCTCCTTTCTGTTACCAACTCGTCTTGAACGTATTATTTTATCTATTTTATATACAATGGTGGGGTTATAAGTAACTTTCTGTAACTCTTTAGAATAAAAAGTGCCAGTGATTGGTTCATTCTGTAAGTCCTTTAAGGTATAGACAAGATGAGGTGATCTGTTAATGATTGATTCTATAACAAAGATTTCATCACTCCAATTGGTTTCATAACCTTTTTGAAATATGTGTTTGTATTTGGTTATTCTTACGTGATCACCAACACTTAAATTAGTATTAGTAAATGTTTTTACTCCGTTTCGTGGTTTATCGTAAAGATTAGTCCAAACAGTCATAATATTATTAAAGTTAACGTCTATCGGACACATTTTAATACTTGAATGGTAACTATGATTATATGAATACAGGAGGTCCTGTAAAATATCAATGTATTTATAAGTATTTTTATGGGTAAAATAGCGCCACATTTTCATTTTCAATGTTCTTTGAAATCGTTCTACAATACTCGCCTTTATGTCAGGATTATTTGTTGTATAGTAGTTTATTTTTTTACCTTCAAAATACTTTCTTACTTCTCTCGAAACAAATTCAGTACCTTTATCAGACTGAATGTGACGCGGAGTCGCCTTAGCTTCAGTAAATATATCTTCAAAGCATTTTTTTACTGTGTCCGAGTCCTTCTTTTTCATAGGTCTAGCAAAAGCATATTTACTAAATACATCAATTACACACAGTATATATTTAAAACCATCATTATATTGACTATAAGTACGCATGTCACTTAAATCTACTTGCCAAAGTTCATTATAGTTTGACAGGATATATTTGTTTCGTGTAAAACGTCTTTGAACTGGTTTATGTAATGTGTATGTTTCCTGAGACCGCAACCAGTTTGTAACCTCATTTTTGTCCATTCGACCATGCATTGCTTTAACTAACTTATCAATACTACTATAGCCGGCTGGATTAGATACATCGTAGTAAATCCTATTGATATCTAATAAGGGCTCCATCTTTCCCAATCTATTTTCTTTTTTGATAATCGGGCTGCTTTGTTTGAAATTGGTGTTGATGTTGACTGTCCTCTTACTTGGACTGATTTTGATCGAGTGTTTTCATATATTGGGGTTTTCTGGGCCTCATTCGATTGAAGACCATTTATATATTCTAGGTTAGTTGGGTTACCGATACAAGATGCAGGAACTCCGATATCTTTTAAAGTCGAAGCAAATTGTTTCCAACCAATTGGTTTTGCACGTTTGAGGGGTCGCAACGTATCACTTATCAAATCAATTATATTACTATCTGAGATAACTTGATTATCCAATACGATTTCTCCTCCTTCTTTCCACCAAATCTTTTCTTTATTTTTCAAAATGTTATCAAGTAAAGATTGTCCTTTTTTCGTATAAGTTTTTGGGATTAATTTTATGATATGAGATGGAGTAAACTGCACAGGGTAAGTCTGATCCGAAGGAGTACTATTAGCAGCGTCACCTTCAAGCCGTGTTGGATTTGGTAATGTCGTTTTATCTTCATTTTCTTCCTTTTTAACCATTAACTTCTCATAATCCTCATGAGAATTATTCATACTATCAAAAATTATTGGTATCTTGAACGGTTTCCGATCTGTTTCAGTTAAATGTAAAAATCTTTGCAGTGCTTGAGAATACAATGCCCATTTTTCACGATCTTCTATTTTACTTGCGAGTATTTTTTGCATATCCTCGTCTAAACGCGTTAGGGAATTTAAAGGTGTTTTTTCACTGTGTTTAAACTTCTCAATAAAATCTGGTTCTACTAAAATCATCTTCTTTGTGTTCTCCATTTTAACTATGTTAATGAGCTTAACAAACTACTTAAAACAGCTCCTAGTATAATTGGCAAGAATGCACCACCTTTTTGAACTATAATAGTCTTCCTTAATTTCTGTTTACCCTTTGAAACTAATTTACGTAATATATTTTTATGTTTATTTAACTTCGTTTTTTCTGTTTTTTCTAATGGAATTTTACCCTTTAAAACGTTGTAAATGCACTCACAAATAATATTTATTTCGTCTTCGTCACAAGCTTTAAGTAAGGCTTTACGATATTTTGGTTTGAGCGTATGCAAAGCTTGAAGTAGATGTTGATGTGTGATTACTCTACCAGGCATCATTTACTACTGACTAAGACTAGTTGGTTTTTGTCATATTTAAAGCCTTTTTTTGGAATATATACTGTACAATATTTATCAAAGGGGAACACTTTAGTTTTAAAACGACATATATCATCTGTGCTTTGTTTCAAATCAATCATCAGATAACCATGTGCTGACATAGTTGCATCCTTGTAGGCTTCTTCAACAAACTTTGAATTTTCTGGATAAACCTGTCGAGACAAGTAGCGTATTTGAGTTTTGTCTCTAGGATTTTTAAAATAAACTATGTAGGTGGAGTTCAAAGATATGTCACGCTGTCCTTTTCCTTGATGAAATAAATTTTGAGTTATATAAAAAACACTTAAATTTCTGTGATGGCTGCCCTTAGTAAAAATATCAACAATACGTCCATCTGATTCTCTCATTAAGTCATCGATTATAAGAAGTTTAGGTTGTTCCCCATCAAACATACTTAAATCAGGAATGCCTTGAACATAATCAATACCATTCAAATTATAAAGCGGTTGCATTTCATCATAGCACCACACTACTTGATTAAACTCTACATTACACATTTGACTGGCACTTTTCAAAAAATTTGTTACAAAGTTTGATTTTCCACAACCACTCGGACCTGCGATAATAGCAGTAAATGGATGGATAAAATGGTTCATTATTAACAAAAAATCTGTCTTTCCTCTCTCAAGTTTATAACGAAAATAAAACGCTAATATGAAAATATGTATATATATAACGTGATGTAAAAAAAAAACTTTTTTTTTAAATAAATTTATTATTGCTTAAATAAAAATACAAGAACTTAAGTATAACATTTTTCTTATTCTAAACATGCACAGATATTACATTGAATTGAAAAAAGTAAATAAAATAACAATAATTATTGAAAGTTATCTAAGTAGGTTACCTTAATTTATAATGACCCCAAGCTAAAGTGTCAAACGAATCTTTACAAAGATATCGTTTAGTGTCAGAATGGGAAAGAGAGATTTTGTTTATTTTTTGTGTAAAAATTACATGTTTAATGGATCGAAATCGACACATTTCTGATAATATATATTCTTTTTCATTTAAGCAACGCTTGTAATCATGAATTTGAAACTTCTTAGTCACGCATTTGTTTACACCTTTAGCCTTAGCCACAATATTGTTATCAACGTTTAAGGCATACATTTTGGATCTTAAGCCTACGAATTCGTTTAAAATTTTTCCATTATTTTCATCCTTAAAATATCCTATTTTTTTCTTATTTATACACGGAAATCCGTAAATATTATTAGACTCGTAGTCGGATGTATCAAAACGGCTTTTAAGGTCATGTCTTATGTCATGATAGAAATCTTCCGTAAAAATTTGATAAATCAAACTGTCTGTGTCCGTGTATAACAGTTTTAGATTTTTTCCAAATTTTTGCTTCATGTAATCATAGTGAAAGTCATACATTAACGTTTTCGATATATCCAATATACAGAAGCCTAAATAAATAGGTTTATTATAAATTATTTTGGTTTTTTTTAATTGTACCGCTGCTAAACTTTCCGAAAAAATTGAAATACTATGGAATTCAGGCCGAGCTACATAACTTTGAATTCCTTTGATGTGACCGTGATTAGTCCAATGCGTTAATAATTTAACATCAACCCTTTTCTCAATGTTTTCCATAGTCTTCCCAAAAACTGCGTTATTCATCAACTTATAAAAGTCTTTTTCGAAATCCGTTTTTGCAGTTGTTCTTAATGTAGTATTTAAATCTATATATTTTTGAAGCCAGTTACTTTGTTTGAATTTTAAAATTCTATGAACTTTTATTAAATTTAATCCATTGTCTAAACATTGTATGAGATTTCTGTAGTGTACAATATATTTTATTTTATTGTTTAAATTTGGAACCAATTTTTTTTGTCTACTTTCATCAACTATTATGTGCTCTGGGCAAAATGGGAGGTCTGAATGGGAATCGTGCAATGAATCGGGATATTCTAGATCGACTTCTAATATGTATCCATAATTAGCATCTTTTGAGATTCTAAAATCAGTTTCAGGATCAACCCATTCAAATTCACCAACAGGAAGGTGCTGGGACATCGCCCAACCGTATAAGTTATTAGCGTCGAGGTAAATTAGATACGATGTGGCTTGATCAGAATCAAAGTCTGGCATGTAGTGATTATTTGATTTAGCATATCGATTACTGCATTGTGATATACCACCTCTAAGTCCTTTTTTAATGAACGAAACTTTATCAAAGTCAGTTAAAAGTTCAAGTTGAACTCCAGTTATTTTAAGCATAGCATCCCAACTGAGACCAGGTGCGGTAAAGTAATGTGCAGGATCTAGGTCATAAGTTTCAATGCACACAGAACGGAAATTCTCGAAGATGTCTGTTAATAGAAGTACGTCTGTTTTTAAATACAAGTTGGAATAATCCAACATTGTGTTACAATTGAAATTATTCCAAACGTTTTGTGCATGTTGATAATCTTCACTTGTTATACAGCTGTCTGTTAGAGAGCTATAAAAATCACCTATTTTAGGTAGCGATGACGCTTCAAGTGATTCATTCGATTTCATAAATTCATAGGGAAATATTCCCTTTTGCTTTAAAAGTTTAAAATCTTCATCCCTGGGGTATTGCTTCCTCAGTTCAATAAATTGATATTCTTGAAGGTTTCTAGCTAAGCTATCTAAACTACTCGACATAAATCTAAAGGAATCGACAAATCTCAGTGACAAAAATCTCTTATCAAACTTGAGTTGTTTGCTAAAAGAAATATATTTTTCTTTATTTTGGGGGATGACATCGATAGCTCCTTCACGGAAATTCAAAGCTTTTACAATGAAATGTGCATCATAATTAGAAAGATTGTGAAAAAATACTGGAACGTGTGCGGGAGGTGTGAATTTATTATCACATACCTTATGAGCCACGCCTTGAAATTTACCTGTAGTCCAGTCATAACTGAAAACGCTTTGAGATTTCAAGTCGTTATCACATATAAAACATTTATTATTAACATTTGAAATAATATTTAAATCATCCTGATTCAATGGGATCGGATTTTTCCGAAAGCGAATTAATTTATTTAATTTTTCCAAGTCACTATAAAGGGAATCCATGAATACTTTAGCACAATCTGAGCCGGTGTATGTACAATATTTCGAAAGACTATCATCGAATGAGCACTTAATAAAATAACCAAAACTATACATTTCATGTTGTTGAATGTTTTTTGTGTAAGATTTAGATGTATCTGGGTCGCAAGATGCTATTGGATTTAAAAAGGCTTCAAAATCAGCATACACCACAAACGGTAATTTAAGCTTTCGTTGATATTTATCAAAAATAAGCTTATCGCATGAAATTTCATCGCCAAACCAATTTTTTTTTGTCTTTTCATGATTCGGCAGTTCAACAACAACATGACCGCAGTCATTTTTTTGATGATTGGTTAGTTGTTCACTTGAATAAAATGCTAGTAAACAGCCATCACAAATGTGAAAGCTGCAATTGGTTGTTGATATTTGACGGCTTACTAATCGAGATAAATTTTTTATGTAACAGTAATGACCCTGGCTACCCTTAGATATGAAGAGTAAATTTATATGCGTTGATTTACGACATTTAGTAAAATAGAGTGGACCGTTAACTTCATGTAATTTTAAGTTTTCATTATAACAAAGTCCAAAAACATTGATGCTTAAATCATTTAATTTTTCTACTTTATGTATATCTGTCAATTTAACTGGAAATGGTACATCAGCAAATTTTAATTTGTTTTGATTTTTAATATATGACGACACTCTCTGGGAACTATCTTTAACCGGATACAACGCCGATAGCAGTGCCCATTTCAAACACTCGTGGTCATAGTTTTGCACGTTAATGATTGCTTTTTTGGTTTTAATATCGTGTGGTAAGTCAATGTATGAAGAACCACGCAATGGATTAAATTGGTTAATGTTCATATCTATGTATTTAATATGTTTTAGACTCCATCCACTATCTTTTTTTTCAAAATTTGAAATTTTAGTAACTAACGCATTTTTTAAATTTTCGAAAAAAGTTTCTTTGTCATCACCTTTACAAAGGGTCCAACTCAAAACATTAAAATCAAAAAAATTTATAATTCCTTTAGATTCTTGTATAAATTCTGCATGCAATATAAAACTAACTTTGAATATGGTTAGCTGAGTAACTGTCTCGTCTATTAATTGATTGAGAGATGTTTTAATTCTTTCAAAAAAAAGTTCAGGTGTTTCAAATTCATGATTTCTTTTTCCCTGGTCCGACACTATCCTATAAGTTAATAACCTATTTCCAAATGCAGCTTCAATTAATTCAACATTGGGCTTAGAATGTTTAAATTTTACACAGTTATTTTTATGTACGTTACTTTTTAAATGCTGTGTATAGTACCTTCTTGACACGTTTCGTTGGCAGATTTTGCACTCGACGGTGTCACCAACAATAGGAGAAGGCGGCGGTTCAGTTGTCGTCCGAGAAGTTGATGGTTGCTGAGACCCAACGGTTTGTAGTGGTTCTATGACAACAGCAGAAGCCGACGACGAATCACGAGGTGTGGAAGATTCCTCTGATACGCGTTTTCTTTTAACTCCACGTGTTACAGTTCTAAAAAAAAAAGAAAGTTAGATATAAATACAATATTTACCAGAATTTCTCAACTATTACTCATTACTTGGAGCAAGGAATTACCTGTTTTATTTGATTGACAAATAGAACAATACGCTTCCATGGGTAATACACCATCTATCTCATCGTACTGCGAAGTTGACAATGCAAAATCGGTAAAGTGCCCATTGCAAGGCGTGATATACGGTTTGATATCCGGATCGCAAGCTATCGTTGCACTAAGTTTTCCACTTATGTACCACAATCTTAGATATTTATGAAAACTTTTTAATAACACTAATTTACTGAACATTTTAATATCCTCACTAGTCAATGACATCATGATGTTGAATAAAAATATTTCTTTAAGAATGCTGCTTATATTGGGTTGGGTTCACCACCCCACTGCTGGCTAAAAAATCAAAAAAATAAAACTAGTTTAAACATGCTTAAAATATTAATACTTACAAATTTGGCGACTGATTCTCGAATTTCTCACAATGTTCATAGAGTTCCTTATCGAGAAGGGACTTATTGAGATCCGAAAGGTCCTCACAACGTTCGTAAAGGTCTTCATCGTAAAATGAGTTTTGAAGGTCCATGTTGTAGATTGACTTTGACGACTGTTGAAACTGATGCTCTATGGTTCGTTTTGCTTTCCTTATATAACCCAAAAATCATTTGTTCCATGGTGGGGGGATGTGGTTTGATGCGGGTGGAGTTGGAAATAAGTTATGGCTTACGGCCTTTTTTATTTCTTTGCGTCGAAGGAATATTTTTTGCAGTCGTTTTTTGCTGCAATATATTTTGTAATCTTGTAGATCAATTCTTTTGTGTTAGAATAATGGTCATCGTCTTCAGTTTGCGCGTAGTATTTGATTCTGGTATCAGCGAACTTCCAGTGTTGATCGTTCGGTACACCGCGCAACTTTTTCATATCGTAGACATCGATTTTGACAAGGTGAGTGCTCTTTGAAACATCATCTACGCGGGAAGATATATAATTGGTAACTCCATTTGTAGTATGGGCAACTGTACACGAATATTCCGTTGCCTGCTTCTTTTTAGGCTTATCAAAGAATACATCAATGCTGTTAGTTCGTTTTTGGGTTTGAATTTTTAGTGGTTTTGGGTCCTGGACTTCATCATCATTCAAATGGGCATAATAATAATGTTTCAAAGTGTAATCAACAGAGTCCTCATTTGATGCCTAAAACAAAAAAGAAAATATTAATGAGGGGCTTGTTATAAATAGAAATGTCTTTATACTTATAAGTAAGTAAGCACTTTATTGTACAAAAATTAGGATATACAGACAAGTTGCGAACAAAAAGATGTAAGTACAAAGGCGGATATACATAATGTTTAAAGCTTACCTCCATTTTATCTTGTAGCAGCAGCACGTAGCAGTATTATAGCACGTAGACAGAGAGTTCCAAACTTAAAACTGTCAACAATTCAGAAGGTACACCGGCGACACTGTTTCCGTTCCAGTTAGATAGGTACTGGTTTTTAAGCGAACCAATCTGAACGAATGACGGTCCTGTCTATTGGAGTGCCGCTTTTATTGGCCACACGCATACACACACACACCCACACTAATGTTAAGGATAAGACAAAAAACTATAAAACGGACACCTGCTTAATGCAACATGTCGGAACACGTTTCCTATGCGCAGCTTTGTCTTTAACTATAAAACAGACACCTGTTTAATGCAACACGTCGGAACACGTTTCCTATGCGCAGCTGTGTCTTTATAAACCTTCGAAATACTTATTTAAATATAAAAAGATGCAACGTGTTTGATCCTGCTCAGCTTTACCTGTAACTTATAAAATTAACGCCTTTTTTTCATGAAACGACATGTTAGATCGCGTTTTCTAACCGCTGTAGGTCTGTATAACACTCTCGGATTATTTCCAGTTAAAATAAAAATAAAAAAACTCGTTTGATCGTGTTTAGTTTTATATATTACCTATTCTTATCGAATTTTTATCTTCCATAAAATACAAAAACCATTAACAATGCATAATAAATAAGATATTTATCGTTTTTCTTAAATTATTACTGTTCTACTTGTTCTCACGACCCATGTCAACGTTACCATTCCTACATAAATTGTTGCTTCAACGACATTGCGATAGATTTTGCGTGAGAAAAAAGCAAAAACAACCAACGTTCTTAAAAACAAATAAACCACTTCAAAGAAATATACAGGCCATCCCAATAAATTAATGTATGTGACCCTACTTTGAAAAACAGTAACAATAGAACACACCTATCACACATTATCTCTACCTGCTTTAATAGTGAGTAGGCGATCGCAAATCAATACGTAAAAACTTTACCAACAGAATTATCATCGTGGGAACACATAAAAATCCGTACGTTATTGGGTTTAGGTTAGGTTAGGTTAAAAAAAGGCATTTAATCGTTGCCGCAGCAAAAAACGCATAAAAATTTTTTTGCTCCGCAAAGGTGCCGGTGAGTGCCGCAGAAGCCGCAATCTACTAACTACTTACGTCGTTGTACAGTTTGTATGGAAGCCGGTACTGCATTGTGCCCACTTAAGCGATTTAATACCGTCCGGTGTCTAAAACAGAACGATTCCTTTGTTAAATACCAACAAAATCTTAATTAGTAGAGATAAAGCGAGGCGCTGTAGGAAAGGACAAATTATATTAATTGCAGTTTTCAAACTAAACAGCCTTTGCAGAATGCCAAGGGGGCAAAGCTGCGTTTTTAGGGGTCCGCAATGCAGGATTAGATGTAGAAAAGTTCAAGAGATGAGTCATGATGGAATTGGTACTAATTTTATTTTGGTTTTATAGTTAAACTTCGTGCTGCCTGGAGCGAGCTGGTGCGCCGTGCGACAACCTCGCGTGATCACGACCCTCACGGCTCCGCCACGACATCGGAGAGAACGAGATAACACGCTCGGACCTTTTGTTCTCACCTATGGGCGCCGCTCGCCGCTGTCGCCGCCGCCCAAAGTCGTGACCGAGCCGTCAGTCATGAGGAAACGACAGACAAGAAGAGAAAAGAAGAATTAAACTTCAATTAAACCAATTAGTCATTTTTATTCAACGTTGGTAGGTCAATCATGACAAAAGATTTCATAGTAATTGTTATACACACACACACACACACAAAAACTACGTCTTTATCAGTGAGGGACTAGACAGAGGCTAAGGTAACAAGACCTAAAGGTCACGTTTAGCATGATTGTGAGCGTATAGGTGGAAAGGAGAAGCAAACTACGCTGAAAAATGCATGCAAGTTTATATTGGTATTTCGTTTCTGTATCATACGTAGCTGGCGACGTCATCATGGAGTCTCGATGAGGCAGACCGCCCTAACGAAACTTCAGCCCGCGGCGTTGCCTGCAGCAGTCTATAGATGCCGTAGAAAATCAACGTTAAATAGAAATGTCAAAGAAACGCCGCCGGCCCCCGGGGCCTGATGTGGATTACTTACAGCCGATTTCAATATTCAACTCAATTTAACTGTTCTGTTTTGTTGACAATTGAATAAATAATTTGTTGACACAGGCCCTGAAGTTGGTTTATAAGCTTCAATTTAATTAGGCGAACTTTAAGTCGTCACAATAATATGCCTTTGTAAAATATTTATGGCAAACAAACCGAGCCGTTCCAGGAATTTTTGAGTAATTTTGTAAGTTTAGCGACAGTTGAGGACAAATGAGCCAGTTATTTCATATATGATACGTATTACATAGACATTCACATTTCGTATTATATCGAAAAACTCTCAGTGCGAGCGCATGCTCGAATCCACGCCTTTCTGCTTGATAGTCCACATGAAAAACGACTGTAAAATAACTATTCACAATTATCTATATTCTATTTCTATCTTATATTTATAAAAATGAACCCCCATTTCCCTTGGTCACGGCATCACGCATTATAATGGGTGGACTTATTTCGCTAATTCTTTTTTGCTATTTGTTATAGTCAGGAGAAAGTTCTTATGTCGCAAATATTTTGAACGGGTAACAGCTAGTTTTTTATACATTTGGCCATAATAAGACTTTGATTAAGGTTTCATCAGCTAGCAGACTTGACCTCTACATTAAGTTTCTCATAATTCGTAAAGACAAAGGTTATTGAATTCTACGGTATTAATTAAAACAGATTTATGCGAAATACGCTGCGCAGATCTGATGTCTACAAAGTAGCAAAGTTTACGGACTAGTGTCTTTGGCTGACTTACCATCGACAAGTATCTTGAACTATAAGTAGAGATACGTAGTTAGCCCTTTCAAAATATGTAACTTGTATTTGTAAATATAGGCTAAGAAAGATACTACATCTTTAACCCTGTTATTAGATATCTATTAATTAATAATTACCGTCGCATACTTCCATGCCGGTCTGGGAGCAAAGAAAAAGCATAGAATGAACCAGTAGCTTCTCTTCCCGTGCAGATGGTAAAAGTCCATCGAGGGAATGGGCGAAAATCTTTGGAATCATGCTATAGGCGATGTGGCTAGCAACCCATCACTATTTCGATTCCTCTTGCCAGCTATACGCCCACAATCATGCTAAATGTGGACTTTAGGTCTTGTTACCATAGGTTCTGTCTACCCCGTAAGCGATAAAGACGTGATTTATGTATGTATGTATTGTTGCATGTCAGACTTTTAAAGGGGGGTCATCACCAATCCGATATAAAAAACTTTCTGTCAAAAATGTCATTTTAGGACCAGCTTTTTTTGCTGACTGTATCGTCATCCGGCTTACATAATGTGTACCAAATTTCAAGTCAATCGAACCAACCATTGAAGAGTTCCCTCCCGCGGAGACGATCCTAGCCGGGTCACCAGAACTCCAGATTACTGTATTTTATTGAATCAGGCGCTACTTTGCGGAGGCCCATTTCACTTAACATATTTGAATGAATGCCGGTCTTGCACGTGAGTAGCGTACACACACACACACACACACAAATAACGTCTTTATTCCTTACGGGGTAGACAGAGCCTAAGGTAACAGGTACCTACAGGCCACTTTAGCAAGATTGTGGGCGTATAGGTGGAAATTGGAATCAAATTAGTGATGGGTTGCTAGCCTCATCGCCTATAACATGATTCCTATGATTTTCGACCATTCGCTCGATGGGCTTTTACCATCTGCGCGGGTAGAGAAGCAACTGGTAAATTCTATGTTTTTTCTTTACTCCCAGACCAGCATGGAAGAGACATGGCTGCATGAAGAGCATGGATGAGTAGCGTAGTAGGACGGTAAATGTTTTTTGTTCAATGCGTCTCCTATGAGCCTATCGATGGCAATGTTATGTTCAAGAGCGATACGATTAAAGGCCAATGACCCCAGGTTAACAAGCAAGAGCCCAGAATATCGCAGATACCAGTGACCGTCTGTGAAGTCGTGCAGCTTTTGAATAATCCGTGTCGCCCTAATGCATGCAACTATTAGCGGAGAGAGCTTCAAACCGCTGGAGTAAGAAACGAATAAGAATTAAAACTGGACTGGTAAAAGCGGGTCGCACAGAGGACTGCAAGAACCGGCCAAGTGCGTGTCGGGCCAATTATGTGCAGCACTCATTCAAAATTTACTATTCGCCGACCACACACGCCACACACACACACACACACTCACACATACACACGCACACAAATTATTTCGGATTTTTATGTTAGTCCCTTATTGTTATAACTGTCTTTAGTCTCCGCGACACAGGCCCTGAGTCTAGTGCGGAGGCTGCCGAACAAACCATGTTGTAACCTTTTGCATATTATAAATAAATACTTTTTTACTTTTTACTTTACATTACTACACTACTACAGTCGGTCCCTCATGTCTGAGGACCGTGGTCATCAATTTCTGGCTAGGATCTTTTTTTTTATTTAGGAAACAGACGGTTACAATTTATTTGGAGAAATTCTTTATGCTTATAGGCAGCAGGATATTCCGTTTTTAGGTCGGTATTGGATATAAGATAAGGGCCAGTTGCTCAACTTAGACCGATTCCTAAGTATTTTGAATTATTTAGGCGACACAACAGCGATAACTTAAAGGCTTTTAACTTCAACCGTGACCTTTAAGCTCAATTCCTGACCTACTTCTTTACTCGTTATACGCGTGATGATATTTTTATTTTTATTCTTCTCTGTACGACTTGTAGCATTTAACATTGTATCTGAATGGAAGGGTCCTGTAACACAGGGTATCCTAGCACAGGGCCCCCAGTTGTAACTAACCTAAAATTTGTTTGGAATAAACACTTTTCATTTCATTTTCATTTCATTTCATTTCATTTCAATTAAATTCACCCTTTCTCAGACATTTAACTGAGTACGCGAGGCTGGCTGTCCACTCCAAATATTTGCGTGAGTGAAGGGGATGCACTATATTGTTTCTAGCGTGTGCGACGAAAATGACAATAGCGCAACGCGAGCACGCAACGTCAGAGTGCCACCCTAAGACAAAGCCATAGCTTGAAATTCGCCGTCAAAGAAGTGTCGCGTCTGTTTCTTCCCTTACATCTGAACTTTTAAGTTTCACTCCTTCCCCCGACGCATAAGTTTGGCTCGAGCGACGGGATTCTTGCGAACTATTAATTTTTACCACGACAAGGGTCTTTGGAGAGCTCTGGCCGATTTTATATGCTTTGTAAAGTATTTGCAGTTTTCTTCCACAATCTGCAAGCGGACCGTTAAGTTACAAAGAGTTATAAGTTTCTCTTTACAAGAGAGATGGCGCTAAAATTTGAAATAATTTTTCGGTGTTAATACAGTGAAATAGGTATATTATGTAAAGGAATGGAACTGCATCTTTCTCATTCTATTACGGAATCTTTAATTGTAAATATTTTAAAATTAGCAAACAGTAGTTGGTAATATCAAATGTAAAACATAAAACAGCGCCTTCTCTCGTGAGCAGTAGATGTTCCACGGGAGTTTGTATTAATGTCGTACAGACATATCACTCAAACAGATGACGCTTGGCGACTAAAATTCGCATAGTAACAAGACGTGACAGCTAGTAATAGATAGAAAAAATCGAAGGCTTACTCACCTATGGGTTGTAGCGGTATTTACTTAACTGGCTCGTAATCGCTATCGTGTTAATTTTAACAGTTTTGTATGAATGTGACAGCTAGCTGATTCCGATGCCAATTGTCAGCCCATACATGAACTGTCAAAATGAACACGATGGCGATTGCGAGCGAGTTAGATAATAAGCCTAGTGGCCATAGCTATACATTTCGGATTTGTCGTTTAGAAAAATGATAGTAGTATGTTGCTGTAACTAATAAGTAGTCATAAGCCGCGGGAATTATAATGCTTTTATTTCAATTGTTAAGCAAATTCACTCTAACTAATGTGATTAAATTACTGATCAGAGAATCATTATTATAGGCGATGGCTAACAATTTTGCTATTTTGATTCCCCTTTCCACCTATACTCCCACAATCACGGTAATTAAACGTGGACTTAAGGTCTTGAAATGACGGTCTTGATAAAGACGTGCAGGCTTATTACGTAACTCGCTCGCAATCAACATCATCTTCATTTTTGATAGTTGATTCCGAGATTGGTTTCAAAATGAACATGGATCTTAACATTTCAATTAACCAAAACCACGTTTTGTTATTTAAGTGAATAAAAACGCTAGAATCAGGGTCAATTAATTTAATAAAAACCATTCGTCACTAAAGATGTTTGCAAAACAAAACTTTTCGGTCCACTCAATTGCTTTCGTTTTTGAAAGCGATTGCGAGGGTAATCGGAATCATTTTTTTTACGTAAAACCAATGTTTCAAGGCGGTCGGAATCGTAATCACAATCAATTTCGACGACGAATACGATCGCGAGCGAGCTACGCAATAAGCCTGCTGATTATAATTACAGTCTGCTTATCTGCTTAAAAATATAAGAGCGTCTTGATAGAGTTTCGCAAGGTTCTTGCGGCTCCCAAGCCTTATATCCGCAAGGTAAACTGCAAACTATTCTCTGCCAAGTTCGCTGGTCAAGCTACACAATGCCAACAAAGCTGCGACTGTACAAAGCCGGCGGGCACTAAAATAAACGGTATTGCAGAACGCGTAGTTAACATTCTAAAGCGAAGACAATGTTAAATTTGTTAGTCCAGCACTTTCCGAATCTTTTGTCATCAAATTACCCCTTAAGCTTACGAGTCGATCGAAAACTTGAAAACCCGGATAAAGGGGTACGGGGCGAAGTTCGGCTGAATCCGGCCAAGTTCGGGCGAGTTCGGCAAGACGGGGCAAGTTTGTGCTGTTGATTCTGCCGCGCAACTTTAATTGCCCCACCGCCGCTAAGTAGGGGGCGTTACGACCGATTGATACAAGTTGATGCGATTTGGTTTACTCGTTCACGTGCGGGGCTGTAAGTGGTGTTGTACTAATACATTTGCCGTAAGGGCCGCGCTGAGCGACCAACTTTTGATACCGATATCGTCGATGGTGCAACTTTCTTGTAATTCAGAGATTTGATCGCCGATGAGGCTGATTTATTTCTATTCGACGTCGTCCTGTAAGTTGGTTTTATTTATACACTTGGTACTTCATTTCGTTATTTGTGAAGCTAATGCTTGAGTCATTCTGTTATGTTGGATCACTTATTGACGCTTCAAAAATCCTTACAATAGTCCTCCAGTACTTTGCACGGATATGCCAGCCTGTTGTTTTTAAAGAATTTAGTTTGCCCTCCTTTTAATTTTTAGTTTATTGTAAACTATTTAATTAATTTATGTATTTTTATTTACACATTAGTCGGGTTCTATCTATTAATTACTTATCTCTGTTTCGTTTCGTGATCACAGACGGTTCTGGCTGAAAAATCAGTGCTGCAGTCTAACGCCTCAGCGTAATGCTGAGCCAGCGACCGTTTCACTTTTGCGAAGAGACACACAACGCTAACGGTCTATTTTTCATGTCTGTGTTTTTTTTTGTTTTGTTTCTTTTCTATAAAACTGTGTATATTCTCTTATATCTGTGTGTCTTGCAAAAAGGAATAGATGTCTTCTTTCTTTCTTTCCATACTATTTTTATTACTAGCGGCCCGCCCCGGCTTCTCGACTATATTATGCACGTATTATACATATAAACATTTCTCTTGAATCACTCTATCTATTAAAAAACGCATCAAAATCCGTTGCGTAGTTTTAAAGACCTAAGCATAGATAGGGAAAGAAAGACAGCGGAAAGCGCCTTTGTTTTATATACTACTAGCGACCCGCCCCGGCTTCGCACGGCTGCAATCAGTGTTTCTTTACTATATTATGCATGTAAACCTTCCTCTCAAATCACTCTATCTATTAAAAAAAAACCGCTTCAAAATCCGTTGCGTAGTTTTAAAGATTTAATCATACATAGGGACGGACAGACAGCGACAGCGACTTTGTTTTATACTATGTAGTGATGTCGCCCAGACATAAACTAATGTCACGTACTAGAACTAAGATTTGTATAGATGTCCATTTCGATTAGTACTGTGCAATCAATTTCGTGGAAATCGAGTTACATTGCGGCGTTTTAAGAATCACTTATAAAGCTTTAGTTCATCGGCCACGCAATGTAATGCTAGTTGCACGAAATTACTTGCACGTTGGAAACTAAAGCGACTGCTCCAATCAATTATTTGGAAGGTTCCAACAAACATGCGCATTCGACCGTGAGTGTTGTCAATATTTGTTTGTCACTAATGAATATTATAATAAGGTACGCGAATATTTGTATTTCCAAACAAACAAGGTCCAAGTTCCCCGTTTCCTGTGTTAAGGCCAAGCTATTCGGTTGTAGAAAGCTTCACAGGGCTCCCGTGTAAAGATATTTACAGTTAAAACCGTTTTTGATTGAAACTCGAATCTATTATTATACACGTAAAATTTATTTTCCACAAATGTTTCGATATTTATGATCAGCCTGACTGCATCGATACCTTTGACGATCTGTGCCTTCTGTTTTTGCCTCATTGAACGTCCCGAATTTATTCAAAAGTCGCTGCTCTTATATTTATGACGAATTGCGTGTTCTGGTGTTATTAACCTTATGATGTACGAATTTATTGAAATTTAATGTTGCTTCGAAATATTTTAGGACCTCGCCCGCTACGTTATATCTGATGACGACTATACGTATACGTACGAGGTCATAAGGCGTTAAAAAATCGTGAAATAAATCTAGGAATAAGAGTTTTTTAAATTTCATTTTGTATTGGCGAGGTCGACACTATGTGAAGCATGCATACATACATGCATACATACATACATCCCTCTACCTGTGTGTGGCCTTAGGCGCTGTTTACCCCGTAAGGGATAAAGACGTGATTTGTTTATGTGTTTGCATAAATCACGTCTTGATCCCTTACGGGGTAGATAGAGCCTAAGGTAACAATACCTAAAGGCTACGTTAAGCATGAATGTGGGCGTATATGTGGAAATTCCTCATAAGAATAATTACGGGTGGCTACCAGCATCGCCTATAACATGCTTCCTAATATTTTCGCCTATTCCCTCGATGGGCTTTTACCATCTGCGCGGGAAGAGAAACAACTGGTACATTCCATGTTTTTTCTTTGCTGCCAATCGAGTAGTCTTTTTATGAGTACTTTCTGTGATTACATAAATCACAGATAATAGAGTAGAAAAAAATATTTTAATGCATAGTATTTTTTAACCTGGCCTTAACCAAACACTATCCCTCGGAAATTGCGTGTATTCATACACGTGGAAGTTGTATTGCGTAACACATATAATAACAAAGGTGAGCCGGTAGTATCGGGAATTCTTAATTAGCTAGGTCTCGGCCTCCCGACCGCAGCCCAGCGGCGCGAGGCACAGCAGGCCGACCAAACCATTTTTTTTTTTTTTTTTTTAATATTAAAACCGACAAACGGGCATGCGGTGCACCTGATGGTAAGTGATCACCGCCGCCCATGGACAACTGCAGCACCAATGGGACTGCTAGCGCGTTGCCGGCCTTGTAAGAAATGGTACACTCGCCTCTTGAAGGTACCCATATCGTAGCCAGTTGGAAAACCCCAGCCGTCAGCCCATTCCAAATTTTGCACGTACGGGGCAAGAAAGACCGCTTAAATCGCACGGTGTTGGAGCACCAACTATCGAGGTGATGTGCCATTTATATGCCAAGATCCTTGCGGCGCATTCTTCTTGGCAAATATGGTTTTTGGCCCATTTTGGGTGGCCTACTGTCTACCTTGTCTTTTAATTGCTGTTATGTTCATATCAGTGGTATGCGAAATTTAAAGATTTTAAAGAAAAACAGTATCCTATTACCGTCTCCTAATTCTAAGCTACCCACCAATTTTCAGCCAAACCGGTTAAGCCGTTCTTGAGTTATAAATAGTACAACTAACACTAGTATAGCTTTTGCCCGCGACTTTGTCCGCGCAGATAACGTCAGAGTGACGACATACCCCATACATCCACTCATGTCTCCAAGTATAAGGTTTTTATTTCAAATCCCGTGGGAAATTCGGAAATCCCTTAGAGCACCTACGTGATCCTCTAGGAATATTATCTACTAATTCTTTCGTGTTTTTATCCCGTGGGAAATTAGAAAATTCCTTTGTAGTGCACCTTTATACTAATGAAGGAATAATATGTAAGTATGCCAAATGTAATTTCCAATCCCGCGGGAAAATCAAGATAAAAAGTATTCTATATCCGTCTCCTGGTTTTTAGGTACCTCCCCACCAATTTTCAGCCAAATCAGTTCAGCCGTTCTCGAGTTATAAATATAGATATAGAATGTAGATTTATAGCGAATTTGGATGTATCGTTCTTCAAACGACTACCATTATCATGACTTTGGAATAAGTTATTCTATAATATTACATACACATACATACATAAATCACGTCTTTCTCCCTTACGGGGTAGACAGAGCCTAAGGTGACAAGACCCAAAGGCCACGCTTAGCATGATTATGGGCGTATAGGTGGAAAGGGGAATCCAAATAGTGATAGGTAGCTAGCCGCATAGCCTATATGATTCCTATGCCCATTCCCTCGATGGACTTTTACCTATAATATTTGTTTGATCTAACAACATATAGCGCAGTGAGGCTTATCTTTATAGCTCCAGGATGGACCCAGCGACCCAAACATAGACTAGCGCTCAACGAAAGCTAAAATTTTAGGAGCCGAAATCAGCAACGTCCTTGTTATTTTTTACTTTTCCCGCCTACGTCTCGCTTTTTCTGGTAGATAAGCCTTTATGGGCTATATTTTTTTATTACATATTTATGGATTTGTTAGCTACTTCTGGAACTGGCTGGAGAAAAATTTTATATGGTTTGGACCAATAATAACACTTAAGGTCACAGATACATACCGTCATGCTTCTCCCACATGACAGGGGTAGGCAGAGACTACTTTCGCTTCATGCACATTCATCAATCTCTTAGCTTTTAGCTTTTTTATCTTATTTGCGTCCCACTGAAAAACAGCGTTGCGGTCGGTATATCGGTACTAACTATTAAATAAGAAATAAGAAATAAGAAACGTTTATTGTTTAAAACCGTGTACAATTGTGATAACATGATTTTTATAAGTTTCAACAGTTTATCCATTTCGGACGTACAATATTTAGATTTATTAGGTATTATAAATTATTAGGTGATATTCGTTTACTATAAAATCATTGACTGCTTGTTTTCTGTATTTTTTTTCTCAAATGTATTCTAGATAGAGGGGAAACGAGCCGAGAGACGAGCAGTCGGTCTACCGGCCTACATACCTCCAACAGGATGAAACGACGACCTGGTTAAGAACGCGGGATCGCGGATGCGGAAAGCATAAGACCGGTCTGCGTGGAGAGCCTTGGGGGACACCTATGTCTAGCAGTGGACGTCTTTCGGATGATACGATGATGATGGTATAGTAGATCTTCATGTGTATCGAATGTGTGGAAATAAATGTTTTTCTCTCTCTTTCTAATGGTGTTAAACCTCACTGGGGCGCTTTTTCGACGCTAGCTCTGCTGTATATCTGTTGCTACCGCATTTCAACAGTTTAATATTTCATTGGGGACATTAATTAAAGTCCTCGTGTAAATATTTAACGGCAGTCTCTTTGACGGCGGGTTAGCGGGAGCGTTTTTAATTTGACTCAGATAAAGTTGCTCTTTATTTCCGGGATTTCTATTTGTCGAGCGTCCGTGGCTGAGTTTCGGGTTGTTATGATAGGGGGCTGGATGTGACGGTTTCCAAATTAAGTCGGACCTTTCTGTTTGTTAGAATTTTGTGACATAATTTTAGAGATTAAATTTAATTTGCCGTAAAATTTTTGAGAAGTCAACGTGAGAAAAGGCAAGCAGTTTTATGGAGGGTTTGGACTATAGTTCCCACGCGGGCCCAGTGCGGATTGGGAACTTCACACACACCATTGAACTGCTTCGCAGATGTGTGGAGGTTTCTCACGATGTTTTCCTTCACCGAAAAGCTCATGGCAAATCTCAAATGTAATTTCGAACATAAATTCCGAAAAACTCAGGATTCGAACCCACGACCCTCTGCTTGAGACGCCGCAGGTCAGACCATTGAAATATACTATATCTCTTCTTCTACGTCGCAATATTCTAAAAAGTCTAGATACCTTAAACCTTTATAACAATTTTCATGAAAAAATAGTGCGGTGGTATCCCCTTGCTCACCCCACCCTATCGACAGTCGCTTTTTACGCCACGGGAAGAAATAAATCCTTTCTATTCTAAAACCTACGGCATGTTCAAGAGCATCATTGATAAACAGAACAACAACAACGCAGAATATTCTCAAGTATTTGTAGTATTTTAATCCAGCTTTGCCGTCGAGGGCAGGCAAATAACTCAGCAGGAGTTAATCGCTTCGGAGAGCAAGCCTCCGCCATTTTGCACTTAATTGGGCTCTAATTTACACGTAAGTTTAAGCAGTAACAGAAAAAGGTTGGACAAGGAATCATGAATTGTCAAGGACCTAATTATAGTATCTGACGCGTTTAAGTGTTATAAGAACTTTGACCTTTGTTGGGGTTAGAAATGATTTTAACTTTGGAATTGACAAAGCCGCCTTTCGGTCTGTCTGTTGGCATAACTCAAAAACTACTGAACAAATTTTTATGAGTTTTCACTAGCAGGTAGAGTGATTCATAAAGAAGGTTTAGGTGTAAAATTTGTCAAGATTTTTTTTGTACATTGGTTGAAATATGGCGACAAATCTGGCAGCGTCCACCGTGTTATGAACCACATTGCCTTAAATTTGAATTAAAATACACAGCGAAGTTGAGGATGTCGGGTTCCCACGAAAACAAAAGCCTATCGGGCATCTACAAACTCCCCGATTAATATTAGTGTACCTACAACCGTAAATAGCGAACTAAACATCCCTTTCGCTTTCCTCGCCCTTTATAAATTAGCCTTTTACCATAAAAAATCAGAGCCGCGGCGTTATCTTCGCTCGCGATACTATTTCACAATGATTAATCAACAACGGTGTTGTTTGCCTTTCGTCTTCCGCTTCTATCTTTACTACAACACGACGAAATTACTATCCTCAACACACTTCCCTGCTCCATTGCTGGTTTTATCTCTCACGCTTTAAACGCCCCAGTGTTTAAGCGTCAATGGACGTGTAACACTTTAACGTGATCGGATAGTGTATCGTTTATTAGTACGCTCCCATCCCCGCTTATTGTTATCAAGTTGAAATCAAGCCAGCTTTTTGTGCCGGGCGCCCCTTTTACACCTTTGGCTTTATACGCGAGTGTAAAACTACATTTAGTTAGCTGTTTCGAAAAACGAGGGTCCGGTTATTTTGGGGCCTAGGGTTAGTGATTGTTATGTGAATTGAGGAAATATTGTTATACCTGTATGTTTGTAGACGTTATAAGTCCCCTGATTTTTATTCGCACAATATCTGCATTTATGCGCTACGGAAGTATTAAAAATAAAATTTTATTTTTGCAAATTGGACGCCAAGGGCTCTTTTACATGTATTTTTGAAACTACCAGTTCTGAAAAATCATCATTGCCAAGAAGAATGCGCCGCAAGAAATTTGGCACAGTCATTTTTTCAAAATTCTACTTAAATCAAATACATTTATAAAAGGGATGTATAAGGTCCCCGAGGCTTAAATAATATTAGTCTATAGTAGAGATGTATAATATATAAACAACAATAAAAATAATTTAAGCCCAGTGGAGGTGTAAAGCGCCTCCACCGTCAAATAAATTAATTGGAGATGTCTCCAATGTCGAAGAGGTATATCTATTGTTTTGGGATTGAAAACTCTGGAGTTCTGCGCACTTGTAATCTAGTGCTATCTACAGAAGTACTTACAATATTCCCACGGGATAGAGAGCTAAGCTTGTACAATAATCAGAAATTTAATATTCTCTCCGTACAAGTGTTTCCAGAGTTCTACAAATGTTGATTTATAGTTACTATATCAAATATGTACCCGATTTTTTTAAGGCCTCATTTAATTGCGGGGTTTTAATCCATGTGGAATACACACATTTTCTTTCGCTTTTCTAATGTCACTGAAAATTAGAACACGTAGAAAAATCCAAAAAGTAAAGCTATGGCCGGGAATCGAATCCGGATCCTCGTCATTCTGTGACGCGTGCTATACCCCTACACCATCCATAGCGTGGATAGTCTTCGAATTTTTCTACCTGTTACTAACTGCCACGTGACCTTGTTACTATGCGAATTTTTGTCGGCGTCGTCTGTTTGAATGATGTGTCTGTACGACACAATTACAAACTCCCATGGAACATCTACTGCTCACCAGGGACGAGAGAAGGCGCTGTTTTTCAAACATTAATAATTGCTGTAATATATGTAATGTATCCACAAAACTACCCTCAGCTCCCAGACAAATATAATATGCGTCTGATAAAACGCGTAATAAGACCGCGAGGCCGCCTTTTCAGTAGAATATTGTAAGTAAGCCTCGTAAAGCAAAAATTGTAACTACTACAATACAATACAATAACTCTTTATTGAACACCACACATATAACAACCAAAACAGAAAAAGGTATACAGAATATTACAAGGTAACAATAGGCGGCCTTATCGCTACAGAGCGATCTCTACCAGGCAACCATAATGGACTGGAGAACAGAACAGATCTGAGCAGGTGGTGCAATTTAGAATGTAAAAGATATTAATATACCACACATTTATGTATGTATGTATGTAAACTCTTTATTGCACATAAAAAATATAAAAATACAGTAATACAGAGAAAATAGTACAAAGGCGAACTTACATCATTTATAATAAATGGAGATATAAATAGACACCATATACACATACCTAAGAAGCCAGCTACAAGATTCATGCACAAGATGACAGATAGTGCTCCTTCAACATAGATTTAAATATGGGTAAGCTACTATATTGCAAATTAGATTGTCTAGTATAATAAACCTCCTATTGAGACAGATGTTATGTATGAAAACTACAAAGGTTTGTTCTAGAGTCTTTGATATTGATGTATCTACTAGCGGTTGCTCGCAACTCCGTCTTATCGCTATCCTGCGGAAACTATGCAGTTTTCCGGGATGAAAACTATCCTATACCCTTCCCTGGGACTGACAATATCTCAGTACCAAATTTCATTAAAATCGGTTCAGTGGTTTAGGTTTAGTTACTTTTGCATTTATAACACTAGTATGTTTATTCTTTGGCGATGCGGTTAGCAACTCATCACTATTTTGATTCAACAGTCCACCTATACGCTCTACCTATGCTAAGCGTGGCCTTTAAGTTTTGTTACATTGGGCTGCTGCTCTGTATGGGAGAAAGACGTAATTAATGTATGTACGTATGTATGTATTCTTTGCCTAGTACCCATCATATTACAAGGTTTTACTCAAGGTTTGCGGCTGGATCCATTTATTTATTAATTAGCTGTTCTTGCGATTTCGTCGGGGCAGAATTAAAATTTGTACCCAGGCAGCTAGACTCCCGACACTTCCAACATTTATCATTATATTACAACCAATTCACAAGAAACCTTAATAAATGTGGGATCGTGAGAAGGAAACAAACTTCGAAAGATTTTTAAACAGTTGATTGCAAAGAAATACTGAACTTAAAGTAATTAAAAATAGAATTCTAGGCTGTTGCAAGACATGACTGTGTTCGCAAAGGGCACCCGATCGTATCACACTCTCTAACTCACTCGTTCTCACCATTCACTCCATCGCAAATCTCTTCCAGTCATTCGATCAGCTCTCTCGCATCAATCATTCGCCCACAGATTCACCTTCATTCCCACATAAATTATAAACCGAAATCTATTTTATGACTCAATTTATCTATTTAGTAAATATCAGTAGATTTTGAGTTTATCGCAAACAGACAGATACGTCACGCCTCTTTACCACAGTGCTAGGCAGCTACTTTGTTCCACTTGCTGCGACCCCAACATACTTCTTTTGCTTCATCCACATTCATCAATCTTTTCATACATGCTCGTCGGTTTCGGGTACTCCTGACCTGACCTTTTTCCAAAACGTCTCCTATTTGGTCTCGGAACGTCCGTCTAGGCCTTCCCCTCCCAACGTAACCATTCACATTCCCCATTTATATCTGTTTAGTTAGTCTACTTTCATCCATCTGCTCTACGTGACCAAACAAACTAAGCATACTTTTTTTCTATCCTAGTTTTATATCCTCTTTCACACCATCAAGTTCCCTTATCACACTATTCCTTATTCCAGCTTTTATTATTCATTATTATTGTAACTAATTGTTATTTTTCCTTTTTTTGTTTTGTTTATTTTTAGTTGGGGCTGTTGTTGTCCTATGCGTCAAATAAATGTATTTTCTTTCTTCTTTCTTTTCTATCTTTCTTTCTAACTATTTGGTCTCGGAATCTCCGTCTAGGCCTTCGCCTCCCAACGTAACCATTCACATAGATATGCAGTGACTTAATAATTTAAACAGAACTACCATGCAGTGTTGCAACGACTCCATTTATCAAAGCTAGTTAAACAAATACGCGAACTTAAGTCTAACCTGGTCCACTATAACTCTCCCAAATATTCCACGCAGCAAAACTCAAGGGAGAAGTGTACCATTATGAATTGTAATGCATTAAACATTTTGTTTTTATTCCCGGCCTCGGCCTAAACCCCGCTAACGCCGCTCTAAGCTGGCTCACACTAAAATACTTAGCCGGCAAAATTGCTGCGCCTTCGTTATTTTCCTGCGGGAAACACGACGGGAATTTATAATATTCATAAGGAAAATGAATTTGCGAGGGAAAAATGCCGGTCGCAACGTCAATGGGGCTCTTAATGTTAAGGGCTCGATTTATGTCGCCGCGGAAATTGTTATTGTCGATTATCGCTTATATCGTACCTTTGCAATTTGAGCTCGGTTCCGATTTTGGAACGTCTCGTGACGGCTATTCCATGTGCTGGTAACGGGCGCGATTTCATTATTTGCTTAATACGTATATACATATATCATGTCTATATCCCTTACAGTAGACAGAGCCTAAGGTAACAAGACCTAAAGGCCACGTTTAGCATGATTAAGGGCGTATAGCTGGAAAGGGAAATCAAAATAGTGATGGGTTCCTACCCACATCGCCTATAAAAGTCATGATTTCTATGCCCATTACCTCGATGGGCTTTTACCAACTGCGCGGGAAGAGAAGCAACTGGTGCATTCTATGTTTTTTCTTTACTCCCAGACCAGCATGGAAGCAAATTGAAATGAAGAAGTTTGCACATTGATTATCACACACTGCTTCTTTGTCGCTTTACAGCTCGTTATCGCAAAGTATCGCTTGCAGTAGAAAACCGGCTTTTTAAGAAACTCTGACTCCGCCATTCTAAGAACGGAAAATGAGAGAAAAATACACCATTTGGAAAAGCAATTAAATGCGCCCGAGGTGCACTTAGCTCCTACTGTTTAAAGAACAATATCAAACTGCCATTGCTTTAACTGGACTTTTATGTGCCGTATCTATTTTATTAACCCGTGATGCACTGAGTGCTATAACTTTAGTGCCCCGCTAATCCAGATATATATTTATCTCTAGCCTCCTTTATAACCAACAATATAAAAGTATATTTTTTCTATTTACAATTGGACACGCTTTATGTATTTTTACACGCTCGTATCATTTAGTAAAATATATTCATATGTATATCCCACCATACTTGCTGATCCATGTTCCTTTTGGCTACTTGATTTGTTAGTTTTTTTTAGTGTAAATAGTAAATATTAAAAAACGGTACGGACTATCTGTGCTGATGTAGCTTTACCGCTCGCTTTGCTGTCCCCAGGTTTGTGGATGTTTGCTTACACACAAGACGCTAACGACCTCCACTATCTACTACTTTTCATTTTCAGTCTCGTTCAGAAATTTAATCTCGATCAGGTAAAATTGCAAATACAAAAAATCAAGAAGCAAATGTCTTGATTCATTTGATAGGACCTGTTTATACTGTTTCATAACTCTATCTTCCACGAAACATTTTCCAACTCAAATCCAAACTCACAATCAGATCTACAAGCCCACTATAAATTATATCGTTCGCGTCGACAGGAGATAGTTCGATGCGCACCCGCCGTAATAATTAGCGCGATGGATCGCTAGATGGCGCTGATAGGAGATCGCGCGATAGCGCACGCGAGCGTGTTGTTTTAGTTTCAGTGTTCATTTGTTAGGCAAGAGGCACGACTGGTGCGAGTTGTAGCGGTTTCCTTAGGTGCTATGTCTAGCTATGGCTAGGTACGCCTGAATATGAAAGAGAAATCTAATGAACCTGAGGCGTGATTTTTGATTCTTATTTTCCTATTAGATACTATTTAAATGTCTAGACACGCGGGAGCGTGTCAGCCAAGGTCAAAGTAAAAGGAACGATATATTTTCACGAACCATTTTGAGTTACTCTTGACCCCTTCACGACTCGAATTCTATTTAACCTTCATAAATTTGGCACATTTATTCAGACCCCCGAGCTTGCCTAAAATGCAAAATGTCATAAATGTAGCTCAGACAAATACTGATATATTAACTTTCAGAATCCGGCAATTGCATGGCTGACTCAATGACTTATATTTAATTCTTTTGTCGACGAAGTCAATAGGTAACAATGCATATTTTTAAATTTGAACTTGGCTATCATTTCACACTTAAGTTTTTGATGGGATATAGTCTATGGCAGACGGACAACCCGACGACAGAGCATTCGTTTTCATAACTCTACACACGTTCCTGTTACTTGGCAAGCTTTTACATAGTGGAGAAACTGAAGCTACACTTTGTAGCTCTTACTGAATGCTTAGCGGCTAATGACCCCCGTCACCTGTTAACTGAGTTGCCAGCGCCGAGCTCGTCCCGGGAGCCGGGCAGGTGGCCACAATGCCTCTCGTTACTGCGTTATGCCTCGCAGAGGCATCGGCTGCAATGCACGGCGCTCCACCGGTTACAGTGCTACTTGAGAATATTATCCTTACTTCCTTACTATCCTTACTAATATTATAAATGCGAAAGTAACTCTGTCTGTCTGTCTGTCTGTTACCTTTTCACGCTTAAACAGCTGGGCCGATTTAGTTGAAATTTGGTATACAGATAGTTTGAGTCAAAACAAAGTTCGCCGGGTCAGCTAGTATTACAAACGACAAACAAACGAGCACCCATCACTATTTTGATTCTCCTATCCATACGCCCACAATCATGCTAAATGAGCCCTTTAGGTCTTGTCACCGTAGGCTTTGTCTACCCCGTGCCCTTTTGCTATAACTACGTCATTTATGTATGTCTGTATGTGTTTGAGCGTTTTCCAAAAAAAAGGCCACATGATATTTTTTCTTCTTCCATGCTGGTCTGGAGTAAAGAAAAAACATAGAATTTACCAGTTGCTTCTCTTCCCGTGCACATGGTAAAAGCCCATCGAGGGAATGGGTGAAAGTCATCATGTTATAGGCGATGCGGCTAGCAACCCATCACTATTTTGATTTCCCTTTCCAACTGTACGCCCTTAATCCTGCTAAACTTGGTCTTAAGGTTGTTACCTTAGGCTCTGTCTGCCCAGTTAGGGATAAAGACGTGATACCTATATGATAATATGTGTTCCGTACCGGAACAAATACATTTTTTTTCTTTAGTGTTTTGATATAATTTCGCGTTAGGTACACGCAATACGACACAATTTGGTTGGTAGCATTGGTTTTTAGTTTATTATTTTTTGTTACTGGGTCTCCGATAAATCGTCAAATCGGAACGCACCATTTACTTGGGAAATGGTTCTTCGGCGCGACACTAGCGCCACCAACGGATGATGACGCCACCTATGATATTTTTTTCCAGAATTTGACTATTTTGGGTCTTTCTTACTCAGAATCGTTTACCTTATGGGTATTTACTATCTGCGCGGGAAGAGAAGAAACTGGCACATTCAATGTTTTTTCTTTGCTCCCAGACCAGCATGTAGCAGTCTATGTATTATCTATGGTTTCAAAAATAACGTTAAAAGTCTTTACTTTACCCTTCGTTATATTAAAAACGTTTCTTTAAAAGTGACACTCTATCGACACGTACGGACAATACTCTGTCCGCTTTAGCAAACGGTACCCTATACAAATGCTAATACGGGCGCTTATCGCTTTGCAGCGTGTCTCGAGAGGATTGGACTAGTAGAGGGAAGACGCAGAAGAGAAAGTATTTTGCGACAAATTATTTTCAACTAAGTCATGCCCGTGGCTTTTCTCGAGTCTTATTGAACCTGGCAGTTAAAAATTCAGAGAATTTCATCGGAGTACCTTAGAATTCTCCATACCATACATTAGACACGGCAATGGGCAGGCTCAGATCAAATAAAAAGTAAAGATAGAGCGCGGTGAACAGCCGAGTGAAGCCGGTTTTATAAACATGTGTGCGTAGGCCGGTGTTGCCATAATAATTATTAATACCCCGATACTGCAAAAATATATAATGGAATGCGCTTTGGAAATCTGAAAAAATACATAAAGTAGTATGTATTTTAGGTTGCGTGTCACGTTTTAAGCCGTGCTAATAAAGAATAGAATTTAAAATGAAAAAGAAAAGGTTGTATTACAGAGGCGGCATTCACCATTGGGTGAATAATAGGGTAACTAAAATATTATAATGGCAACACTATTGTTGTACAATACTGATGTTATATTTATTGTTTAGTGTGTCTATCGGCCGCTAGGTGCCGCTGTACCGTGTGGTCGCAATGGTAACGGTATGCTCCCGTGGAATGTATATAAGAGCTGTTAAATTAAATAAATTTGTCATTCATCCAAAGACCGTTGTCTCATTTACATCGACGGTCAACATGGTCCTTCAGAGCTCGGATCTCCAGTAAACTGGAGTGACGAAGGGTGAAGCCAATTTTTCGGAGCCATCAAGCGGCAGTTCGAGCTGAGGCAGCCGGACTTGCAGACGGAGCCACGGGACACGGCGACGTAGGGGCCCGAGGAAGCGGCGGCCATTGCCTTCCGCGGCGAGGAAGGAGGGAGCGGGAGCAGGAGAGAGAGAGCGGGAGCGGGAGCGGGAGAGTGCGCGCTGCGCGCGCAGCGGATCAGTGTTGTGAGGTATTGCGCGGGAAGGAAAGCTGTAAGTGACATTTAACTTTGTACTGTAGTGTTTCGGACAGAAGAATCAAAATTCGGTGTAAAAGTGAATTCAAGCGAAAGTGGTCCTTATTTAAATTAGTAAAAACACTTAGAAAATTAGCAAAGTAAATAGACTTGTAAAAATTTAGTAGCAAAAGTGGTTTCAACGGGGAATCCACGCCCGTTTTACGTCAGTCTAAAACTCAAAGACTTGTAAAATTTTCAAAACTATTTTGGGACTTAGAAAAATTTTGGCTTCAAGGACTTAGAAAATTTTCGAATAATTGGAACTTATAATTTGCGACTTCGGCTACGAAACATCAAACAAAATGGAAGTCTTAATTAAAATACAAATGGAAGTTTGTAACCAAATTAACAAAGATTTTAAAAATTACAAAAAGTCACCAAAAGAACGGATTACGAAACCATATGTTGAAATCCGACTTCAAAAATTAGAAGAACTGTGGAAGAAGTTCTGCGCGGGTCATGATCGACTTTTGGAGCAGTTTTCTAAAGAATATGATTCGAGCATTTATGCTGAAAAGGAGGTGTATGATGTGACTAGCGACATGTACATGGACTACAAAGAGGATTTAATGACGGCTTCACAAATGTTTGGAAGTGAATTCATGACCATAGATTCAAAAGGCCCACGTCTGGAAGATGCAATGTCAAAACCACATTGTATTAAACTTCCAAAGATTGTAATACCAATTTTTTCGGGCAATTATTCAGAATGGGTGACGTTTAAGGATTTATTTGAATCTCTGGTACATAACAATAGGTCAATAAATGATGTCGAAAAACTGCACTATTTGAAAGGATATCTGACTGGTGAAGCGGAATTGCTACTTCGTCAGATACCGATTTCAAATGCAAATTACGTTAAATGTTGGGATCTTCTTAAATGTTGGGATCTTCTTAAGCAGCGATACGATAATAAACGGTTCGTGTGTAATATGATTCTGAAACGCTTCCTAAGTCAAAAAAATGCTGCTTTGGAATCATCCACATTCTTAAAAGAGCTTATTGACACTAGTTCGGATTGTTTGAGTGCCTTAGGTAATATCGGTATAGACGTCAGTACCTGGGATGCTATTGTAATCCATTTGCTGACTCTTAAGTTAGACCAGGAGACACGCAAACAGTGGGAATTGAGTGCAACTGGAGGTACGGATCCTAATAAATTACCGTCTTACCAAGAATTCAAGGATTTTATTACCAACCGATTCAGAGCTTTAGAATTCGTGGAAACCAAAAAACCAACAAGTTTTACTCAACATCAATTTATTCCAGCCAAGCCTCGTGTTTTCCACGCTGTCCAAAACACTCAATGCCCCTGTTGCTCGGAAGTACACAAAATTACATTTTGCAAACAATACGCTCTCCTTGATGTCAATGCTCGTCGTAATTTCGTTCAGGAGAAGGGATTGTGCTTCAACTGCTTGGGAAGCAATCATTCTGCCAAGTTCTGTCAGAACCCTGTCACTTGTAAGATCTGCAAACGTCGTCATCATACCATGCTACATCCTTCAGACATCGTATCGGCAAATACATCAGGCGCTAAAGTTAGCAATATGGGTACTGTAGAAGATCATGAACCTACACCAGTTTTGAATTGTTTTGCTATGGGGACTGGACAGGTTTTATTAGCAACGGCAATTGTTAATGCTAAATCCAAAACCGGAGAGTACATGGCAATTCGAGCGTTATTGGATCAAGGATCACAAGCTTCTTTCATAACCGAGGCTACTGCACAATATTTAGGACTAAAAAAGGAGTCGATCAAGGGTAACATTTCAGGTCTGGGTGGTGAGAATAACCTTGTATCTAAAGCTATGGTTATACTAAACCTACAGTCTTTGGCACAGCCAGAGATAAATATTTCGGTTAAAGCATATGTGTTAAAAGCTGTCACAGCATTTCTTCCAGCAAATAAGGTCGTGGATTTGAACGGTTTAAACATAACAGGTTTACAATTGGCCGATCCGAATTACTGCACGCCTAATAAGATTGACGTTTTACTAGGTGCTGAGGTGTATAGTCAAGTAATTCAGGATGGCGTAAGGAAAAATAATCAGGGAACATTGCTAGCTCAATCAACAACATTGGGGTGGATATTGTCTGGTACAGTGGGTACGTCTAAAATAAGCTGTACAAAAATGACAGTTTTACATTCTCAAATCAATGAAGACAATATTCTCAAGCAATTTTGGGAGCTAGAAGCTGATTCATCTACTCAGAAAAAGATGTTATCAGAAGAGGAGGAACGCTGTGAAGCCATATTTGCAGCTAGTACAAAACGTGATTCAGAGGGTAGGTATGTGGTAAAACTCCCTTTCAGAGAAGATGATCCTAGTTGTAAATATGGACATTCACGAGAAGTAGCGGCAAAAAGATTTTACTCACTGGAAAACAGGTTAAATAGAGATGCAGAATTACAATCGAGATATAAGGAAGTTATAGATGAATATCTTGATCTTGGGCATATGAAAGAAGTACCTAAAAATGATGAAAATGAAGAAGCAGTGCGTTTACCGCATCATCCTGTGGTAAAAATGGATCGAGAAACTACCAAGGTGCGCGTCGTGTTCGATGCATCTTGTAAAGGAAAAAATGGGATTTCACTTAATGATGATTTATTCATTGGACCAAAGCTACAACCGGATTTGAGACATTTGGTGATGAAGTGGAGAACGTATCCTATCTGTTTGGTATCGGATATTGTGAAAATGTATAGGCAAGTAAAGGTTGCAGAAGAAGACACTGATTTTCAGAGGATTCTATGGAGAGAAAATTATAATCAGGATCTGAAAGAATACAAGATGTTACGGGTTACTTTTGGAACTGCGTGTGCTCCCTATCTAGCCGTCAAGTCTCTTCAACAGGTTGCCATTGATCATGGAGTGGATTATCCTATGGCATCTGAAAGAGTATTGAACGAATTTTATATGGATGACCTTATGACGGGGTGCACAACAGTTGGTGAAGGAGTACAAATCTACAAGGAAATTAATGAACTACTCGGAAAAGCTGGATTTGAGCTACAGAAATGGACGAGTAATAGTAATGAATTGATTGAAGCAATGAAGTTAGAAAGCAATGGAAAGGAAATTGGAGATGGACTTAAAATAAAGCATGATGAAATAATAAAAATCTTGGGACTTACCTGGAACCGAAATTCTGATGGGTTTCAATATTCGGTGAAACTTCCGCCGATGAATAAACTGGCTACAAAAAGAACTATCATATCGGATATTTCAAGGTTATATGATCCATTAGGATGGGTAGCACCTAGTATAATATTAGCAAAGGTAATGATACAAAAACTATGGCTATCAGGCTTAGGTTGGGATGAAGAGGTGCCGTGTGATCTATTACAAGAATGGTGTACTTACCGTGAAGAACTAAGTCAGTTGGCGCAGATATACATTCCTAGATGGCTGGGCACAGATAGTGAGAGATCTAACGTTGAATTGCATGGGTTTAGTGACGCTTCCAAGATGGCGTATGCGGCAGTTATCTATGTCCGAGTAGTAGATAAAGATGGCAACATAACTGTTAGCTTAGTGACTGCGAAGACTAGAGTAGCTCCCATCAAACAAATTTCAATTCCCAGACTGGAACTTTGCGGCGCGGTGATGCTGACAAGACTATTAATAGAAGTGTCACAAATCATGAACATAGATAAAGGCAATATACATGCATGGACGGATTCAACTGTGGTTCTAGCCTGGTTAAATAATCATCCAAGCAAATGGCAAACTTTTGTGGCAAATCGGGTGTCTGAAATTTTGACAACCTTGGAGTCGAGCCAATGGTCTCATGTGTCGTCTAAGCACAATCCGGCGGATTGCGCTTCGAGGGGGGTGAAGCCATGTCAATTGCAGAAAACTGAAATGTGGTTTCACGGACCTGAGTTTCTGAGACAAAAAACTGTGAAATATGAGAAGCCAAAAGAACTTGCAACTGATCTAGAGAAAGTTAAAGTGCATCATATAACAACGGATATAAAACTATGGGATAGATTATGGGACAGATTTTCTTCACTAACTAAATTGGTGAGAGTAATAGCTTATTGCAGGCGGTTTTTATTAAATATTAGAAAGCCAGAAGCAGAACAGAGGCGCAGTAATTATTTAACGGGTCAAGAGATTCATGAAGCATTAGACGTTTGTATAAGACAGTGCCAACAAGAACATTTTCAAGAAGACTACGAAGATTTGGTAAATGGGGTACAAGTGCCTAAGAAGTCTAACTTGAAAACATTGAATCCTTTTCTTGATGAGAATGGACTTATGAGAGTTGGCGGCAGATTAGAAAATTCTCAATTGGGATTTAATAAAAAACACCCAGTTTTGATTCCTAAAAAATCTGCTTTTACTGATTTAATAATTGCTGATGCACATTTTAAAACGTTCCATGGTTCAAATCAGTTGATGCAAAATTTTCTCAATTCCAGATATTGGATATTCGGGGTTAAGGAATTGATACGTGGACACATCAGAAAATGTGTTACTTGTGTGCGATATAATGCGAACACGCAACCTCAGTTAATGGGTCAACTCCCGTCAGCAAGGGTTACGCCAACAAGAGCTTTCAAATTTTGTGGAGTAGATTACGCTGGTCCAATAACTTTGAGGACAGCTAGTGGACGTGGACACAAATCATACAAGGGATACATTTGCTTGTTTGTATGTATGTCAACGCGTGCTGTACATATAGAGGTGGTCAGTGACCTAACATCAGCGGGATTTTTACAGGCATTCAAGAGAATGGTGGCGCGACGTGGGCATTGTCAAGAAATGTGGTCTGATAATGGAACTAATTTTGTGGGTGCGTCAAAAGAGATAGAGGTTTTGTTTAAGTCTGAAAAATCCACTATTTTAAAGGAAATTGTTGACAACTTAGCAAATAATCATACAACATGGCATTTTATTCCCCCACACGCTCCCAATTTTGGTGGCCTTTGGGAGGCCGGGATAAAATCAGTGAAACACCATTTGAAGAGGGTTATTGGTTCTGCTACTTTAACGTTTGAAGAAATGTCTACAGTGTTGGCACAAATAGAATCATGTCTGAATTCAAGACCTTTGTCACGTATGGATATGGACCCTAACAATATCGATGTACTAACTCCAGGGCATTTCTTGGTGGGTGAACCCCTTGTAACTGTACCAGAACATGATTATTTGAATAGAAATAGTAATTCTTTGAGAAGATGGCAGTTAACCCAAAGAATGATTCAAGATTTTTGGCAGAAATGGTCTCAAGAATATCTACACAAATTTCTACAAAGACACAAGTGGTCAGATAAAAATCCGGAACCAAAAATTGATGAGGTTGTCTTAGTTAAGGAAGATGATTTGCCTCCGTGCCGATGGTTGCTTGGCAGGGTGATTGCAAAACATCCTGGTAAGGACGGAATTACACGAGTGGTCACCCTAAGAGTCAAAAATTCCACAATTAAAAGGCCGACCTCCAAACTTTGTGTTCTTCCTATTAGTGAGTAATTAAATGTTGTAGTTCACTGTGGGGCAATAGAAGATTAGTATGTGGAAAGAATCTTTATTATGTTTTAATGATGTTGTTGTGTTTGTTACTATTTTAATTTATCTTTCTTTCCACTTATACGCTCACAATTTTGCGAAATGTTATTAGCGAAAATGCAAAATTTATATTATTGACTAGAAATGCAAAACTGTTATTATTATTATGGACATAGCTGTCCATGGTGGGCGGTATGTACAATACTCATGTTATATTTATTGTTTAGTGTGTCTATCGGCCGCTAGGTGCCGCTGTACCGTGTGGTCGCAATGGTAACGGTATGCTCCCGTGGAATGTATATAAGAGCTGTTAAATTAAATAAATTTGTCATTCATCCAAAGACCGTTGTCTCATTTACATCGACGGTCAACAATTGTTGACGTTTTGTCAGAAGCAAAATTATTTCGATTTTTATTGAAAATATTGGTTTACGAGTTTACTAACGTGTGATAAGTGATTCCATCCTGCTTTTTATTTTTGGACGAATAGTTTTTACACCCTTTCACTACGCAATTTGGCATTATTACTGTATTTGTCCAATTTCAAAATACGTTGTGCTCCACGGGAATGCGTAGCTCAAATAATAAGGTTTTGGTATAGTTTGGTTGCAAGTGTGTGCGTGTCACTGTGTAAGCACACGGATTGGTGCAGTTTGACCGGCTTCACTCGGCTGTTCACCGCGCTCTATCTTTACTTTTTATTTGATCTGAGTGGGCAGGCCCATGGAACGGAGAAAATGTCGTTGGGGCCCAAAAGTTCTCGAGCGGTGACCGCGGATCGGCAAGCTCAGAGGAGGACGATCTGGTTAAAGTCGAGGGTTCACGGTGGATCCGAGCCGCTCCCAACGGGGACAACTGGAGGTCTATGGGGGAGGCCTATGTCCAACAGTGGACGTCAAATGGCTGATGATGATGACCTTAGAATTGTGATGATCGAAAGTTAGTGATGAAACAAAGAAACTTTTACGTGCAATAACTCTTAAACCACCGGCAAGCGCAGCGTGGGACGTCCACCCACAAGGTGGACTGATGACCTCATTAAGATCGTAGGATCGCGCTGGATGCAAGCTGCTTCCAACCGGTCTTATTGGAGGTCTAAAGGAGAGGCCTATGTCCAGCAGTGTACTTGTAATGGCTGAGATGATGGTGAACTCTTGGGAATGTATCTAACACATATTAGGCTTGTGTCACCGCGAATTCAGGGTTCGAGCTTTAGCCAGCACAAAATTGTACGAGGTTGAAAATAGCTTCAATGGCTTCGAGAACATGATGGTACGGCTTTCTTTGTTTTGTTACACTTGGCAGGGGAACTACCGTGCCCCCTGATAAAGAGTCAGGTGTGTTGTTGTCAACGTCAATGCCCGACCTACGTCAAGACATCTGACTCTGTTTATTGTCAGTTGTCCAATGGGTCATGTTATGATTGACTCCTGAGCATCAGTTTACAGACGAAGTTAGTTTAAAAATCACACAGCAGTACATACATAGAATATTAATCACGTCTTTATCCCTTAGGTGCGGGGTAGACAGAGCTTAGGCTACCAAGACCTAAATGCCACATTTAGCGTGATTGATGGCGTATAGGTGGAAAAAGGAATCAAACTAGTGATGTTCCTAAGATTTAGGCAGTGGGCTTTTATCATCTGCAGTACTGTCTCCTAAAATCTAAAATTGTGTATCGGCGATCGGAAACGGGCAAAACGTACTTCTGCTAGTGACGAGAAATGATAATGCCGCCCCGGGACCCGGGATTTATGTTGATTCGCGATTTACATCCTCCACCTTTGCCGTTTGACATTTTTCTCCGTGTCGGTGAATATAATTACAGAAACTGATGTCGCGAGTATTTTGCATTCGGTGCGAGGATAGAATAACAGAGGAGATATTGTAAGCCAAATATGTATTGTCTTCGACGGTTTTGTTTCCATTTGCAATTAATATTGTAATCTGCATCAATTTCGGTTTTCATTCGGTTCGGTTTGTATTTGTTTTAATTAGGTACTAACCGATTCATAACGATGTTTTTTTTATTATTATTGTTAATTTAGGCAACAAACAGTCACATAGTTAAAGACAATATTCAAGACATAATAAAGTGTAGACGTGTAAAGTAAAGTGTAGAAATAGATTTGATGGATTAACGTAAGGTCTTGTAATTATAACAAAAAATAGGTTTTATACTTTTAAACATACATATTACGTCTTTATTCCTTACACAAGACTAAAGGCCTCGTTCGGCATAATCGTGGGCGTAACGGTGGAAAGGAGAATCAAAATAGTGATGGGTTGCTAGCCGCATCGCCTGTAACGTGATTCCTAAGATTTTCGCGCATTCGCTATATAGTTTTATTTATACTTTATGCCAATAAATTAAAACTTAAATAGTTCAGTAGCTTGTTTCTCAAAGGTACAAATTACAATTGCGCAGATGGTAAATCCCATCGAGGGAATGGGCAAAAGTCTTAAGAATCATGTTACAGGCGATGCGTCTAGCAACCCATCACTAATTTTGGTTTCCCTTTCCACCTATACGCCCTTAATCATGCTAAACGTGGCCTTAAAGTTTTGTTACCTTAGGCTCTGTCTACCCCGTAAGAGATAAACTAAAAAATTTAGAAGTCTAAATAAAATAATTAATAATTTCTCTTGCTGTACAGAGAGGTAATGCCGCCAGTGTGTTGGGGTCTATGCCGCAGGAGGGCCTTTTAGATGGAGTTTTCTTTTTATAATTAGGTATATATAAGTTTTGTATATTTAGTTAACTTTTAGATTTTAATTATGTTGTATTTACTTATTAAATTAATTGTAGTATTAAAAAAAAAAAAAAAAATTGGTCACAGTTTATATTCGCAAAATCGTTATGAATACCGTAACAAAATTGTACCCTCTGTTAGTGGGTACCAAGTTCCTTTCAAACCAAGGTCCCGTACGAGGCCTGCAAGTGCGTGTGGTTACTGAGCAGTATTTCGCGAGTGCCCTAACAAGGTTAATCGCGGAGTAATCCCCTAATGCCCGGGATCTCGGGGCCCCGCGTTGCCCTACTCCGGGTCTACTACATAATTATAATTACAGCTTTGTAGTTCTGTTACCCTGGTACTCAGAGCTGTTGTTTCGGCGAGATGTGGTTAAAAATATGTATTTAAGTCGGTTCTCTAAAATCAAAATCATAATTTCTAAATTACACTGAAAATTAGAACACAGAAAAATCCGAAAGGTAAATACCCGGGGAATCGAACCCGGATCCTAACCTATAGCCAGGTGGGTAGTCTTCGAATTTTTCTACGTGTTACTAGCTGTCACGTGCCCTTGTTACTATGCGAGTTTTTGTTGCTAAGCTTCATCTGTTTGAATGATGTGTCTGTACGACACAATTACAAACTCCCGTGGAACATCTACTGCTCACCAGGGACGAGAGAAGGCGCTGTTTTTCAAATGATAGGTACTATCAAATACTACTAACTACTAACTGTTGTTGAGTTTAACCAATGGCTTCCCGCTGATGATGATGATGATCTGGAAACTGGTATCTTAATTCTTAACCTATCATCACTACATAGTATAAAATTAAGTCGCTTTCTCTGTCCCTATGTCCCTATGTGCCTATGTATACTTACAACGGATTTTAATCCGGTTTTTTTTAATAGATAGATTGATTCAAGAGGAAGGTTTATATGTATAATACATGCATAATATACCGTGCGAAGCCGGGGCGGGTCGCTAGTTTAAATAAACACACGAAGTGTTACAAAACCCAAGCCCGTCGGCTAAACATTTATGATACAAAAGCTCGTTTCGCGAATTAAAACTTCAATAAAATTAAGTATGTTTTAATGTTTCGTAACGCGGTTATTTCGGTCTCCATTAAAATAAAGCCCTTAATTGCCAAAAACTCACCATAAATTAGAGGCCGTTTGAGAATACAATTTTGCTGCAACGAAATGCCTGTTTGCAGATGAAATTAACGTGCTCCGAGCAGCGTTCTGAAGAAATATGTCTTCGCCGGAAAAGAAACACCCGAGACACGAAGAAAGGAATTACCTTAAAGCGACCGTTTTTGCTTTGATTCTTTATTTATAATCGCTGCTACAATTTGGTAGAATGTTCGCTGGGAACGCTAAAAGGCTGGCCGGGGTTTATTGTAGATTAAGTCGCTATCGCTCTTTGCTATCGCGGTAATTTGGACGCGGCTTGCTGAGAGCGCTTTGCTTAACTTTAGTAATAAAGTGTTTTGTTGTTTTAAATAGAAAACTACTGGGAGACAAGTCGATACCAGACAAAGGATTCTTGTTTCTAAACCTTTATTAACCCATTTTCATTCTTCTCTATAATTTTTCTAATACATATCTTAAATATACATAACTCAAAGGTGACTGACTGACTGACTGACATAGTGATCTATCAACGCACAGCCCAAACCACTGGACGGATCGGGCTGAAATTTGGCATGCAGGTAGATCTTATGATATAGGCATCCGCTAAGAAAGGATTTTGATCAATTCTACACCCAAGGGGATAAAATAGGGGATGAAACTTTGTATGAAACTTTGACAATTTTAAACCGATCGGGCTGAGATTTTGCATGAGACTAGCGGGATAGCGATATGCGAATTTTGCGCGGACGGAGTCGCGGGCAACAGCTAGTTAAGTATAAAATTTGATAGTTTGTGACTATGCTTCATTTGTCTATTAGTTTATTAGGTACTTGTTCACGCTAAAGCGGTCAGATGTGGGTGAAATTTGGTATGTAGATACTCAGATTTCTATAATAACAACACATAATAATACGGCTAATTCTAGACACGTGAAGTTTCACGAGGAATTTAGGCTGAGCGGTGATGAGCCATTCAATTATTACTTGTTATTGCAACAAGAATGTATTTGCTGAAATCACAATATTGTATTCAGTGAGTGAGCGAACCTAATCAGATGAAAACAGCTGAAAATCGATCGTCGACATCCGAATTTAATTCCCACAAGCAATCAGCCATAAGACGTGACTCAAATCGTTTTTAAGCAGGAAAACACGGTTGCATTTTCCTTAAGGAAACGCCATCAGATGTACCTAATACGCGACAATCTAAATTCAGTTAAAAATCCAGCAAGTCGGGCGGCATTACCATACAGAGCGATATCGGTGCGGACGGATCGCCGGGACTTGGACGGTTCACTACCACACCCCTTCGTGTGTAGTTTTATTCCGAACACGTAATGGCTAATATAGTAAACACATTGTTCGTTTAGTTTGAAAGTATAGAAGTTGTATTGATTTAATTTTGTCCAGTCATGATGAATTAGATGATGATAAAGATACGCTTATTAAATAATTATTTATAAGACATGTGTAAAAGCATTAAAATAAAATAAAGACAGTAGAATTATAATAAGTTTTAGAACTTTAGGGCACCTTTTATTCTTGTTTGTAAAATTAACTATTAAAAGAAACTTACCTAAGGGAAGTTCAATAGTAATTATACGAGCTTGTTCTTCCGAGAGATTATACTAACTTGTAGTAGTGTCCTCGTACGGCCGTTGTCACAATATTTAGAGTATCTGCTCAAAAAACCTGCATAAAACGGAACGAAATTTTTTCCTTACCCCCACCGTATACCGATCGCACCTAAGCCGACCGGTGCGCTGCCATGTCATAGAGTTTAAAGAATTAATCTCCGCATTTAATATTTATTTTATTAAATGGAATAATAATATGGGTCGGGTCGGGTGGGAGTATCCTGTCATAATCTCTCGGAAGAACAAGCTCGTATAATTACTATTGAACTTCCCTTAGGTAAGTTTCTTTTAATAGTTAATTATACTTCACTTGTTCTTCCGAGAGATTATATTAACTTGTAGATGTTCAGAGCAATAAATAAAATAAATATTAAACTAATCAACCTTATTTTAATCATACAAGTCGCACATTATTTTTGAAAGACTAATCAATCATGATCATGAAATACATTTAAGTATCAACCTGGGACAGAATTGATCTAGCAAAATTTTCCTCAACCAGAGTATTATCAATGATCGGTCTATTGTAGAACTTAGCGAAAACTTCAGATGTTCCACTCCATCCAGCGGTTCTTCGTATTAACTGAAGATTTACTCCTAACCTTTGCGCTGTAGAAGTCGAAGCATGCCTGGTACTGTAAGCGTTAAACACTGATGTGTTTATTCCGCTTTCTTCGAGCATTAGCTTTATCCATCTACTAAGTGTCTGTGATGATACTCTGGAATGAGGTTTTTTATAACTAACAAATAATTCCTCAACATTAGTGTTTTTTCTTATAATTTCTGTCCTGTCCAAATAACAATTTAGTGTCTTTGCCGGACAAATTTCCGGATTTTCCAGAAAAAACGGTAACACCAAGACAGGTTGAGTTCTGTTTACACCAGAAGTTTTTATAAAATCTGGAATTTTTATACATATTTTGGTGTCTGTTTTTTCAATATTACATACTTTCATAAGCGACAAAGTCTGCATTCGTTGAGCTGTCACTAATGCTAAAAGCGTAATAAGTTTTTTAGAAAGAGTTTCCAAAGAAATATTTTCATTAGGTAATGTATTTAAATAATTCAACACAATAGATGTGTCCCACGTTAAATTATATCTGGGTACAGTAGGAGTTCGTCTAAAAACTCCTTTTAAAAATCTAGAAATTAAATCTTCGTTCACGTGTCGGCCTAGCAACAGTGCCAAGGCCGACTTATGAGTATTCAGAGTACCATATTTACTACCTTTGTTGTAAATTGATGTAAGATATTTCAAAATAATCAATGGTGACGAATCGAAGTAATCATAACTGTGTTGGTTACAAAAATTGTACCATTCTTTCAAATAACATTGATATTGTTTGAAGGTATTTATAGATATAGAATCTAATAGTATATCTAACGCTTCTATAGGAGCTCCTCTTCTTACTAACGCTTCCCGGATAAAATTCCTGCCATCAAAGACAGGGATTTGTGGAGCGGGTGTTGGGCCCTGGAAGGAGATGATAACAAGCCTGGATCAGCATGTAGGAAGATGAGCTCAGAGTCAAGTAAACGATGAAATAAGGGAAACCACGGTTGATTGGGCCAGTTTGGTACCACGACAATGCCTCTGGCGGTTTCCGCTAAGATTTTTGATAATACCTTTAAAATTAAACAGAAGGGTGGAAACGCATAAAATAAAAATCCTTTCCAATTTATCGTAAATGCGTCGATAGCTATAGAATTTGGATCTCCATGCCAAGAGACATATTTTGAGCATTTGTGGTTTAGGCGGCTGGCAAACAAATCAATTTCGGGTTCGCCTAATTTCTGTACAATAGTTCTGTAAGCTAGATTGTTGAGCTGCCATTCAGTATCCTCGTTATTTTGTCTGGATTCAAAGTCAGCGACCGAATTATCAGCTGACGTTATGTATGAAGCGAATACGAAGTTGTGTTTAGCTTCACACCATTCCCATATGTCTCGCGAAACTTTATTTAAATGTGGATACTGAATGCCACCCATCCTGTTTATGTACGCAATGGCAGTTTTATTATCAATGCGTAAAAGCAATTCTGAATCATTAAAATTTTTACCAAAAATTTTCAAAGCAAAATAAGCCGCCATAAGCTCTAACTCATTAATATGTTTCTTGGCTTCGTCAGCGGACCAAAGTCCGTTAGCAGTGTTGCTGCCGCAAGCCGCACCCCAGCCGCTCATCGAGGCGTCAGAGTATATCTCAACAGCATAATTAGCTTTACGTATAAAACTCACTGAGTGGTCAATATGGCTCAACCACCAAGTAAAATCGTCATTTATATATTTTGGAATCGTGAAGGTTTTATCATAGTCTTCTACATCTTTCAACTGTAAATACTTAACCCTTTCAAATAGCTTAGTGTGAGCCCAGCCGTATGCAACAGCTGGACATGCTGAACAAGGCAGCCCAATTGCCCGCGCAAATGATCTCACTGTACAAATTTTTGAATCATTCAGCTTTAACAATTCGGTTTTTATAAGACTACGTTTACTATCTGGAAGGATGATAGAAAGATTATTCGAATCTAATATAAAACCGAGAAATTTACTAGTCGTGTTCGGTATCAGTTGACTTTTTTCATAATTTATGATAAAACCTAGAGATTCAAATAGATCAATGGTTGCCCATAAGTTTTCTTCACATTGTTCATATGAATCAGCTAGTAACAATGCATCATCTAAATAGATGACTGATAGGTGACCTTGACGCCTCAAGTGCTGCATGACTGGTTTCATCAACTTAGTGAAAACAAAAGGCGCAACATTTAAACCAAATGGTAAAACAGAAAATTCATACAGTTGAGACTTGTATTGGAATCGAAGAAATTTTCTATGACTTGCATCGATATTGATGGAATAATCATGTGGCAATTTTGGGTTAATAATTTTATTGCGGTTCTGAGGTCTTCTAATTTAAAATGAGAAGTATCTATGAATTTATTCAGGTGTTTTAAATTCAGAATCATTCGTTTCTCACCATTTGGTTTATCCAATAAAAATATTCTAGAAACAAATTGGTTTTTACAAGGTAAACATTTATTTACTACACCACTCCGAATTAACTTTTTTATCTCGTGCAAAAAGTATTTGTCCTCTTCGGCATTATGGGGCCGAGTAATAAGAGGTTCATTCTGATAAACTACTCGAGAGAACGGTATTTTGAATCCTTTTACCCATGACAATATAGTCGCGTCGTTAGTAATTTTTTGCCATTGTGGGTAGAAATGTCGAATTCTACCTGCGAGTACCTGAGTGTCCGCTAATATCGCCTCGCTGCTGGCGGCGGCCCCCTCGCGGCTCGCGCCGGCTGCAGGCGGCGCGGCGGCGGCGCGCCGGCGCCGGCGGGGCGTCGCTCGCGGAACCCGCCCGCCGTCGTCGGCGCGTACGCTGCTGGTCGACGCGACGGGCCCCTCCAGTTTAAAGTTGTCCTCGACGTACTGGCTCCGGCGACGTTCTCACTAGGACCACGTTGTGGTGGTCGTGAAGCTTTATTTTTAATTTCGCCTGCTGATCTTGAACATGCCTTGACAGCTTTTAACGTCTCGGTGAGACTTTCTCCAAATAAAAGCTTGTCGCGTGTTAAATTTTTCACGGCTTCTTTAGTATTTTTATTCAACCCTTGGGCTAACAGAGACCTTCTTGTAATTGTCTCCAAGTAATGTAAATCGCACAATATTTTTCCTCCATCACCCAAGTGCTTTATAATCTGATCTCGCAGCTGTTTGTCTGGTATTTTAAAAACGCCCTCTAGCGCCTTGCCGATGCAAGTGATGCCTGCTCCGAGTTGCGCTTGTTTAGCTAGCAACTTTTCATCTCGCTTCAATGATGAATCTTGAACAGCAGCCTTTATCTCGTCATTCAGTTTAGGCGCATCTATAAAATGGCAATTCGCCGGTGGTAGATATTTTTTCAGTATATCTGAGCGCTGGTCCTTTTTTATACCTTTTGCCAGTATGTGGTTCCATCTTACCGCTAGATGTGCGTGAATATCCTCACTGTATTCCTTATTTAGGGTCGGATCTTCACCAAACAGTGAAAAGATATCATCCGTATTTTCCTCGTTCGATTGTTCATTCGTGGCAACTGGAATTAACGAACAATTTTTGAACAAAATAAAAAATAATAATTTGAGGGTAGTTACCCGTTTTATTCGTTGCGTGAGACATACAGTCGTCACTTGCAACGTAATTAGGTCACGACCACTGTGTACGTGCCCGTCTATACATGTATAATATGCACACTTTTGCCATGATAATGCTTGATGTATTTTTATTTCGTGTTGTAGGTAACTACATAGTTGCGTATGCCATCCAGACAGTACTTGCAACTTGTATGTTCCTGTTGCGTATGCCATCCAGACAATACTTGCAACTTGTATATTCTTGTTGCGTATGCCATCCAGACAATACTTGCAACATACGATAATAACAGCGTCAAATACTTGTTTAATTTTACTTACCATTTGGGATTTCGTTGTCAGGCTCCGATGAATCTGTAGAAATGATCCTCCGACGTTTTCTGGGCGGAGATCGCTCCGGTGCCGATGTCTCGGACTCCGATGTTATCCGTACTGATCGTCTTCGCCTTGAAACAGTCTCAAGTCAACATTAACTAGAACCTGTCAAAGCGAATGAATTTGTTAAGGAATTTAGAAATAATTAATTAGTCTCAAATACACTTAGTTACGGAGAGCGCCATCTAGGTTAATCGCGGCGAACCACTATTGATGGTGAACGAAAATCTGATGCTAGCAAACCGAGTTAGTAGTACAATTTTAAGAAATAGAGGGCGTTATTGGTTATACAAAATACATAACTATTTAATTATAATAGAAATTAGATAGAAAATTAGTAATTATATAAGTAAAGAGAATGCTAATGCCAACATTATTATGTAATCAAAATATTATCCACAAATAATCTATGTAGGGCTCAGAAAACGAGTTTGAATGATAAATATTTGTATTTATTATGAGGAAATTATCGAAAACGCAAGGAAAACAGAATCGGAAACAAATAGAGTATAGTATTAAGTACATTCTGTAAATATTTCATCAATATTGGTACAAAGCTTAATTAGTAATTAGAGAGTAAAGATACCATAATTGTGGTAATTGTGGACTGAAACTTGCACATAAAAAAATACGGGAAACAGGGATTTGCGAATTAAAATAAATAGAAATTAGAATGGATTGATTAGAAAGCATTATTAAAGTAAGGAGATAATTAAAAGTTAATTAAAAGTCATGAAACGAGAGTGGTGGTGGAAAATGGCGGGTGTGCCCAATGTGCTTCATATGTCTAATGTTCCCAATGTGCTTAGAATGCTCAGAATGACTGACCAAGGTTATAAAAGGGAGCGGGAAATTTAAACGGGGCGCATTATTTTTTAGAATTTTGAAGAGTAAGGTTATTTTTATCTTGAGATTTTTGGCGCGCATTTTATTATTAGATTTTTAGAGAGTAGAGTCATTAATTTCATGACACGGTCATTTTTATATTGGAATATTCATAATTGGTTTTAATTTGGGTTATTTTGAGTTGCTGGTAATTCTGTAAATTTCCATATAAAACGAATCAATTTACAAGAGTTATTTTGGGGATTGTATTTTAGTATTTTATCGTAATTTTATATTATTTGCAGAGTGAGTATTGTCTAATAGTTTTATTCTTCAGGACTTCAGGTGGAGAATAGTTTGCTATTTTCATAGTAGTGAATTATTTTCTAGTGTAATTTATTATTGAAATATTTAAGTCAAGTTCCTTCTAGGGGAACTAAGTTTCTGTGGGATTGTGATTCGCTATCTCTGTAGGAAGTGGATTATTATCTTACGCATTTGTACTAACCCATTATTTTCTGTGTCATTCCCACCTCTTCAAACTCGCAGTGTCAGGGATTTAATTTAAAGTAAGACTTTGGCCGTAATCTGGCGATAATTTCTCGTCCAGAGTCAAAGCACAGTTTGATATCCCTGATAATTCGCATTTCGAAACCTAACGGTGCCAACGTCAGAATGCGATATGCGAGTCTTCGCTGCAAGGGTGAGCTTGCAGGATTTGATCCTGTCTAGGCAGGGTCAAGTTTACATACTCACACGGTTTTCTGATGGACTGCGTCTGATATTTGTACCATGGATTTGGGTTGTCGTAAGACGCATCTTTTCAGGCGTGAAAGTTATCAGAAAGTCGTTTCATTATTTATAATATTTATTTACACACATCGTAGGTATCCTTTCCGCTGGTTCCCTCCTCTTAGGGGCTATATTGCCAGGGAACTAGCAACATTTAGGACGACGTGTTAGGGACCCGTAGGAACACACCATCTTTTGCTGTTAGGAGTTTAGGAGATTTGCATTGCACCTCGCAAATCTAACATTACACTAAATGTAAATAAGGGTCGTTCCCTAGAGTTGTTTTACCTACAGAGCTAGGGGTCTCGGACAAGCTTAAAGTACAATGTAGGAATGTTAGGGAAGTAGGCAGGGACCTTGTTTTAGGGCTTAGTTAGCAGAGTGATTCTTACACCGGATGATCTCTGAATACTCACCACATGATTAACCTAAATGTGAGGCCAATCCTCCAGATTGATTTTCATCACAGAGCTAGTTTAGACTAGAGTCATACACACCTAATATATTTGGAAATATTTCCAGCTTAATAAATAGTTAAGTTGTAGTTTGGTTAAGTTAGTTTATTTATAAAATTTCAATTTAAGGATGGTTGTTTCAATACATGACTAGCTAGCACAAGGTCGATTTTAAAATAATAATTTGACTGAGTATCTAATATAATCAGTTATTCAACACATCTTATAAAATAATAGATGGAGTAAATTATAAAAATTCAGATTCCGCATAAAAGGAAGTAATATTAAACCAGTGAGTACAGTGAACTCCGTTAAGAATTCTACACCACGAGGGGGAATATCCAACATAAGCTGTAGTTACTTGAATAGTATTTAATTTCATAAATAAAACAAGAAATGTTTTATTCTGTCTATTATAGAAATACTACTATAATGTCATACCTTCTAGTGTTCAGAACCTTGAGATAACCATTCTGCAGTATAATATCCTTAGGCTAAGTTAGAAATAATAGTCAATATTTATAAGTATAACCACTTTCGTTAAGAACTCTTTATGTTTCATTCCCGTTATAAACTATTAACAGAAAGTAAAGAATAGTAAATTTTAGTTATAAGAGAACTGTCATTGACATCAAAATGAGGTCAAGGACCCGTTATCATCTTAATAATAATAAAGTATTGTAAAATCTGATTAATGGAATTAATAGAGTCATAATATCCATAGAGGATAAGTAATTCAAATAGTTGTTGAAAGTAGAGTTCAGTAGAGTAGAAACTGTGTCAGTATTATAGAACTTTAATTAGCACCATTGTTAGTGCTTAGTTTTCAGCAACATGATTCTTCACGAAGGATTATTTTGTTAGCTGGTGGCGTAGGGGTGGAAATAGGGGAAGGATGGAGTTCCACCCGGGGCCATTGTGGCCCCGGTACTCTCTACAATACTGATACATTTATAGTCTAAGAATAGTACAGCTAGGTAGTAATTTCATTAGGTATTCTTAAGTATTTTTAGTGTTTTCAAATGATAGGATTCATTCTTGCTTTTCACTTAAAGTTCATTGGGTTACTGTGCGGTTAATCACAATGTAGGTCCTATATGCTAGACGAATCACCCGGCCAAGGTGTTAGATTATCTTAATTATTTTAATTAATTAGGTTATTTTAGATTTAAGTGGTTAGGTTAAGATTAGGTTAAATTAAGGGGTAAAAACACCAGTAGCCAAGAGTCCTTTTCATTGGGGGGGTTACAGCCTCCTTGGTCTTGTCATTGTATATGCGTGTGAACAACGGCGCACAAGAACAAAGAATGACATGGCAGCGCACCGGTCGGCTTAGGTGCGATCGGTATACGGTGGGGGTAAGGAAAAAATTTCGTTCCGTTTTATGCAGGTTTTTTGAGCAGATACTCTAAATATTGTGACAACGGCCGTACGAGGACACTACTACAAGTTAATATAATCTCTCGGAAGAACAAGTGAAGTATAATGAATATTTTTCTATTACTTCATAAGAAATAAGAAACGTTTATTTTATAAAACCGTGTACAATTGTGATAACAAGATTTTTATAAGTTTCAACAATTTGTTCATTTCGGACGTAAGTAAAAAAATCCTTAACTTTATTTTTAAATTTAGTACCATCTAAAGATTTTATATACTCGGGCAAATGATTACAAATCTTTATACCGTTTACATAGATGTTCTCTTTAAGTATATAGCTAGAAGGTCAGACTATACACGTATCATATTCATATTGCGATCGTAAACAATACATACATCGTATTTAATATATCTGAACGCCTGTGCTAATGATCTCATGGGAGGAGAGCGCTTCGAATAGGTCTTTGTAGCGCTCCACAATATCTGTAGGTATATGTAAGGAAAGCCGGCTCAAATCGTATGACCTAAAACGGCGAATTCAAAAAAAAGACCTAATAGTCTTCCTACACAACTATACCTACAATTCTCATGACCAGCTCCATTGCATCTCTGGGATAAGGTACTTTAAAATCATTCGGTCTAGCGAGCCCCGAATACTACCAACGCATTTTAGAAAGTTTGGCATGCGAATGCCACAATGCAGTATTAAAATTCGAAGGTTTCAACAAGGCAGTCGTGGCCGAGTGGTTAAGGCGTCTGACTCGAAATCAGATTCCCTCTGGGAGCGTAGGTTCGAATCCTACCGGCTGCGAACTTTTGCAAAATCAGAGATGTTTTGATTTAAAGAAAATGGTGGTACTGTTGAACTGGCTAATGGGTGCACGATACTTAATTCGTCGTTCGTTGCCATCGATCGATAGGTCTAGTAGAAACTATCGATTGACGTGGACTGGTTCTATTTTATCATCGATCGACGACCGATCGCTCGGTGTGGTAACACCCACAGGAGAGAACGAGATAACACGCTTGGACCTCTTGTTCTATTTGCGACGCTTAGCATAGGGACATACAGACAGCGGAAAGCGACTTTGTTTTATACTATGTATTGATTGATAATTCTAAGGCGCCTAATACAAAACTCTGCAATGATTTTCAATTCAGCTAAGAACAAAAATCTGGTCGATTCCGGTTACAATCATAGGGGTATTTCACCGATTCGACAATTTGTCACCAGGCCCCTATGACACCTATCGACAATTGTCGGTGACAAGTGACAATTGGAATTGCAATGCGTGGTCAATATGAAGCCAAGCAGGGTAGATTCTCGTCGAGTTTGAAATGTAAACAGAATTGTCACTTGTTACTAACTAATAGGGGACATCCTAACATTGCCACGGCCCGTGTTCCCATCAAAATAATTAGGTATCTGACCTTTCATTAAACATTTCAGCGAATGCAAAGTATTCATTATTAATGTTCAGAAGGGACATATAATTAAAAGGCTGTTTGTCGCGCGAAACAATCTGCGCGGTATTTTTAATCAAACGTTTTAACTTTCACAACTTTGTAATATGCATTTTGTAATAGAGAACAATTTTAATATTCTGTACCGTAATTAAATAATCAGTAGGTACAGTAAAGATTTAAAAAAATACTTTGGTGTAGGTATTAAAAACGTTGTGACGCGGCTAGCAACCCATCGCTATTTTGATTCCTTTTTCCACCTTCAGGCCCACAATCTTGCTAAACGTGGTCTTGCCATCTTAGGCTCTGTCTACCCCGTAACGGATAAAGACGTGATTCGTGTATGTGTATGTACGTATTAAAAACGTTAACAGAATTCATTCCTATGGCTTACAGTTTTGTTTGTCTGCTTGTGTGCTAATTTTGCAAATCACTGAACTGATTTTCACAACGTCCTCACAGATAAATTAAATTCCGTAAACCGAGGTGACTTTAAAAAGTGGTTATAATGACGACATTATAAATTTTTATTTGTACCTTTTAAGAATACATACATAAATCACGCCTTTATCCCTTACGGGGTGTACAGAGCCTAAGATAGAGACCTAATGGCCACGTTTACCATGATTGTAGGTGCTAGCCGCATCGCCTATGACACGATTCCTGAGATTCCCGCCCATTCCCTTAATGGGGTTTTACTATATCTTTGCTCCAAGACCAGCACGGATGCATGGTATTTTAGTTACTGGGCCCATAACCTATTATTTCGTTTATAGAATATAATAAATAAAACCCACTGAAGATACGAAGCTAATGATTTATTTACTAATTTTATAAAAGAACTAATAAGAATTTATGTTACTAGCTTCGTCTAGGGAAACACTAACTAAGTGTAAGTGATTAGAAAGGTAAAGACAAGCAAATCGCTTTAGGCCTTAATTACAGGAATAAAGTTCGCCCCCGTTGGAAATACTGTTGTCAGATGCGATTGTTTACTCTCACTCAATTAGGATTCGGGCTGATTATCAAAGCAATCGATACTAACTACGCAACCGTTGTTAACTTTAATAGTCGTAGCGTACATTTAAAAACAGGCCAAGTGTTCCGTACCATCCTACTTATTTCTAAATGTCAGTGAAAATTAGAACACATAGAAAAATCCGAAAAGTAAAGCTATGGCCGGGAATCGAACCCGGATCCTCGTCATTCCGTGACGCGTGCTATAGCTCTACACCCGCCATAGCAGGCAACATCCTACTAATATCATAAACGCAAAAGTTTGTAAGTATGGATGGATGGATGTTTGTTACTCTTTCACGCAAATACTATCTACTGAATGGATTTGGATAAAATTTGAAACGGATTAACACTTAGGCTATTTTTTATCCCGGAAAATTGCATAGTTTCCGTGGGATAGCGAAAAACAGATTTTTTTGCAGACGAAGTCGCGGGCAGAAGCTATTTTTTTATAAAATGTCAAAAATTATGTCTGTTGTATGGGAGCCCCTCTTAAATAGTTATTTAATTCTGTTTTTAGTGTTTGTTGTTATAGCGGCTACAGAGATACATCATCTATTCTGTAGAAATGACAACTGTCTAAGTATCACGGTTCAAGAGATACAGCCTGGTGACAGACGGACGGACATACGGACAGGGAAGTCTTAGTTCTTTGGGTACGGAACCCTAAAAATGTGCCCGCGTCGTAACGTTTATGTGTGTGTGTATGTATCATGGTTGTATGATAGATAGAGAGAGAGCTCTTAAGCGATAAGTTTGTTGTCTAACTTGTCTTCATTGATTTGTAGTGTTTAAAAAAAAACTGTTTGTATTGTGTGAAAGAATTAAGCTATAGCCTTTGACTTTAGTATACAAAGTATTGTAAAGTAAATATTTAAGAGGTTGGTTATGTCACCATTATGTACTTCATCATCTTGGATTTGTAACTTATCCCTATAAGGGCTCTCTACCAATTAACCTTTGAGTAGATGAGAGGAGCATTAAACGAGGGACCGACAAAGTGTGAGTTTAAAATTCCAGATAGTGAAAGCCACAATGGAGCGTACATATCTAAAACACAATAAACAAATCATAAAATAAACTACTAAATATCATTACAAACACGCATACATACAAAATGCAATAAGAGTTCAAAGAGTTTCCATTGCAGTTCAAAGAGGCATCGCGGCCAGCATAATATGGGAACCTTTGAACCAGGCACGAAAAAGGGGGGCATTTTTTTGGTTAGTTTTTAATCACTTTTAACATACTTACTTTAATTTAAATAAACTTTCCTAGTTTTAGTATTCTTTATTGTTATTTAGTTTAGTGTAATAAAGAATTTCAACCATAAGAGTACACATATACAATATGTAAGGAGATTGGTGTTGTTGGTGTAGATTTGTTTCAAACCGGCGATATTTTGTCGAAGGCTGTGCTAATCGCCCCCCAGTAGTGTTTACTCTTCGGGAAACTAAACAAAAGCGACCATAACTGTCATTAACGGGTTGCTAATTGCTACTGTCGACCGATGACCTCAAATTAAACTAATGCTTTCCAGAACACTGATTACTGACTATCCTAATACAGTACTAGTGTAAAATAGAAGGATATACACATAACCTTATTCTAAGCATAAGTATTTCTCATTGATTTAATCTACTCCCTGTCTTTAGTACCTCATATATTCTCTTTCCTTCTGATCAAATCCTTTTCTGTTGTATGGCCTTCTTATTTTTCATTGCTTCTCACATTTTTTTATCTTAAGTATTATGTTATGTATTATTTTATTTTATTTATTTAGCTATGTATTATATTTATGTTGATATTGTTGTTTTTATTATCCCTGCGTTTATCATGTCTATCTGTTTCCGCCACCTACTTAAACTGTCTCCAACTTATTTCTTGTATTGGTTGTCTGGAAGAGATCGCTATTAAGCGATAAGACCGCCTATTGTCTACTTTGTTCTTTGTTTCTGTATTGTTTAGTACTGATTTGTGGTGTTCAATAATGAGTATTTGTATTGTATTTCTTCCATGCTGGTCCGGGAGCAAAGAAAAAACATAGAATGTACACTGGTACATGGTGCATGGTGGTGGTACTGGTGCTGCTTTGAGCAACTGTGCTTCTCTTCCCGCGCAGATGGTATAAGCCCATCGAGGGATTGGGTGAAAATCTGAGGGATTATGCTATGTAGGCGATGTGGCTTGCATCCCATCACGGTATTGATTCCCCTTTCCTTCCATACGCCCACAATCATGCTAAACGTGGTCTTTAGGTCTTGTTACCTTAGGCTTTGTCTACCCTACCTACGTGATATATGTATTTATGTATGTATGATATTTGTAGACATGATTCCTTAATAGTTATACACACCCAGTAGTAGATTACAAATCAGGTAATCGTGTAATCAGTAATCAATAACGAAATGCTCATCTCTGGAAAGCAGACCTGCCCAGTCGTGGACATACGTGTAGACGATGCTATAAAAGAATACCAAGACAGTTTTAAAAGTGCCATTCTTGTTTCAACTCGTAAACCTCCATATGACGTACGAAACCTGGCCATATAACTTTCCATTAAGGGTGATTGTCTTGAGTAGCCATTAGGACATTAGGCGAAGGTTAAAATTGTAATAATCTACAGCGCCCCCTAACGGCTGTCGTAAATAAAGTGAATAGGCCGCGTAAGCCCAGCCGTCAAACTGTTCTTTTGGCGTTGGCCGCTAAATGCGCCGAATTCAGGTTTTTTTAGAAACACTAAACCCCTTATTCATAAACGCTCTGTAGGCCTCTGCTAACTTAGCAATCGTTTGTCCTTATCTGTTACTTTGACATTTACCTTTCACAGATAAGGACAAACGATTGCTAAGTTAGCAGAAGCCTAGAGCGTTTATGAATAAGGGGGCAAGTTTCTGTCAAAATTTTCATTTTTAATACAACCTTTTTTTACAGAGTGTACTTGCATCATCCGTCCTAAATACGTGAACCCGTTGAAGAGTTCCCTCCTGCGGAGACGATCGTGGTTGGGTAACCAGAAATCCACTATCAAATTATTGTATTGTCATCCGACTTACTCAAGCATGCAAAATTTCAGCTCAATCGGTTGAAGATATCTGGTTCACAATTGAGTCGCAAGACGGCGGACAAACATACTATTATGATCTTCGCCTCCTATGATTTTCGCCCATTCCCTCGATGGGCTTTTACCATCTACGCAGGTAGACAAGCAACTGGTACATTCTATGCTTTTTCTTTGCTCCCAGACCACGGAAGAAGAAAGCAAACATGCACCAAATTAAAGTTGCACAAAGAGCCATGGAGCGAGCTATGGCATCTCATTTCTTGACCACATCCCCAATTTGGAAATTCGGAAACGGACTAGAGTTTTGGATGTGGGAGCTAAGATAACACAGCTGAAGTGGCGATGGGCGGGGCACTTGGCAAGACGGAACGACGACAGATGGTCGAAGGCGGTCACAGCGGCCGAGGCTAGGTCGAAGGTCAGTGGGCAGACCATCAGCCCGTTGGTCAGATGGCATCTGTCATTCGGCTGGAAACTGTGGATGAGACTGGTACGGGACCGGGCAAAGTGGCGTGAAAATGAAGAGGCCTTTACTCAGCAGTGGTTGGATGTAGGCTGATTAGATAGATCAATGCACAAATTCACCTGAATTTCAGGTAAAACGTCGCCCGTTCTGTGGCCTCGTTCTAAACAGCGCCCTTTATTATTTGTATTTATTATTATTGTTTTAGTTTGAGCGTTGTTCGACTTAACCAAGGACTATTTACGCGGCACTTATAAATTTTTACAGGCGTTTTTGTAACCAAGCAATAAATCTCTTTTATATTTAGTGGCGATTCGTTCAAAACATTTTTTCTGATACTTACTATAGTGCCTCTATTTTCCTAATACTTGTCAAATTTCTTGTGTCGAATATAATTAAATGTCGGGTTGTGAGCAGGGGCCTAACAATGATGCCTTAACGCGATTCAATTCCGACTCAGTTCAAGATTTAGCTGCCATTTGTAGTATAGATCTGACAGCGAGTGAACTTTAACTGAATCGCATTCAGACGTCATGACAAGGTCCCTGTACTTTTGATGTTCGAACTGTGTTTTTTCTGTCACTGTTTTTTGTTCACGTGAAATTAGCTATCTAGGCTAGGCGCGCGTATTTTGTTTAATTTTGATAGAGAAAGCGTAATAAATAAGTTAGGGTGGTCTCAGAGAGCCCCAGGTGTGATAGCCAGTGAACTGAGATTTTCTAGAACATAAATTATCACACACGGATTGAGCCACGACTTGAATCGTATTCAAAACTGTGACCTAAACAAACCTACATCAATTACGCTACATCAGCAGAATTACCTCCACGCGCCCAGTGTCCCAATACACGTGGAAACCTGACTCCTCTGCGAGCCGTTGGCATTCAAACAGCGAGTGATATAGTCAGGCATAAACAATATACGGGTACGTCGGCCGAGCGTGTTGCGTGGAAGAGACCAGCCATAAATAACGGGCCGTAAGCCCGGCCCTGTCGCCCTCCGTACCCTGGAATACGGATTTAGTTCTAAACTTGAATTAGATAAAGCCGTTAAATGAGTTGTGGAGGTTAATGTGACCTTAATACGAGTTCGGTGTTTGGATGTATCTGGTGTTATTTCAAAAGATAAGTTACGATAAGTTGATATCCTACTGTTAAAAATTCAAAATTGATCCTTCGTTGTGGTAAATGAAAACAGACTTTGTTAAAGAGAACACACTCATTGGACAGGGCAGTGACGTTGACAGCTGACAGATGACAACGGCACGTTTTGGCGCCAACCGCTCTAGAAGGGACGCGGAGATTGTATTGTCATTCGGACTGTGAGATGTTGATATGTGTAGTGACAAGTTCGAAGTGTAAATTTGTATTAACGGTAATAGAAGACGTAGCGATCAATAAGAAAAGACTATGCCCGTGAGGTTTCTTGCTAGTTCTTCCCGCGGAGGGTCATACTGAACTAGCTCAATGTACTCCGTGTTGTTTACCAAGTGAATACAACGATGTGCGCTTATAAACTGACTTACATTGGAGTAAGAGAGAAAGGTGTGAGGATGTGAGTGTGTATGTTTGTTCCTTCTTCACGCTGAAATGTCTGAATGCATTTGGATCGAGTTTGGAATGGAGATAGCTGCTACCCTAGATTAAATTATAGGCCACTTTTTATTCCGAAAAATTGCATAGTTCCCGCAGGATAGCGATAAACATAACACAGCTCATTGTTGCCTACAGTTGCAACGTAAATAATTATTGCAGAAATGCTACGCGGACGAAGTCGCGGGCAGAAGCTAGTTGTTTATAAACAGTGTGGGTTGATAAGTTGGAGGGTTTTAATTATGACATGGTTTATTTTTGTAGTCTATTATTTGATACACACCATGGTCGCATACACATGCACATTTTAGAATAAGGATTCTTTAATAAATACTAGTCGTATTTTCCCTCCTTTTTTATTTTTTTGTTGATTGTAAACTATTTAAATAATTTATGTATTTTTTTTTGTTACACATAAGTCGGGTTCTATATTATTTATTGCTTTGTTTACGTAAAAGTTTATGGATTATGTAGAATATTTTGTCTGTGTATCGATTTGTGAGTCGCAGACGGTTCTGGTTGAAAATCAGTGCTGCAGGTGTGTAATACCTCAGGGTAATGCTGAGCCAGCGACCGTTTCACTTTTGCGAAGACACACAACGCTGATGATCTATTTTCCAGTCCAATGTGTTCGTTTTAAAGCCGCAATCAAAAGCCATACTTGAAATTTCAGTCCACAGTTTTGATTAGTTTAGCGCCTATGATGTAACGTGTATTACCAAGCTTGTCATTAACAAATCCCTGTCTACACCTGTCCTGTCGAGTAAACTTCCAAGACAATCCGTTACACTGTCACTCTAGTATTCCCGATTCTCTAGAGAGCAACTCGATACTCGTGCCGACGCCGTTGTTTTTGTTTATACATACACAAATCACGTCTTTATCCTTTACGGGGTAGACAGAGCCTAAGGCAACAGGTACCTACAGGCCACAATTAGCAAGATTGAGGGTGTATAGGTGGAGAATGGAATCAAAATAGGATGAGTTGCTAGAATCATCGCCTATAACATGAATCCTATAAGTTTCGCCCATCACCGGGATTCGAACCCAAAACCTCTAGCTTCACAGTCAGGGTCACTAACCACTAGGCTATACGGTCGGCAAATAAATATATTGCAAGTTGAATAAAAGCTTGTAAAAATGCTAAAAAAGTCCGCAGTCGGTAGGATTCGAACCTACGCTCCCAGAGGGAATCTGATTTCTAGTCAGACGCCTTAACCGCTCGGCCACGACTGCTGCATGTCAAAACTTGCAAATATCCACTCTCTTTATTGGAAGTAGATTAAAAAGTGACGTGATGTTACTTCAACACTTGTTACATGTGATTTACAGTCACGTTTTTAATCACGAATCAACTGGCTCTTGCCCGCGACTTCGTCTGCGTAGATTTTTTTTATCCCTGACAGCTTGACATTTACCGACACCTCAAACAGGTATCGTTATATTTTCACGGTGCACCATCATGCTCCCGTGGCGCCCTGCAATGGCGGTCAGGGAATACTGGTGGGTTTTCAGTGGGTATGCCTACCCCCTCCTTTCGCTAAGAAAGGGGCAGTGGCGAAGGAGAGTCCCACATTACTCCTATGCCGTCCCCACGGCGTGGGAGTATGCGCAAAGCATTTTCCCACCGGGAAAAAAAGGTATCATTATATTTTAACCAATTTACACAATGTGGAGCACTGTCTATTGGTAAGAACCACATGAAAACCGTTATGGTTTTTGAGTTCATGAGGAACAGGCTTATGGACAGTGATTGAGGATGTAGAGGTAGAGAAGAGAATTAAAATAGAGATTGTGTTGCTAGCCGCATTGCCTATAACGTGATTCCTAAGATTGCCTGTTACATTCTATGTTTTTTCTTTATTCCCAAACCAGCATCAAAATACTATTGACACAGACACAAATCATATCTATATCCCTTAAAGGGTAGACAGAGCCTAAGTTAACAAGACGGTTAAAGGCCACGTTTACCATAATTCTGTGCTTATAGGTGGAAAGGGGAATCAAAATAATAGAGATGGGTTGCTGGCCGCATCGCCTGTATCACAATTCCTAAGATTGTTTCTCGTTCCCTGGATGAACTTTTACCATCTGCACGGGAAGAAAAGCAGTTGGCACATTCTATAGGTTTTTTCTTTGCTCCCAAGTAGTAGGTACTGTTAAATGATTCATAATTAATTAATTTAATTACTATTTATTAATAACCCTGAAATTTTAAAATATCTACGCAGAAGTTAGTGTATATAATGATAAAAATGTATCACATACAAACATTTTTCCGAAAATACCATGGAACGAATGACTAGTAACAACTATGTCATCGATATAAACAGACGACCGTTTTGAGTTTTTAGATCAAAATAATTCGCAGTCGGTAGGATTCGAACCTACGCTCCCAGAGGGAATCTGATTTCTAGTCAGACGCCTTAACCGCTCGGCCACGACTGCCTGTGCCAATACTCTCCAAATCTGTGTACGCATTTAAAATACTTTCACCGCACCGTCCGTATTAAACTACCTACCAACATACATCCGTCCATAGATTGCGCAAAATTTGACCTTAATTTAACGACTTAAGAACGTTAACGTGTAACTAATTATAGTTGTTGTATGTAGTTTCAAAACGTGACTCTGCCGTGTGCAAAGTAGGTCAACTGAATAGAAACAAACATCAATAACTGTTGATGGTAGATATACTATTAGACATGATTTTTAATAACTTAAACCTAAAAGTCCACTTCCATGCTGGTCTGGGAGCAAAGGAAAAACATAGAATGTACCAGTTGCTTCTCATCCCGCGCATATGGTAAAATCTCAACGAGGGAATGGGCGAAATTCTTAGGAATCATGTTACAGGAGATGCGGCTAGCAACCCATTTTGATTCCCTTTTTCACCTATACGCCTACAATCACGCTTAACGTGGCCCTTAGGTCTTGTTACCACAGGCTCTGTCTACCCCGTAAGGGATATAGACGTGATTTGTGTATGCGTGTATGTGTAAAAGTCTAAAGTATTGATCAGTTAATTAGCAAGTAAATAATGTCAAATTCACGAATTGCCACCTACCTACCTACCTACCTTCTTTCCTTCTAAATAAGCTCCTAGCAAGTCGCTTCAAATATTCAGCCTGGTTCGTTGACTCTTTCTATGCATGCGAAGACTATTTTTTTTTCAATTTTACTATGCTTTCAGTGCTCTAATAATAATAAAATAATAATTAGAACCAAAATAAAACCGCAGGTCACAGGCAGTCGTAACCATCATTCAATTATCTGAAATCAGCCAATAACTGCCGATCACCATTTAGCGAGGACCAATCAGGTGCGGCGGAAAAATTCAATTTATGAACTGTGGCCAACCGGTGGTGTTTGCTGACGTTGATTGCGCTGTGTTTGCGCTGGCGCCTGCTACTCGCCCCGCACCGCCAATCAATCAGGCATCTAATTAATTTGTTTTTAAACGGCCAGTGTTGCTGTTACAGAAAAAAAACTACCAACGCAGCGAAAAAAGTGGCTAAGTCTTCAAATGCCAAAGAATTTCTTTATTGATTATTTAGAATCGTATAGAGTTTATACAGCTTATAATCATGGGCAAAGTGGCTGGAAAAAGAACTGTTGGGCGCAGGAAGAAATCTTGGCTGCGAAATATCCGGGAATAGACTGGAATCACAAGTGCAGCGGAGCTTTTCAACCTGGCCAGGGACCGTGTAAAGTATGCGGAGCTGACTGCCAACCTTCACTAGTTGGAGAGCCGAGAGGCACCATAAGAAGAAGAAGAGTTTATACATAAATTTAAAGGCTCATTTATTTTATATTCGAACCAAGAAATATGCTGAACGTTCAAAAATGTTTGCTCAGACTGGCGAAATTAAATTGTTAACAAATAACTCAAGTCTGCAAAATTCAAATTTCAAATGAAGAATAAAACATTCATTGTTAATTTTAAAAAGATGCAGACAATTATTCAAATAAGTATTTATGTTAGCTAAATATTAATCATGATTTTTTATTTGCGTTAACTGCTTCCAAACGATGTCTTCATCGATCCCCTTTGCGTCTATCCCAAACATTCACCGCATTATGGACAATATCGATTTTATAGCAATATAGAAACAATCAAAGTCACCCCGGTTAACGGTACCTTCCATTGTTTAAAATTGCGAAATGACATTTCTATATTCGAAATAGAAAACGGTGTTGCCACCACAATTTCCGCCAGGCGCTAACTCGGCTTGCCAGTGCTCATAATTATAGCCAAATAGTTGCACAAATTATAATTTCCACGGTTAAGGTCGTCGTGTTACCGTTCCTTCGTTTGTTCCAAAGGCAACGCGAGCTATGAGCGGTCGGGTGGCTCAGCTAGCTTATCTCACACGGTAATAGTTATTCCGGAAATAGCGTACAGCCTGTGGAACCTTTTCTTATATAATTTTACAATAATTTCTTTGGCAGCTTTATGGTAAAACATTATGACATTTGGAGTGATAAGGTTCCGCATTGGTACGCGATTCGGTTTCTTTCACTGTAAAGATAATAGAAAACGGACCCAGTGTAAGGGCACGCTTCTTCTGAGGCAGAGGTCATGTAGAATCAACCAATCGCATTAGTTGAAATCCATAACTCCTCTCTTTAAACATTTTGTAGTAGGTATCCTTAAGTTCTGGATTTTAACCGACTTTAAAAAAAGGAAGGTTGTCTATTAAACTTTTTGGAGGCGGTATTTGATTGCATATCTTTAGTACCTTTAATACTGTGTTTATATCAGTAGGTGGTACTAGACTTGATGTTAAATTACTTAATTAAATTGCTTTACTCTAACATACATACAAAAATCACGTCTTTATCCCTTACGGGGTAGACAGAGCCTAAGCTAACAAGACCTAAAGGCCACGTTTAGCATAACTGTGAGCGTTTTAGATTAACGTGATTTTCACCGATATCATTAAGTTTCCCAGTCTTAATTACAATAAACTAATCATATTTGAAGCATTAATTTTGCGTGAGCTAATTAAATAAGTTTTTAATTAATAAATATGCCGGGAAAATTTCCTCCAATAATTAGTAGTTTAATTACTAGTTCCAAACTGAATAAAACTTGTACTATTTTGCCAAACAATGGACATGCAGACTACAATAAAAAATATATACTTAACATATTATGTAGTATATATGTGGCCTTTGTGCATATATTAATGTTATTTTTATTTTTTTGTGAATTGTATCTGTTTCTTTATACACACACACACACACACACACACAAATCACGTCTTTATCCCTTACGGGGTAGACAGAGCCTAAGGTAACCGGTACCTACAGGCCACATTTAGCAAGATTGTGGGCGTATAGGTGGAAAGTGGAATCAAAATAGTGATGGGTTGCTAGCCTCATCGCCTATAACATGATTCCTACTATAATCGCCCATTCCCTCGATGGGCTTTTACCATCTGCGCGGGTAGAGAAGCAACTGGTACATTCTATGTTTTTTCTTTGCTCCCAGACCAGCATGGAAGAGTATAAGAGTTATATTTGTACAATAAAGCATTTACTTACTTACTTATTATAGAAACTAATAATAAATAAAACAATTTACATTAAATTTCAAAATTCAACACGCAGCGCTGACCAGAGCAATGTCACGACTGTCTTTTATTTTTGTTTTCTTTTAGCGCTGCGTGCAATTAACTTTATTTGTGGCCAGTGCCAAAATATAATGTTTTAATAAAAAAGGTGGCTGCCTAAATAGGTGCGTCGCCTACAACATACATTAAACATCCAAAACTCGACAACATTCGTATTTTTCATACGTATAAATTCCATATTATTTGGTCTCGGAACGCTCTCAACGGATGGCTCTGTTTAAAATACCTACATCATTATAATAACTCTTGATTATTGTACATTTTATGTCTGTTATTGTTGTCGCAGCTGTTTGTTGTTTGCGCAAGCGCCGCCGACGACGGCTTTATTACGACACGTGACATCACAAACATGTTGAGACGGAGAGAGGCGGTAAAAAGAGAAAGTATGATTGCAAACCTGTTGCATTTGCCAGTTTGGGTAGAAATACTATTAATTGCTTTATTAATATCTTCATCATCATCACTTCACTATCACTACATAGTATAAAATAAAGTCGCTTTTTCTGTCCCCATGTCCGTATGTATGCTTATTATATCTTCAAAACTACACAACGGATTTGGATGCGGTTTTTTTTAATAGATAGAGTGATTCAAGAGGAAGGTTTATATTATTATGTATAATACATGCATAATATACAGTGCGAAGCCGGGGCGCGTCGCTGGTATCTTATAAAATCATTAAATGATGCATATAGACATACGTAAATCACGTAGTTATCCCTTACGGGGTAGACAGTGCTAAAGGTAGAACAATACCTAAAAGGCACGCTTAGCTTGATACTGGAATTGTGTACTTACTTTTGTGAATTCGTAAGAAAATTAACAGAATTGAATGCAATACAGTTTACAGTGAACGAAATTCTACACACACATAAATCACGCCTTTATCCCTTACGGGGTAGACAGCGCCTAAGGTTACAATACCTGAAGGCCACGTTTAGCATGGTTGTGGGCGTATAGGTGGAAAGGGAAATCAAAATAGTGATGGGTTGTTAGCCGCGTCGCCTATAACATTATTCCTATGCCGATTCCCTCGATGGGCTTTTACCATCTGCGCGGGAACAGAAGCAACTGGTACATTCTATGTTTTTTCTAGAAGAAATTTTTGAGTCAATTAATATTTTATTGAATAAATGCTAGAGCTCAATTTCGTAGGTATGTTTTTTAGAAGCAGCTTTATTTACTAACTAGCTTCTGCCCGCGACTTTGTCCGCGTAGAATTAGACTTGAGAACTGCTGTTGACAGTATATTCTGTAATAATTATTCACGTCGCGACTCTAGGCTGCTACGACCTTTGACATGTTTACAGTTATCCCACGGGAACTATTTAATTTTCCGGAATAAAAAGTAGCTTATGTTTTAACTTAGGGTAGGTACCAGTTATTTCCGATCCAAATTTGGTCCAAATACGCTCAGTAGTTTCAGCGTGAAGAAGGAACAAACATACACACTCACATCCTCACAACCTCACTCACAAACTTTCACATTTATAATATTAGTAGGATAAATAACAACAATACTTGAAGCTCAGCCACTTCTTATGTATGTATGTATGTATTGTCATGCTCTATGTATGTATGTGTGTCAACTCTTTATTGTGCAAATTAAACATTTGACAAACACTGAGATACATGCACAAAGGCGGACTTATCCCTTTAAGGGAAAACTGCTGTAATAGTTCAACGGGACGATGTTATGATTGCTCTATGATACGACGAGAGAGAGAGAGAGAAAAAGATAGGTAGTGCCCCACCTTTCTTTGTCGTCGTCGCTACTGTATCCTCGGATCATAAAAAAGAATTAAGTATTTGACATAGTTTTTTTACAGATAATGTATTTGTGTCACGATTTTGTAATCCCATTAAATGTAAAAATGCAATTCAAGTACTCTCATAATTTCGTACCGATAGCAGCAGCAGTCGTGGCCGAGCGGTTAAGGCGTCTGACTAGAAATCAGATTCCCTCTGGGAGCGTAGGTTCGAATCCTACCGACTGCGAACTTTTTGTATTTTTGTTCTTGTATAGTTTTTTAATTTAATGCGTTTTTGGGGCTCCGGACACAATGGGTGAGCTAGATAAAGTTAAAAATAAAGGGGACACAATTGGAAAAATTGTTTTGCGGCAATAATGCGAAAATAATACGTAAAGACAAAAAATCACGTTGTGTGTGATAAATGTTTATCCATTATGGTTAAAATTGGCAAAAAGTATTTTTTCTGCTTTTTTGCTCGAGTTTTATAATTTAAATATATATTTATAATTTAAATATAAAAAGCCAACTTGCGCTAGAGCAAATTTTTTTAACGTAAAGCTAGTAAAACAAAGCATTTGACCTCGAACCGGTAATCAAACGGCGATTGTTGTCTGATTATTAATTTGGTAAACCGCTTCGATAAGCGCTATATTAATTATCTTGGTAATAAACATGATTGTCTGTCGCTAGCGATAGCGACAAACTGTTTTTTTAACCGACTTAAAACAATAAGAAGGTCTCAATTCGGTTGTGACTTTTTAACCCCATAAGATTAGGACAGAGGAAAGGTATTGCTTGGTCTTCGTCTTTGTTTACTTGGCGGAGCACTACCGTGCCTCCAGTATGTAAGCAAAATTTTGTTTTATCTTCAAAATTAAATGACCTCTTTAACGTCGTCCGCTCTCAAAATTGAAATATGTATGAAATAATTTGCCAAACATGAAAAAAATCCTAACAAATCCATCCATAATATGATGAACTATCCCGAAATAATTATAACAAATACTACAACAACGTACAGTTTTGTAAATATCGCTTTGACCAAGTTTATACTTTTCTTTATTTTACGTTGCACCTGTTTAAGACAATGGGCCTTAATTAAACGCGTGCGCCATTGAAGGACTTACTAAATTTCGGCGAGCCGCTTGTAGCTGAGGTGTCCGAGTGGTTAAGGAGTTGGACTTGAAATCCAATGGGTTCTTCCCGCGCAGGTTCGAATCCTGTCCTCAGCGGTTGAAAAACATTTTTGATTTCTTATACCCCAAAATTTTCTCTTGAAACTTGCATAGGAAATAAGTTCCTGTCAAAAATGACATTTTAAATAGGTACAAGATTTTTTGCTAACGGTGCTTTTGGATTGACTGTATTTGAGAGAGAGAGAGAGAGAGAAACATTTATTGGATACACGTAGATAGGAAGAAATACAATATACTTAGGAATAGTACCGATATGGATTACGGATTTGCATTGGTATATGCATCAAAATTAAATTGCGGAGACGCTCCTCATCCAGCCACCAGAATTTAAATACAAGATTCTATCTAATCAGCCCACATCAGCCCACTGCTGAGTAAAGGCCTCTTCATTTTCACGCCACTTTGCCCGGTCCCGTGCCCTCATCCACAGTTTTCCAGCCGAATGACAGATGTCATCGACCAACGGGCTGATGGTCTGCCCACTGACCTTCAACCCCATCTTGGCCAAACAATACCAGATTATTGTTTTGTTATTCGACTTACGGAATTTTTTAGCTTTCAGCGTCAGCGTGCAGTTGTGCTGACTGCAATGGAACTGCAACAGAAAAGGTACGGGCAGTCGCCAGTTGGCTAAGTCAGTTGAGGGTAGACGTGGTAGCCTAGTGGTTTGACCTGGCTTCTCAATCAGAGGGTTCGAATCCTGTGGTTAAACCGCTGTTTTTCGGATGTATAGGCTGGATTTATTATTATTTATTCAGCTACTTATTTAGTAAAGGCAGAGCATACTTTAAACTGTTTAAATTTTTTTCAACAGTGTTTTATTTGTTTTTTGTTGATTTACACATTTTTATGATCATTTTTTTGCGATTCGTGGTGATCTAGAAGACCACTAATAGAGCTTTTGTAGCTATTATGACTACTAATTATTTGAATTTGATTGTAATGAAACGTTTTTTGGAAAATGTAGAGCTTAGTCCGAGGGAATGGGCGAAAATCATCGGAATCATGTTACAGGCTAGGCGATGAGGCTAGAACCCGTCACTATTTTGATTCCATTTTCCACCTATACTATAGGCTCCTGTCTACCCCGTAAGGGACAAAGACGTGATTTGTGTTTGTGTATGTATGTATGTATGTAGAGCTTAGTTAAACAGCTCACAGCAATTAGGGTTCCATTGTATTATGGTACTACTGCCTACTATAATTATAATCATTTGCAGCTTGTCAGACTGTACTGTAAATAATAGATTCATGAAACAATGAATGCCTTATTGGACGGATGTTCTGCTTAAAAATATTTAGCTGCAAATTTGAAACAGCTGTATATAGCTGAGGTGTCCGAGTGGTTAAGGAGTTGGACTTGAAATCCAATGGGTTCTTCCCGCGCAGGTTCGAATCCTGTCCTCAGCGGTTGAAACAACTTTTTTACTTTTTGTCTTACTTTAACCCTCTGAAGATTCATCATTATTTTATGCATATATCAAAGTGGCTTTTCCAATTTTTCAGCTAATCGTCACCACAATTTTGAATCACAAAAAAAATGAGCTATATTTAGCGGCCAAATATGTGGTCCTCAAATGTGTGAAATATAATGACATGACAAATCGTGGTCACAAGTCTAACTTCTAGCCCTTGGACTTTCCTTGTTTTCATCTGCATTTATCTATATTGTTAAAGAAATATCAATGAAACGGTCTAGAGACTCTAAGGGCTCTGCTGGATAGGGCAATTGTTTATATCAATTTACCAGCTTCCAACTTCTCCCTCTGTCTGTGAATAAATTTTACACTGTTTTTGTCAAAAGTCAAAACTAATGCAAATGGAGTAGTTTGTTTAAATGTGTGTGTGACTAAGGTCAAATAATAAGACAACAGGCCGTAATTAAGCGATCGATCTGTTTTAGGTCGCTATCTATTTGAACTGGTCGCTTGTAGCTGAGGTGTCCGAGTGGTTAAGGAGTTGGACTTGAAATCCAATGGGTTCTTCCCGCGCAGGTTCGAATCCTGTCCTCAGCGGATTAAAAAATATTTTTAATACTTTAATTTCTTTCATTTTTGTTGGCTTGGTTCTTCATTAAGATGGACGTAAATCAAAATGGTTGTATTGCATTTGATTCTTATTCCATCATCCCAATAACCTACCTGACAGAATTTTTAATAAAACGTTTTTGCAGACTCGTAAATTTTTTTTCCATACCAATTTTGAAATGTAGTATTTTATAGATGTATCAAAACTACCACTGTCCATACATTTACTGTAGTTCCTGGATCACACACACACATGAAAGCGACGAATAAATTATTTATTTTATAACTTATGACCATTTTACAAAATTTCGATAGAATCTTTTTTTCCGTTTAATTGAATATCTCTCTCTGTCTGCCTCATAATGCGTAAAATTATTAACATGGCAACAAACCTTAAAATTTATTATAATATTCCGTAGTATTTTAATTACTGTTGTATGCTTAATAGGCCGAGAGCTGGCACACATTTTGGAACAGGAATTTACTTAACCAAATATAAAACTATATAGCCCATGACACTCACAAATAATGTGGCTTTCTATTGGTAAAAATAATTTCAAAATCGGTTCAGTAGGTCCAAAGCTTACCTCCTACAACCTCACAAACTCACAAACTTTACCTCTTTATAAAATATTAGTATACTAAAATAGTATAGACAAATTGTAAAGGAAGCATTATACAAATCGCTAATTAAATACAAAAGCGACACATTTCAAAACCAGTCTTGCATTTTGCATTTTGAAACCTTATAATGCACTACTTTTGTTTTTACATGCAATGACAAATGATTTTTGAATGCGTCCGTTTTGTATTTAATCAACGAAATTGTATGCTCCCTCAAGTATTTATTAGAAAATGTTTACTAGCTCTCGGATTATAGCTGTAAAAATCATAACAATAGGTTTTAATTGAGCGCACGACAAAAACAGACGAAATGTAAAGTCGCCGTCAATTTTAACTGCTTGCTTGTAGCTGAGGTGTCCGAGTGGTTAAGGAGTTGGACTTGAAATCCAATGGGTTCTTCCCGCGCAGGTTCGAATCCTGTCCTCAGCGGTTGAAAAACATTTTTTGATGTTTTTATTGATGATAAAAGTGACCAAAGAGTCTAAAAATGTGTAATGTGTAGTTTTAATAAATCTAGGGCAACTGTTTGCTCACGTGTTAATGCAAAATAGTAGATAAGCGTCTGATAGTTTCGGATCAACCCAAGGTATTTACAATCTTGACAGGACTGGTATCAAAGATTTCAATTTTAAATTTAGTGATTAAGAAAAGTCATATTTTCATGGTTTTACGGAAAAGGTGGGTATATAAATGAAGCGTATACATATGAACGTACATACTCGATCGGTCGGTTTCGATCGGTTCTTTTACTTTTTCTGTGTGTCTACTCTTGCCTAATACTTATGTCCTGTCAATCGTTCAAAGGTTAACTGGAAGAGATCCCTTTTAGGGATAAGTTCACCTTTGTGCATGTGTGTTATCCTGTATTCATCTTTTTCTTGTGTTTTATGTACAATAAAGAGTTATACATACATACATACATACTCGTATGCCGTAAACATACTATGCACGGCAAGGTAATAATCTTTTAGAAGATAGATGAAGAACAACAGAAGTTCCTGCGTAGTTTACATAAATCTTTAATGAAGCAGCTTAATGAAGACGATTTCTTTAATTTCACCATAATTAACACAAACCGCGAGGATCGATCAATGAAAAAGCAATTTGCGAGCAATTAGGAAAAAGCTGAGAATGCGCCCGAGAATCATTTCAGAATGAATTATTAATGCCAATTTGAGACTACGCCTTTTAAGAATGCAATTACATTAAGGGAAATTAAGAGCAATTTAGTGGAAGCCAATCCTGTAGTTGCTTAAATAATGAAAAAGTGTTTTAAAATGTTATTTGAATGTGTATGCTCCAGAGTTACGATTATAAATCAAAATCAACATCCATTTTGCAAATAGGCCCCCAAGGGCTGTTTTACATGTCTATTTTTGAAACTACCAGTGCATTCGGAAATACCACCATTGCCTAGCTAGACGAACGCGGCGCAAGAAACTTAGCAAAAAGTATTTTTTTCAAAACAAATACGTTTATGCAAGGAATTTATAATAACTATTCTTGGGATAAAGGTCCCCAAGTTAAGTGGTATATTATGTCCATGAACCAAAAAAAGGCATGGGTACTCAACGAGCATGTGTAGTGTGGTGTGGTTCAGATATTGATTTTTCTGTCATACACGGATTTTTAGAAACCTAATCCTTTCAATTTTAGCATAGTAGTTCAACCTACATGCTAAAGTGTCCTGGTTTGAATTCCGGCTTGCACCTTTCAATTTTGGAAATTTATGCGCGCAATCATTCTTGCTGAGTTCTTGCCCGCCTGTTGTAATATTTTCTATTATCAAAAACAATGTTTTAGTTATAAGTTTTGGCTGTCTTCTATCTATCCTCTGTAACCTCGATTGTGTGTGTTTAGAACCAAACGTTTTATCTATCTTTCTAATACCATCAGTAATTTTAGATTTTGTTTTTCTTTTCAGCCAAAATTCTTTTAGTCCGAGTCCGACTCAGTTCAGGTTTTATTTTTCATTTTAGTGTGGATCTGACAGCGAGCGAACCAGAACTGAATCGCACTAAGACGTCATGATGAGGCCCTAGTTCTTTTCAACAACTTTCATTGACGTAAGTTCCTTCTAGAAATTTGCATAGTAACAAGGTCACGTGACAGTTAGTAACAGATTTGAAGGGTTACCCACCACATGGGTGGTGTAGGGGTATAGCACGCGTCACGGAATGACGAGGATCCGGGTTCCATTCCCGGCCATAGCATTACTTTTCGGATTTTTCTATGTGTTCTAATTTTCAGTGACAATTAGATTTTTTTTTATAGAGACATAGACGTCAAACTTATAACAGCCCTCTTTTGCGTCGGGGGTCAAGAAACCTTTACGTCACCCTAGCTAGGCCGTAATAGGGATATTACGCCCGCCGCCCGCTTCGCGGGCAGAAAATCTCACTTCCTGGCCAAGGCAAGACGTAAAACTTTAAGGTCGATTTAGACGAAGACTATTTACAGCCGCCTAAATTACGGCGCCTAAAAAAGGCACCATCCCATCTTCAGACCGTTTAGACAATGACTATTTTCAGCCGCTTAAATCTCGCCGCCAGTGACCAGCAAACCGTTTACACGGTGCCTTTTCAGTACCAGGCTTAGCACACCGCCACACCGCAGCGAGGGGGGCGGCGGGGGACGCGGGCGGATGGCACTGGCGCCAAAAAATAGACTCGTGTTCTATTCCGTGCCAGCGCTGGCATGCCGCGAAAAAATGGCGCTGAAAGTGTTTATACGGTGCCTATTTTAGGCGCCGTCATTTAGGCGGCTGTAAATAGTCTTCGTCTAAATCGACCATTATACAAACCGGCGGTAATTCGTAAAGTCCCAGATCAATTACGAGTTCACCGCCCTAGGTCTGTAAAATTTAAACATCATCCGTCCTTATTCTATTACCTCCGAGTTCGATTCCCGGCCATAGCTTTACTTTTCTGATTTTTCTGTTCTAATTTTTAGTGACGTGTAGATTTTTTTTTGTGAGTGATGGACAAGGCAATTTTTTCTAATTATTTTTTAACACATCCGTCTTCTCTTGTGGGACTACTCTAAACTGGCTTACGCGGATTGTATTAACAGTCGCAATCAGCGTGCCCTCGTTACGTATAATTCGATCAACGACCGTTCACTAATCACTCGTTCATTTACATATATTCATTTGTTTTGCCGCGTGGCGAATTTACCGCTTGATTGTGCCGCGCTGCGTTTCAACGGCACCCTGTTCTGGTGTCAAATTCGATTACAGCACAGCGTGCTGACATGTTGCACTTTGTTTTTAGTGTCCCGCATGAGAGTGCCAGGAATAAGGGCTATCAGGTATTGTCACCGCTAGAGGCCCTGAAATTAGAGCACAGCGATTGCCGAAAGAAGCCAGTTTGGCTAGTGTTAGACGAATGACAGCCGAGCAAAATTTTAAGAGATTTGCGTGTTTTTTTTGCTATTTGACAATATAATTTCGACCCTCAATTAGGGCAATCATTTATAATGGGCACAACAAGTGAAGCTTACAAGTAGAAGCTTTGTTCAGTTTGCTAGGTCTTTTGGTGTCTATTGTTCAGCGACATTTTTTTTGCCTAAGTAATTTATTCTTGAATTAAAGAATGTTTTTAATAAACTCGAATAGCAATTGCGTAGAATGGGGACTATCGTTTCTTTGTTCACCAGTTGGCGCCACTGTTGACTAAGGTCCAGAGGTATAGCTGTCAAATGCGACTTTATAAGATCGGCGCCGAAACAAAGTTTTAAATCTTGTATCTCATGCGGCTAGCACGGCTGCCCCACGGAAAAAGAAAGTAACTGCAGTTTAGTAAATTTTACAGGAGAGCGAAAAAACCGAAAAAACTTAATTTAAAACGTTCTATTAACTATTCCACCATTTTTTAAATGTAGTAATGTGTCAAATAATTTGCTCTACTTATTGTATAACAATTTTATGACAATTTGTTTTTAGTTCTCTTTTAAATGCCAAAAAATGTTTTTCCGTAGTAAATTAATTATCTATACATATAATAAAATCGTTGAGACCAAAAAATCTGTACATTGAAGATTAAAAAAAAAACCGACCAGGATGACTTAAAATCGGTAACTGAACATATTAAAACCATTTTTAAAATTTTTGTTTGTTTGTTTGTTTGTTTGTTTGTTTGACTGAGCATCACGTAAAAACTACTGAACGGATTTTGATGAAATGTTCACACATCGATTTCAATAAATTCAGAATAGGATATAGGCTACAGACATTTTGGAAAATTTTGGAAAAAGGGGGTGAAAAGGGGGGTTAAAGTTTGTATGAAAAAAGAAAATTAGATTATTCTAGAATCATGAAACTCAGAATAAATACTTATTAATAAAAATAAAGAAATACCTGTTTTAGCATTTTTTTTTAATCTCATCCAGAGACGCAAAAAAGAGGGTTTTGTGTTTAAAATTAATGAACTTCATATACCTATATAATAAAAACCAATGAAGTGTAACCTTTTAAAGTTGCTATATAATACTTCCAATTTAACACAGGCAAATATAATTTCTCAGTTTTCTTGAAATTTGATTTTTGAGGTGATTACGCACAAAATAGCGGAACTCAATAAAATCAGCTTTCCTCGGTATAAGTAGTTGGTAATAATTACAAACAAAATAATACTACGAAGAAAATAGATAGATACTAATGTACATAAGACATATAAGCGGAAAAGTGTGTCAATTGTGAAAAAACATAAATAAAATATTTACATGCTGTACAGGTATTTTTTCAAGGAAGACATTTTTGTCAAACCTAAATCAACCTAAATTGGCGTCCTAAATTGTGTTCTTTACCTAACACCTAAAGTTCAATATGCAATACCGTTACTTTGTTTTTATTTATTGCGCCATTATTCACAACGCGTTCGGTTTTCGAACGCACTCTTATTTGAAAACCTGATATTATTATGAGGGCGGCGTGAAACGCTTGGCTGTATGTTCTTCGTACCTTTGCCTAAAAAAGGCAAAATCAAAAGGCACGTTTACGCCTGCGGTACGAACATGTCAGAATTTTATTGTGAAACCAGCTTCTGCCCGCGACTTCGTCTGCGTAGAATTATACATAAAAAACCTTCCTCTTAAATGACTATCTATTAAAAAAACTGCATCAGAATCCGTTGTGTAGTTTTGAAGATATAAGCATACATAGGGGCATAGGGACATAGGGACAGAGAAAGCGACTTTATTTTATACTATGTAGTGATAGTGATAGTGATGATAGTGAAGTTGGTGCTTTTAGTAATTTTATTTTAGTATGAATCTGACAGCGATCGAACCTAAACTGAATTGCATTAAGACTTCATGGTAAGGCCTCTGTAGGTAATTAATTTGTAGAAAGATAATAAGTGTTAATAATCTGCAACTACTTACATAAACCAAGAAAATAAATTAAAAAAGCTTCTGTTAGAAAAAAAATAGTCGCAAAATATTAACTAAAACGGATTAGTAAATGAATTGTTAGTCGTAAGGTAAACATTTATGTATTATTTGATTAGAATAGATTTAATTTTATCGTTAAAGTGAGCGCAGTATTCGGCAATAAGCGTCATAGTTTGGCGAAATTAATAGTGATGTAACTAGAACTGTACTTAGCTTTTTTTGAATAAAGAAACTATAAACAAAACTATAAATAAAACTATTTGTAAAATAAGGTATAAATAAATGTGATGAGGCATTAACCAGTTTACCCCTTTTTTTTTCAAGGTTCCGTGTCACAAATTATTATTTTCATGACGTAATTCTAAAAGTATACTTTCTTACACACTTTCAGTGGTTCACGTGACGAAGTTAATAGTTATAATAATAATAATTTTGATACGAGAAAAGCCGTAAACTATCACAGAAACACACGCGGACGAAGTCGCGGGCAACAGCTAGTTTTTAAATAAATGTGTCAAAGTCAAAAACAAAGTAAATACTTTTACTTTATTTTTTAATTGCTAATAAGCATATTTCTCACACAAGTTTTAATTTAAATAATGAAGTAATAGTACTTACCTTGTTTTTACAAGGTGTTAGGGAGAAATTTAAAGAATAAAAATTCTTTCTACACTCTGTAAAATCATTTACTTTTTTAAATCGCTTAATAAGTAACAAGGCTAATAGGAAACATAGGGATGGGGGTTACTTAGATTGTCATTTGGAAGACCCGGGGGATTGTTTAGTGTGATAAGATAATTAAATTATTATAGGTAGGTACCAATATACAATAAATTTTATTATTTATTTCTACCTCAAGCAACTATTTAGAAACAAAACTTCTCGAAAAGTTCCGTTGAGAATGAATTTTGATAAGCAAGGTCTAAATCAGATTTAGCGAAACATGACAGATTCTGTCAGGTTACGCGCGCGTAATTTTATGACGGTTACTGGTCCAGCAGCCCCCGCCTGTTTTTTTAAGTGATAAATAACAGGCTGAATCTTCGTGAGTTCGTTCGGTTCGACGAGACGCCCAAGTTTTACCTCTTTGCACGTTCTCCAAGAAGTAGGTAATGTAGTGGGCAGATGTAATTACTTGTCGATTTGGTAGGGTGTCAAAAGTGTCTGACTAACAGTAATTTTTTTATTGAAATTTTAAGATAATATGATAATAAACTCGGAAAAACAATTGTCCTACAAAATCGATGGTTTGAGTAGGAGCGTCCTCCATGCCGAATATGTCGAAATAACGAGGTCATAAAAATTATTAATAAATAGCTGATTTTCTGTATGCAGCTTAGTAAATATAAGTATAATTGAATGGCCACAAAGTCCTACAAAATGTAGTGGTAGGTTTTCCTAGTCCTACACTTGGAAGTTGTCGATTCCACGGCAACACTTTTTTTATTATGAATATGAAGTAGCAACATCCGTTATCGTTTAAAAGTGCCAAAAATACAAAAACACCGGTTTTGACAAAAATGTTAGTTACTTTCTTTTTCCGTAGGACAGCCGAGCAGCCCATCACTATTTTGATTTCCCTTTACAGCTAAACGCCCTTAATCATGCTAAACGTGGCCTGAAGGTTTTGTTACCTTAGGCTCTGTCGGTCCCGTAAGGGATAAAGACGTGATATATGACTGTATGTATGTATGTAATTAACTCTTCTCGTACCTATTATGTTTGTAATTAAGTTCTTTACTCAGGCTTTAGCTTTTTGCGTTAATTTAACAACGAATCACGACAAATCTCATTAATTGTAATGAATGATTCGAGACGTGTGTCTAATTCAAAAGTGCCTGCGCACTTTGTTACCTTGTCGTTTTGATGCGTAAGTCTGTTTTTTATGACGCCACGTACGCGGTTGTAATGTGAAAAGGTACAAATGTGAGCAGCTACTTTTAGCGTTGACTGTACCTATGTATATAGCAGCCATTACCGGAGATGGTCACCTTTGTTAAAAATAACTAATAAATTATATTCATTGAACGATCAAGGGAAATGTTCAGTTGCGGGTGTTTTTGTGACGGTTTCGTTTTGGCGTGTGTTATAGAAGAAACCATCATAATTGATACGAATGTTTTTAAATGACACTGAAATCAAACTTGCGTTTATACCTACTTGTGACTCAAAAAACCTGTTTTTGAAATTTTCATAAAATAAACTGGACAAAATACAAATTGATGCCTTTATTTTGCTACGCAATATTACTATATTGCGGAGTAGCAAAGATGCGGAGTAAGGTCAAGTGATTAAAAAATACTTAAACTGATACTATTCTCGTGACTTCGGTGACTTCGGAGTAGAAAATAATGTACCTATACTATGTATATACTTTGTATGTAAACTCTTTATTGTGCAAAATAAACATAAAACAGAAACAATTGACAAACACTGAGATACACGCATAAAGGCGGACTTATCCCTTTCAGGGATCTCTACCAGTCGACCTTTGAGTGGATAAGATAAGATAAGATAAGATAATTTATTTTGCAAATTGGCCGCTAAGGGCTCTTTTACATGTCTTTTGAAACTACCAGCACATTCGCAGGAAAAAGCAGTATCATATTAGGGACGAAAATTTTTGGTGTATAAGTAGATTTCTGCAAAGTAACATCGATTCGATGACTGTCTGTTGTCTGTTAAAAGACGGCAAGTGTCAGAAATAAAGAAGGGCAAGGCAAACTAAAGGCGACTCCAGTAATAAGTGCCTGGAGTATGTAGATGTAGCACACAACTGCCCGAATTACCTACAAGCACATTGTGCCGTTTTTAATTGTCCCTGCTAATTAACAGATTTAATTAAATCTAAATCCGTTTTAATGAAAGGCTACGAAAGATTTTGATGTATCATGATCATGAGTTCTTCTCTGCTTAATGGTCTAAGATCTCGCCATAGAGCGACCTTTATCATCTGGTTGCCGGATGAAAAGTATTGTATGTATGTATGTAAGAGTGTTTGTCCGGGTGGAATCTTGCAACTTAATTTCGAAGCAGATATCTTCAAGCGATTGAGCTGAAATTTTGCATACTTGTGGAAATCGGAAGACAATACAATAATCTGGTAGCAGTATTCTGGTGGCCTGGTCAGGTCTCCGCACGAGGGAACTCTTCAACGGTTGGTCCGATTGGCTTTAAATTTGGTACACATATGTAAAACGGATGACAATGCGAGTACAGTCAACTAAAAGTACAGTCAGCAAAAAAGCTTCTATCAAAAATGATTTTTTTAGGTTAGGTTAGTGTATTCGTTTTTGCCGGCGACTTCGTCTGCGAAAAATCCGTTAGTATTTACTGAAATCCAGTGGGATTTGGTTTTCAACTCAATGGGAAGTTTCTAAGTACAGATTATGGAATCTTCTCTTTTGCGTATTTCATGGTTCTAGAATTCGCGGTAGATGGATCCATCAAAAAAAGCCATGTTAAAAAGAAGTGAGCTGGAGTCTAACAAAGTCTAACGTTCATGATCTATTTTTCATGTCTATGTTTTTGTTTTGTTTTACCTTGTTTGTTCTCTATAAAATTGTGTTATTATTTTATATTTGTCTGTCTTGCAAAAAGGAATAAATGTCTTCTTTCTTTCTTTCATGACTTTTACCTTTCGTGTATCCTGGTGCAAACATTGAATCCACTGCAATTTTCATAATGATATGTACTCCGTTATTGTCGTGAGTCGTTTATATCTAATATACCAATTAATAGTTTCTATTGCTCACACTATAATAAACATGCTGTGGATTTACTGAATAAATAAATAAATAAATAACCTTAACCTTAACGTTCATGACTTTTTCAATATTCCAGAAAAATGCACGACTTCATGTGTTACGACCAAAAAAAATGTATAACGATGATTATGACCAATGAACTTTATGGAACAAAAAGGGACCCGATTAACAATATTTCCTTTGTTTGGCATGCTTTAAGAGCTATATAACGTCTGCAAAACCCTCATTATCTGAGCAGCGTTAATGAGTCCGTTTGAAGTCTTTCTGTTTGAGTTGCAGGTCGGTGTACTGGTAATTAGTACAAGCCGCGGCGGAGGCAATTATGTCTGATTCCGGTGCGGCCGTGTTCGATTCCGCTGTCAAATATCTGGACACCTAAATTACATTTGCATGTGGACATGGGAATATCCTGCTGTGTTGGTTAACGTGGCATTATTTGTGGGATCTTGGTCATTGTTTGTGTCTATCTTAAAATTTGTACATCCATGCTGGTCTGGGAGCAAAGGAAAAACATAGAATGTACAGTTGCTTCTCGTCCCGTGCAGATGGTAAAAAACCATCGAGGGAATGGGCGAAATTCTTAGGAATCGTTTTATAGGCGATGCGGCTACCCATCGCTATTTTGATCCCTTTTTCCACCTAACGTGGCCTTTATGTTTTATTACTTCAGGCTCTGTCTACCCCGTAAGGGATGTAGACGTGATTTGTGTATGTATGTACGTATTAAAATTTGTGCGGGTGTTTGGGTTAGATAGACAAAAGTAAATGTTTTTCAGTTTTTTTTTAATGGACGGCATTATCATTCCTCTGGACTGGATTTAGCGGATAATTGGATGCATGAAAATGCGATTAATAACTAATTCAACCACCTGCTCTAATAATAATCAGGTCTTTATCCGTTACAGGGTAGACAGTCTAAGGTCTCAAGGTGACAAGACGTTTAGCATGATTGTGGGCGTATAAGTGGAAAAGGGAATCATAATAGTGATGGGTTGCTAGTATCGCCTATAACATGAGTCCTAAGGTTTTCGCCCATTTCTTTGATGGGCTTTTATCATCTGCGCGGGATGAGACACAACTGGTAAATTTTCTGTTTTTTCTTGACATCCAGACCAGCATGGAAGAATTATTATGGCTTATTTGAAACGTAAAATATTTGCACAGCACACAATTGGTATTATACGACACAAAATACAATATCACAATAACATGACACGGCGGTACATTAATAATTAATGCGACATTTTCACATCCCAACAAATCCGGCTGATTTTCTCATCATTTATTTTACGTTCGTCATTTCGCTCGCCGCATGATTTTGAGAGAAATGAGCTCAGCAACTATAAAAAGCAACAAGCTCATTTCTTTCGCCGGCTTTCCCTAAACAACGAGATTATGTTTAATACACCCGCGCCATTTTGAGTCCATTTTCAATTACCTGAGGCGAGGAGCAAACCGAAACAAAAACTTAACAAATGGCTTTTCTAAACAATAGTATTCAAGTTATTTTAGTCCTCAGAAAATAAGAGTTTCTCCTTCATTTATTTTCTAGACAGAAGTAAGAAAGCGAGTAAAAACATTGATATATATTTATGTTTTTATCGCAACATACAGTCAGCGTTATAGTTCTTCCATCCAAAAGTTCGACAATCCATACTGTAACTATGGTTGATCGATCTATTTGGCCGAGTTGGATGCATCACCTATGACGCTGCATGGCTGCATCACGACAGCACTTGTGATTAGTCTTTTATTTCATTCATCATCATCACATCAACAGTAGGACGATCACTGCTGGACATAGGTCACCCCCATAGGCCTCCAGTTGCCTCGGTTGGAAGCGTGTATCCACCGTGAACCCGCGACTTTAACCAGGTCACCCGTCCTCGTTGGTGGACGTCCTACGCTGCGCTTGCCAATCCGCGGTCTCCATTCCAGAACTTTTCGAGGCAGTTTCAAGTTTGCGGCGTCCAAGTGCTGGAATGATATTCCTCCCCCTATCCAAGGATCGTCAAGTAGTTACACCTTCAAGCGCAAGCGCTGAAGGATCACTTATTGACGCTCCAAAAATCCTTACAATAGTCCTCCAGCACTTTGTACTTTCATATGCCAACCTGTTGTTTTTGAAAAATTTAGTTTTCCCTCCTTTTTTTATTTTTTGTTTATTGTAAACTATTTAATTAATTTATGTATTTTTTAGTTACATATAAGTCGGGTTCTATCTACCTATGTATTGCATTGTTTACGTAAAAGTTTATGGATTATGTAGTATATTTTATCTGTGTATCGTTTCGTGAGTCATAGACGGTTCTGGCTGAAAATCAGTGCTGCAGGTGTCTAACGCCTCAGCGTAATGCTGAGCCAGCGACCGTTTCACTTTTGCGAAGACACACACCAACGGTGATGATCTATTTTACATCTCTATGCTTTTTATTGTTATACCTTGTTTATTTTCTATAAAATTGCGTATATTGTCTTATATTTGTGTGTCTTGCAAAAAGGAATAAATGTCTTCTTTCTTTCTTTCTTTCTTTCCAACGACAATCTCTACGGAATTAACTTGAAATTTAAAATACAGTCAACAAAAAGTATACTTCATCTCATTAATAGCCTATATACGTCCCACTGCTGGGTATGGGCCTCTCAGAATGAGAGAGTTTGGGCTATAGTTCCCACGCGGGCCCGAAAACAAAAGCAAAAAAAAACTTAGTTACTTAGCAGACTATACTAAGGTATTATCTACAAGCTGCATCACGTACTTGTCTCTCGTCTCTCTGTTTTCCGCATTTCGTTTTAATTACGAAGAAGCACTTAACCCCTAAAAAACCTCAACTCTTAGCCTGAGACTGCACTAACTTTCAGCCACCAGCAAACCGAGATTAATGCTAACCGCGCCCGCCGAGAAGTCATTTAAAAAACGGAATCCCGGGATCGGCGCGGATCAGCCCCGGCCGGGATAACCAACTTTAATTACCCTTAACCCTTGCCGAATTCAAACGGAGATAGCTGTAGTCGATTCTTTAAACTTTGGCAATCGCTTTGGGAGACAATCTGTGCAATTATCTTGAGCTTAGCTCCGGGCCTGTTAGTTCAGAGGATCCACTTTTAATTACTGTAAACTGTGTACCGATGTGAAGTGCGAACGCAAGCGCCCCACTTTGCGTGGGTTTACACCATGCGGGTAGCACGACTTGCTGATTTTATGCTCGTTTTGGTTACACCAAATAACGAACCGCACACCGGTACCGTTGGGGCAGAAAGGTTCTCGAGTGGCGTCCGCGGACCGGAAGACGCGGTGTAGGTAGGCCTCCAACAAAATGGAGCGACGACCTGGTGAGGGTAGCGGGAACGCATTGGATGCGGATGGCGCAGGGCCGATCTGTAACTCTGACGCTATCTGCGCGGAGGAAGTCGCGAGAAAAAGCTAGTAATCCATAAAGTTGGTCTAAGTTCGTCATTTTTATCAGTACCCAGTGATAGCGACGCACTAAAGGTCTGCTTAAGAAACCCAGTATCTAATGGTCACGCTGCCAAGCGTCCACAGAAACGCCGTGCAGTCGTACCCTGCCTTTGAGACACGATCGTCATCGTGTCGTCCCCGTACAGCTGTCGTGCGCAGTAAAAACCCCTACGTAATGTGAACGGAACTCAAGTTGGTAAACTTACGATGTGATCGCGATTAACTTGTTATTTACAAGTTAGGCTTCACAATTTAAGGGGCAGTTATTGCAGGCCTTTCTAGTGCGGATTACACCAAGTTAGCGCGTTAACTATAATAAATGCAGGGCAGTTAGTAAAACTATTAAATCCAAGTTAGTTGATAACTCGCCCTTAATGCGGGTTTAATTTATTATTTTGATATTAGTGCTCTGAATCAAATCGCCGGGGCCTTACCATGACGTGTTAATGAGATTCAATTCTGACTCAGTTCAGGTTTTAGCTGTCATTTTTAGTATGGATCTCACAGCGAGCGAACCTAAACTGAATTGGAATTAAGTCTGATGTTGGAAAAGTATTAGATGCGATGCACTACTACCGTGAGAAACACATAATCACGATCGAGAATAGCTCGACGTGTTTCGGACTATTATGAAGTCCATACTCAAGGAGCGTTAGCCTCAGCCAGGCTGACGCTGAGTTCGGATAGAGTTCTAGATTTATAAATTATTATTATGATTCAGTACACACAGCAAAGCGAATCGGTGAGCACCCTAGTTATCCAAGTGTGTCATTCTATACACACATCCGCACTTATCCGCTGCCTTATTACGCACACAACAAAATGCCCTGTCTGTGCTAATTGTGTTTTCTGACTACCTTCACGCATAGTTATTCAAACCTGCTGGTATTTTGTTCAATGGAAGCATAATTTTGCCACCAGTATTATAAGCGTGGTGGCTCAGGCGTATTGACCTAGGGTTATGAAACCTAAAGAACCGGGTTCGAATCCTGCACAAGTGTATCTTTTTTGTTTTCAATTTTAAATTACTAATCTCAAAATAAACTCATGTTTACCTAAAACAAGAAAAAAAGGACGTAAAAGAATAAAACAATAAAATGCAATTATTGGTTCAAATTGTTTATTGCAACATTTAATTTTTATTGTATTAGCCTCTATTTGTGTTATTATTATTATTACCAAAAGTAATTAAATTAGCTAAATAAAACTGCACACTTTTCCTTATAGAATAATATTCATAAAATAACACACACTTTAGAGGCCAGTATGATTTTATGTTTACTAAAAAGTCTTATGTCACTAACATAATAATTATCTTGCAAATTGAATACACAACCATAATAGGGCTATTTTTAAGATGACACATAATTAATATCTTAAATTCTGGTTTATTAGGTTTAAGTCTGATAAAGATGAACGAAACGTTTTATTTGCGGACGTGTAAGTCAGTGGTGAAATGAATAGACATGTTAAATGACAGCCATTAACAATAACATCATTTCACACTGGGTTATAATCTCCACTTTGAAGCGACTAAGCTACCTATCTCGATTTGGTTTGGATTTGGACACCAGGGCCCATCGATGAGATCCAACCCCATAGCCTAAAGTAACACTGCCACTCGTTCTGCACTGTAAAACATTACTGTGTTTATATATTTAATTAAGTTAATATATTTCGTCTTCATCACTAAAAATCACTACATTTGACTTTGATTGATGTAATAATCAAAGTCAAGATATTCACGAGCAAAGGTTTCTTCTATGCTGGTCCGTTAAAGCATGTTTTTTGCTGGTCTACGGCAATGCAATCCTGCAGCATGCAGATGGTTTCGCACAGGTTGCAACGTAGCATTGTGTCTTGTTGCTGTGAAATGGGTCACTAGCGGGTGCGGCAACTACATAATGTCCAAATCAAATGGCAGGAGATGAGGCTTCAGGTTTAGGCCCAGAACGAATATTTTTATCGTGTCCGAAGTCTGCGTAAGGGTGAATCCATAATGGCACAGTCTTCCGCTGCAAAACAAATGAAGTTTAAATAAAAACATTTTTCGTCAAAGAAAGTTGTTTAAAACATTACCGATAAAATAATAAGTCATTGTTTTTAACACCGTTTGTCTACTTACCCATATCAAAAAACGCCTAGCGATTCCTTATATAAATAGTTATATTGTTTTGCTCTTTTCAACAAAGATAAATGAAAATCCATGTTTTGCAAATCACAAGGTATTCGAAAGGCAAAATTAAACAGTTCGTAAGTATAACACACGGTTCATCCCGCAGCTAATAATGGCTGCCAGCGGTGACAGTTGTTGTTTGTTCACAAAATCATATTATTAGAAATTTGAGGGTAGAAAACACTTTATATTGTTTAAGACGATAACGACCAAAATAGCCATCAGCTAGCAACTTTTAAACTCCAGTAAAAAGAGTCATACCTATTAATAATTATATTAAAAGAAAACACAATGCGTTTGCGTTTTTAACATATTATATAAGAGTAAAATTAAACATACAATAGACTGCAACCACCATAAAATTAAATAGTTTCGGAAAAAAATAAATTATAATTTCAACCTTATTTCAAAGCTCATAAAACTGCTATTTACACAAATTGCAATACAGTAGTCGCAGATTGAACATAATTCATACATTCACCATGTAACTTGCATACCTCGGTGGCCTAGCGGTCAAAGACAGGTCGAAGATTTGACTTCTGCTTTAGTGAACCGGGTTCGTATCCGAAGAAAACGGAATATAAAATAGTAATAATAAAATGACATTTTTGGATGTTATTTCGATGGCCGTGCTGGTTGTGAGGAATATTGCTTTGGAATTGGAATCTCAGACTTATTGAGAAATAATAATATAACATCGTCGCATCAGTGAGATGGTAACTACTCTTCGCTAGTAATAATAGTTCAATGCGTGGGATTGCATAAATTTGAAGATTCAAGGTCGAAGGAAGCTTCGATTCGGTTCTCTCGCTTACACTGGGGATGACAATATCCAATGTAAGATTAGGTAAAATATTTTTAGGACAGTCTAAATAAAAAAAATACTTTTACATTATTTTTGTAGAAGTAACTGAAACCGGAGATATTGCATTTTCAGCCTTTGAGTGTGACACGATACCGGCGGGGATTATTTTCATTTAATTTGTAATTATTTTTTACTTAATTTATTATAAACTAACTTAAATAGTTGTAACTTTCTTCATTGTTATTTTATAGTTAGTTGTTGTTTATTCAATAAACAGGTAATTTACAGTGACATTGCTCATTCATCTTGTTGCTAAAAAATCTGTACTTAGGGGGTAGATTTTATGATCGAACTCACTCACACATTCACATGTCATAGATTCTACTTAACGTTCATGTCGATACTCAACACGCATAGACGTGTGCGTGGCTGTGCTAACCGCATTATTTTGCTGTGTGTACATAACTATTAAAAATGTAACCCCCCTCCCAAAGGACTTTTAGCTAAAGAAACAGCCCTTAAATAGTAAAATAAAAAAAAACAAGCAAGCAAGTCGTAGCAAGTGGTACAAAGTAGTCTCTGCCTACCCCTGTGGGAAAGAGGCGTGACGGTATGTATGTATGTATGTATAAAAAAAACCATTTTATGCCAAAAGTGTCTTACATCATTTTTAAGACGTTTTGCATTAGGAGTTAAAAAAGAGAGTAAACGTATCCCTTGTTGTTTTTGAGGGAAGCAGAGTACAGCATGTAAAGCGTCAGACGACGCCCATCAATACCTGCTTATCGGCGCCAGCGCCGGCTTGCTCCTCCCCCCCCCCCCCCCCGACTTACAAACGGTGTAACATACAAAATGCGTAAAAAAGAATCGTAGCTAATCTTATAAATTTCTAAATGCCTGTGAAAATTAAGAACACAGAAAAATCCGAAAAGTAAAGCTATGGCCGGGAATCGAACCCGGATCCTCATCATTCCGTGACGAGTGCTATACCTTTGTAACAAAGGTCACGTGACAGTTAGTAACAGGTAGAAAAATTCGGAGACTACCCACCTGCTATGGGTGGTGTAGGGGTATATAGCACGCGTCACGGAATGACAAGGATCCGGGTTCGATTCCCGGCCATAGCTTTACTTTTCGGATTTTTCTATGTGTTCTAATTTTCACAGACATTTAGAAATTAAATTTCTAACGGTAAAACCGTAAAAAAAAACCGTGGTAGCCTAGTGGTTTGACCTGTGGCTTCTCAAGCAGAGCGTCGTGGGTTCAAATCCCGGGCCGCACCTCTGAGTTTTTCGGAATTTATGTGCGCAAATTACATTTGCAATTTGCCATGAGCTTTTCGGTGAAGGAAAAACATCGTGAGGAAACCTGCACACATCAGCGAAGAAATTCAATGGTGTGTGCTAAGTTCCCAATCCGCACTGAGCGCGCGTGGGAACTATAGCCCAAACCCTCCAATACACGGAGGAGGCCTATGCCGTGAGGCACGCCGAATTACGCGACAATTAAATAATAATAATAATAATAAAATAAAAACAACAACAACATACTTACTGAAATTGTGTAGCGAATTCGGAATAAAAAAGGCTATAATAAAAAAAAATAAAAAACCGTAAAAGTAAACATAAAAATCAAGAAATAAAAATTTCTTGATTCATTTGATAGTATAGTAATCTTATAAATGCGAAAGCATAAACTACAAAACCGACCGTGTTAAAATTTGGTATGGAGATACAGTTCGTGAGCTCTTAAAATTCCATTTGGGTTTGTCTTCCTGTCTTACTAACTCCTATGGGTTCAATACTTATATGGGCCGAGCGAGGGAGACCGCAAGCCAAAACGGAAAGGCGTTCTTAGAGCTCACGCACTGTAATTTGAGACCCTGGAATACATAGAATATTATAAATGCGAAAGTTTGTGATGGATGGATGGATGTCACGATGTGTGTATGTTTGTTCCTTCTTCACGCTGAAACGACTGGACAGATTTGGATAAAATTTGGAAGGGATATAGCTGGTACCCTAGATTAACATATACGATATTTTCTTCCGAAAAATTGCATAGTTCCCGCAGGATAGCGATAAACATGTCAAAGGTCGTAGCTGCCTAGAGTTGCGACGTTAATAATTATTGCAGAATATAACTATCAATCTAATTCTACGCGGACGAAGTCGCGTTCAGAAGCTAGTATGTAACAAAAGTTGTTTCATTCTACTTTGTGTGGCCACCGGGCGTTGGGAGCGGCCCTTCTTATTTTTCACCGTAATGATGAATCAGTCATAACGTTCTCTTAAAGGCCTGTTAGGGTGAAGATAGCAGAGAGCGAGCGAAAGGGACGGTTGATGAATGGAACCTAATTTGATTCTGGACTGCCAGCGTATTTTAGCGGGCTACCTTTGAAGGCAAGTTGCATTTCATAATTAATTAGATAGCATAGAAGAGTTAACCCATAGAGTGATAATGTCAATTGTAAGTCAAACATGACGCTTGGCGACAAAAATTCGCATTGTAACAAGGTCACGTGTCAGCTAGTAACAGATAGAAAAATCGAAGGCTTGCTCACCTGCTATGGGTGGTGTAGCGGTATAGCACGCGTCACGGAATGACGAGGATCCGCGTTCGATTCCCGGCCATATAGTTTTATTTTTCGGATTTTTCGAAAGTCGTTTAGAAAGTCAATTACAAGTAGAAAATTCATGCTGCTTAGGGAGAAAAGAAAAAACGGAATGTACCACTTGTGTGTCTCCTATTTAGTCCTTCTAGGCCTTCCCCTTCCACATTATTTACCTGCATTGCACGGGAATTGAGGTAACGGCTGAAAGTTTTTAGTTTGGGTACACCCCTAGGCATACCGTGCCTAGGGCATCCGTAAAGATTTCCTCTCCGTTAAAAAAAAAAGGCCTTCCCCTTCAAACGCCTCCATTCACGCTCCCAGTATAGATCCGCCGGTTTTTTGTTTTTAAAATGGTTTTTGCTTAAGTAAACGTCGGACTTGTTCCGGGTTGAGGCGACGGAACAAAGCAGTCACTCGGCTAATCCGCGCTGCAAGTATCGGCGGAACTTGGAAACTTCGCGCCCGCGCTGGAAAAGTGTTCCGATTTATTCTCGTTCGAGTGACAACGCCCCATGCTTTCACAGGACTATCCTAGACTGTGGTGATATTAGGATACATAGTGACACATACATACACAAATCACGTCGTTCTCTTACTAGGTAGACAGAGCCTACCTTAACAAGACGTACAGGCCACGTTTAGCAAGATTGTGAGCGTGTAGGTGGAAAATGGAATCGAAATAGTGATGGGTTGTTAGCCGCATTGCCTATAACACGATTCCTATGATTCCATCTGCGCGGGAAGAGAAGCAACTGTTACATTCTATGTTTTTTCTTTGCTCCCAGACCAGCATGGAAGTTACGTAGTACTACATATAAGATAATCATTACTGACGACGCGGTTGGCTTAGTTGGTAGTGACCCTGCCTGCGATGCAAGCGTCTCGGGTTCGAATCGAGAAAATCTTAGGTATTATTGTTATAGGCGATGCGGCTAGCTACTTATCACTATTTTGATTCCACTTTTCTCGTACGCCCATAATCACGCTAAATTTGGCCTTTAAGTATTGTTAATCTGGGCTCTATCCACCCTGTTTATAAGGGATCAAAACGTGACTAATATGTCGGTATTTCACACGCAATAAACTTACTTTGATACAATTCCTTATTTGACAGCATTGGCAGCCAACTTGAACAAATTTTAAAGGAATACCAAATTGCCAGCTCACTAGGAATAAACCCCTTTTAAGGCTAGAATTCAAAATTGTCCTCGAATAAAATACGGCATGGTCACCGCTCCTCACGGTAAGAGGTAAGGTTATTGTAACAAATCAAAAGTTGTCGCCGGTGAATAAACTAGAGGCAGCATACATCACGGCGCTTGCGCGGAATGGACTCTCCGAGGAATACTGGAGTTGTTCTTAAAACAAACCTCGTCTTCGTATTTAGTCGACCGACAATCATAACTTGACCCGTTCGCTCGAATAAATTATACGGAGTCAGGTGTCTCTGCTATGGTTATTGTTGATGTCTAAACAAAACCGACATGGAATCACCACCACGCTCTGTGTATATTAAGTTTACCACCAAAACGTATGTTTTGTATGTGTATACATACATACCGTCACGACTCTTTTCCACAGGGGTGGGCAGAGACTAATTTGTTCCACTTACTGCGATCCTGACATACCTTTTTCGCTACCACCATAACATAGATTATCCTCTACTATAGATGTGAAAGTTTGTAAGTATGGATGGATGGATGTTTGTTATTCTTTCACGTGAAAACTACTTAATGGATTTGGATAAAATTTGGAACGGAGATAGCTGAGACCCTAGATTAATACATAGGCTATTTTTTATCCCGGAGAATTGCATAGTTCCCGCGGGATAGCAAAAAACTATTTTTTTGCAGACGAAGTCGCGGGCAGCAGCTAGTAATAAATAGAGTGAATAGGATGTTCCTGAACCAAGTTACACTGGTTGGCCTCATCCACACTTTCCATCTGGTGAGTTGAAGGTGAGATAGAGATAGAAAAAATACGCCAAATTTTCGTAAGACGCCAACAGTATATCTAGAAAGGGTTCCATCTTGGCACTGACTTTTAAGCAGTCTAGTATTCTATTATTGGCTGTGAGGTCACAGGTTCGATTAACTGAATCTTATAAAACATAGAATTTACCAGTTGCTTCTCTTCCCGCGCAGATGGTAAGAGCCTATCGAGGGAATGGGCGAAAGTCCTAGGAATCAATGTTATAGGCGATGCGGCTACTAACCCATCACTATTTTGATTTCTCTTTCCAACTATACGCCCTTACATGCTAAACGTGGCCTTAAGGTTTTGTTACCTTAGGCTCTGTCTACCCCGTGAGGGATAAAGACGTAATATATGTATGTATTGTATATAATTTCCTCTCTGTGACACCGAATATTGTACGAGTTTCGAACTCAAATCAAACACAGCAACAAATGAGTCTGCTTGATCCAGTTTTTTGACTATTTTCTTAACATATTTTGTAATGTTGTTCAACAGTCTCACAGTACAATTTCGTTCCGTTATTTCTTAACATAAAATTCGTCTCATCTGTCACTGCAGTCTGGCATGATATTATAATGCGAAGGAAAATAGCATTATAAGTTTGTGTTAACCGCGCGCGGGTGTAAATCAAATTGCATTTACACCTTTATGTAGTTTGTGCGATGTTGAGAAATGTTTATATCTTCTTAATGCGACATGATCCAACAAGGAAAACCACAGGTTAATGAGAGTTTTGTGCACAAATATACAGAACTAGGCGTCACCCTCGACTCCATTCGCTTAAAATACTTATTAAAAGAAACCAATCCTTCATCCATCAATTTTTCTTCCACGCTGGTCTGGGAGTAAAGAAAAAACTTATGAATCAAATCAAACAAATCACTGGTTTGGGGGTCTGATGCTGCGTGGTTCTTTATTTTAATAAATAAAAAACTGGATGGTGCGTTTCTTCGTATATTGTCGGCAGACAAGGGCCGGAGTCGCCATAGGCAAAAATACATAATAAAAATTTTGTGTTGCTACTATAAATTAAGGTAGATTGCAACAGTACCAGTTGCTTCTATTTTCGCGCAGGTGTTAAAAGCCCATCGAGGGAGTTAGCGAAAAGCTTAGGAATTATGTTCCAACCCATCACTAATTTGATTCCCCCTTTCCACCTATGTATACGCCCACAATCATGCTAAAATAGTGGCCCTAAGGTTTTGTTATCTTAGGCGCTTTACCATTTAAGTTTTCTATTAAAATTTTCAGGTCTCTAGTAGGTACGGCAACGGCAACCCAAGGACTCTCCAATAAACTAGCTAAAGTCCTAAAACCATCTTAATCCCTGTGTCAATACGCATTATTGTGAAAAACCTACATATTGGTTTTAAACGAACGCCCCTAATCTTTTCCCTCTTTATCCACTATCATCAAAAACCGTTACCAAGTGAACTACAAAAAATCAGGGCGCATTGAATAAAAATAACCACCATTTCCGGCTGAAATTTTGATGAGCGACTAATTCGTCTTGCCGTTCGGCTTTCGGCGTTCGTCGTTCGGCGCTCGTCCATTGTCTCGCCGACTAATGGAGCGATTAATGGGTATTCCGCGCGATTTGCTCCCAGCCCGGCCGGCTAGCGCCGTCGCTAAGTTTTATATCGGCAGATTGAACGATAGTGGCGTCTGTGTGCTTTGCGCTGCGCCTGTGTCGATCGTCGTATGTTTTTATGTTTTGCAGCGGTCCGGAATAATTGAGAAAGGCGCTAGATAAATTTTAGACACAGCCTTACTGCTCACCAGGGTTCCGTACCTCTGATTCTTCTTTCTTCCATGCTGGCAAAAAAACATAGAATATACCAGCTTCTCTACCCGCGCAGATGGTAAAAACCCATCGAGGGAATAGGCGAAAGTCTTAGAAGTCATGCTGTAGGCGATGCGGCTTGCAACCCATCACTATTTTGATTCCCCTTTCCACCTGCCCACAATTATATTGCTAAACGTGGCCTTTAGGTCATGTTACCTTAGGCTCTGTCTACCCCATAAGGAATAAAGCCGTGATTTACGTATCTATTTATGTATGTACCTCTGATGGAAAAAGGAATTCTTGTAAAAGGTCACTTCGTTCGCAGTCTGGCTTTTTTCTCAGGAACGCGTAGAAGCATAAAATTTAAATGGATAGGTACCAAATTTATTGAAGTCTAACTGTTCCTTGGAGCTGTGAAAAATCCAAGTTTTTTAATAATCATCGGCTGGAAGACGTCCATTGTTGAACAAAAAAATACAGACGAATTGAGGGCCTCCTCCTTTTTTTGAAGTCGGTTAAAAAGCCTACGACCATCGCAAAGTCGTCGCTCCACCTAGTCTTCTAGAAAAACAGAGGATCATCTGCTTCTGACCCGACTACTTCTCCAGACTTACTTAATTATAACGAATCACAAAGAAAATCTGAGCTATATACCAGGGCAACCCAGCCCCCAAAAATACTTACCAATTTAATTACTTGCCTAGTTTATCAGTAAAACACTTGGCGGGGGGACTACTGTGCCCCCAGATTCGGAGGTTTATAATGTTTATTAGAAAATAAAAACAAAATCGAATCGACACAGTTTGGGAAGCCCTGTTATAGACCACATAGCGATTTTGTGCAAATACCAAGTTGGAAATCGCTATGAGGAGCCGGCGTCGTGCGCAGCGCGATTAGCACTCACTTAGCCCGCGACTTGGCTCCACTCTGGGCGTTTATTGCTTCGAGCCTCATCACAATACAGCTATTATCTCGGGAATTCTCGAAGACAGTGCATCCTTAAAATAGCGCATTTTGCATCGTAACTATTTTTTCTTGAAGTAGATCCGATTAAATCGGTTCAAGTTTTTTGTGAAATGTTCTGTGGCGACTATACATAGCTGCTTATTATTTTATTAGTTAGCTGGACTTTTTAGTTGAAACTATTTTTATTGACAAAGCCGAGCGCTTCCAAGCGCCGGCCGAGGACTGTCGACCTCAATGGTCGAGTGCGCATGTGCGGTTTCAAATGGCAACTGTCAAACAGTTCTTGCCGTGGAATCTGTCATCCTTACCACACGTATATTCCTTATTGCTTTCTAGTTTTCTTATTCCTTGTGTATATTCCATTTCCTTCCTGTATATATTATTCTTCAGTGTTCCCTTCTTAATACAGAGTTTTATATTTTATTGTGGAGTGCCTTGTTTTCTTTGTAGCATCAGTAGCGCCCCACAAAGTGGTGACCCCGACGTGATTTGAACACGCAACCTTTCTTTGTTCTTACTGATCATAAACCGATAGTGTCCGCATTTAAGAAATCTCATGATTCGTGTTCACCGCGACAATTTAGATACCTTGATTTCATTTCGCAGTTTACCACTGACATTCGTTATATTGCCGGTGAGGATAATGTTGTCGCGGATGCACTATCTAGAACTGACGCCATAACTGACATACTAGACTCTGACTCTTTAGCAGCTTCTCAAGCCACGGACACAGAACTGAGGAATTTGATCAAAACCGGTTCATCCTTAAAGTTGGAAAAGGTTCTTTTTGGAAATACAAAACTGTTTTGCGATGTGTCCGGGCCAGTTCATCGTCCATTCATTACTTCAGAATTTCGAAAGACAATTTTTAATAATATTCACGGACTTAGCCACCCTAGCGTTAGGACTACCATAAAAATGGTTACTGAACGGTATGTATGGCCAGGCATCAAGAAGGATTGCCGGAGCTGGGCGCGAACGTGCATTCCGTGTCAGAAATCTAAAGTATCTCGACACGTTCACGCACCAGTTCATGATTTTAAAGTTCCTTCGGGCCGTTTTTCCCATGTCCACGTAGATCTAATAGGGCCACTTCCGATTTCTCACGGATATAAATATTGTCTTACCGCCGTCGACAGGTTTACGCGGTGGCCTGAGGCAGTTCCGCTGACGGATATTACGGCTGAAAGTGTAGCTAAGGCATTTATATCTACGTGGATATCTCGTTTTGGTTGCCCCGAAAAGGTAACCACAGACAGGGGTAGGCAATTTGAATCTCACCTTTTCAGTAAGATTTCGTCAATCATCGGTTCGCATCATATTAAAACTACTGCGTATCATCCCGCTGCCAATGGTCTTGTTGAACGCTTTCATCGACAGTTAAAGGCAGCAATAATGTGCCACGCAGACGAGTGCTGGACAGAAACCCTTCCATTAGTTCTTTTAGGTGTTCGTAGTTCATGGAAGGAGGACTTGTCCGCATCAACCGCCGAACTTGTTTACGGAGAAGTACTTAAGCTCCCGGGCGAATTTTTCGAACCGACTACAGACAGACTGACGGACTATACTGATTTTCTGACTAGGTTGCGTATTCATATGAAGCAATTACAGCCCAGGACTGTAGCACGGCATGGCTCTTCTAAAGTGTTTGTCTTTAAAGATTTGTCGACAGTGTCACATGTTTTTCTAAGACAAGACTTTGTGCGAAGATCTCTACAGCCACCTTATGCAGGTCCTTACAGGGTTGTAAGTAGAGATGACAAGTTTTTCGCCGTAGACGTAGCAGGTCGAATAACCAATGTTTCGATCGATAGGCTGAAACCTGCTTACATCTTAACAGATGAACCAGGTACCACTACTACGTCATCTGCCACCGTTCCTGCGAGAACGCCTGTGGTTGAATCAACTCCTCCACCATCCAGGACTACTCGCTCTGGACGCCAGGTTATTTTTCCTGATTTTTATCGACCCTAAAGGTCTCCGGGGGGGCTGATGTGGCGACTATACATAGCTGCTTATTATTTTATTAGTTAGCTGGACTTTTTAGTTGAAACTATTTTTATTGACAAAGCCGAGCGCTTCCAAGCGCCGGCCGAGGACTGTCGACCTCAATGGTCGAGTGCGCATGTGCGGTTTCAAATGGCAACTGTCAAACAGTTCTTGCCGTGGAATCTGTCATCCTTACCACACGTATATTCCTTATTGCTTTCTAGTTTTCTTATTCCTTGTGTATATTCCATTTCCTTCCTGTATATATTATTCTTCAGTGTTCCCTTCTTAATACAGAGTTTTATATTTTATTGTGGAGTGCCTTGTTTTCTTTGTAGCATCAGTAGCGCCCCACAGTTCAATCATTTTAAGAGACTTGGGTTGACGTTTAAACAGTTAAAATCGGAATGACTAATTACTTCTGTAAATAAATAGTTTTATACCGTTTTGGATTCAGACCTTAGGCCCGATTTTCGAGAGCACACCACTCGAAAGTGGTATAAATCAGCTTATATCTCCAAAACTATAGCTCTAATCAAATTTTTGACTAGTTCACAAGATTAATGAGAGCTGTAATTGTCCTCTACGCTACTTGTATTTCAAATTCAGCACCACTTTCGAGTGGTATTTTCACACATGTGTTTTCAAAGACTTTTAACATTTGTCAACTTTTATACACACACACACACACACACACGCATAAGTCTCGTCTTTATCCCTTACGGGGTAGACAGAGCCTGAGATAACATAGCCTAAAGGCCAAGTTTTGCATGATCGTGGGCGTAAGTGGAAAAGGGAATCAAAATAGTGGTTGCTAGCCGCATCGCCTATAACATAATCCTCGATGGGATGGGAAGAGAAGCAACTGGTACATTCTGTGTTTTTTCTTTACTCTCAGACCAGCATGGAAGCAATTTACAATAAAATTTTTGTACTTGTCAATTTTTGTCTTTTTTAGGACATCGCTCCAAAAAATGGTGCGGACGGGGCTTACAATTACTATAAGGTGCATTAGTAACGGTTACAGCTAGCAATTTGCAAATTGCATAACTTTCTCAAAATAGCAAGAATATTCTCAGAACTTTCCAGAAACTTTCATGGGAATTTCTTATTAATGTAACTTTAATAGTATTTTCGTTAGATACTCAGTCGAAACAAGTAATAATTATATCCTGTGGACACTTAACATGTTCCCATTAAACATTTACATCATTAAGTAAGGTTTTTACTTATTTACAAAATATATTACATATATACATTATCCGTTACACGACGATTTCTGTTTTTCCAAAAGCCATTGCTTACTCAGCCTCTTGAAGGTATATAGCGATTGCGCCTTTTTAATTGTAAAGTACTAACAGATGCAAGCGCAGCCTAAAAACTACTGCGCAAAAAGCGGGACCATCTCACATATCACACACATATCAGTTTCTGCACATCATAAAACCCTTTCCGCGTACAATTTTCAAAAACATACCCGCATTTTATGCCCGTTTTATTTCCCGCTACCCCGCAGACGAATGTCAATACATAAACGCGGACTGTCTGAGCTGTCAACGGCCGGGAATCGAACCCATCACTCGTCGCCGCCGGCCCATTTGTCCTGACTTCTTTGTGCCCATTTTGGTGCTTTCTGAGCCTACGAGGAAAAATTTGTTTGGAATATTTAGCTTTTCATGTGCCCATTCTCCTTTGTATAAGTTTTTTGTAAATTTGTTAAAATATGACGATAATTGTGAGATCGCCGTTTTATAAATACGATCGGATAGCTTAGTGGTTAGAGAACCTGACTATGACATTTGTGTTATCAGTGTCTTTAATTTTATGTAGTTACTAGCTGTTGCCCGCAACTTCGTCTGCATAGAATTCGTTTATCGCTATCCCGCATGAATTACGCAATTTTCCTGGATAAAAAGTAGCCTATGTGATATTCCAGACTATAATCTATCTATGTTCCAAATTTCATTCAGATCTGTCCAGACGTTCTGGCGTGAAAGAGTAACAAACATCCAAACATCCATACTCACAAACTTTCACATTTATAATATTACCTAGTAGGATATTTAAAATTGACTGCGATTTTTAGGAAAGAGACGAATCAAATCAATTTGATCATTTACTAATTTCTCAATCCACACTGGCCGCGTGGGAAACATAGCAAGGCCTTTCATTATGTATAAAGGCTGAATTTTTAAAAGCACAATACGTAGTATTTTGTACTACAAACCAATGTCCTGTTCAATCTATTGTAGCATTTTGTTACGAGACACGCTACTAAAACTCAGTTCACAAACAAAGTTGGTTCTGAGTTAATAAGATGCAATTTGTTAGCAGTTGGCGTGCTTTATCAGATTTCTTGACTTTGATAATGTCGACACTGTCATGGTATCAACACTAGATGTGGTAGCAAAGGATTAAAGGAAATAAGTTCACACACACTACATTAAGGATGAACATTTAAAAAGAAAACATGAAAAAAAATGGATACCTTTACTTCGCTACTCCGCGATATAGTGACGTCAAATCATGTGAAACAGTCACGCTCCCGTCGAATCCTATTCATGCTGTCAATGTTTAAGAAAACAATGACAACAAAAAACGACGGAAAAACAACTGAATTGACAATCAGAACCACCACCAAATACGCACCAAATCACTAGATCACCATGGCTTTTTTAAAGAAATATCTTGTGTACCTACATACATACATACATATCACGTCTTTATCCCTTACGGGGTAGACAGAGCCTAAAGTAACAAGACCTAAAGACCATGTTCATGGGCGTATGGATGGAAACGGGAATTAAAGTTTTTCGCCCGATATCTTGTGTCTGATTAAAAAAAACAACTTTTTATTGAAAAGGGATTTATTAGTCCGATACCTGTGAGTTCATTGATCCCGTGAAAAATAATAACCAGGCGTTGTTCCAATTTTGATCATCCGATTTGGGGACCAAAGCGGCCTCAGACACGCGGACATGTTGTGATAAATTATGCTAAGCTCCTGTACAAAAACCACAGAGCAAAATCATACTTAGAATAACTTTGCATAAAGGTTTAATAAATGCAACTGATTGTAGTTATGAGGCGCCCACAGCAATACCAAAGTGACTTTGTGTGCAAAATTACAATACAATACAATAACTCTTTATTGAACATATTACAACCAAAACAGAAAAAAGGTATACAGAATATTACAAGGTAACAATAGGCGGCCTTATCGCTACAGAGCGATCTCTACATACGACAGAGACGGCCGGCACGGTGTTGCAGGATCTGAGACTGCTGGATGTTGGCTGCTGGAGTCGCTGGTGGCTGTGGCGGTGAGGTCGCTGAGATGATGTTGATTTCAAAAATCATCGCATTGTTTTGTCCTATAATTAAAGCAGACGAAATATCAACATTATTAAAATGCCGCTTCGGCCGATAAAGCCGGGTGTTAACGCCCCATTAGCCCGCGAAGACATTTAAATCGCTGGCTACGCTGACGCTAACTGCCCTACTCACGGTTGGACGGTGCCATAGAGGAATTGTCCAATACAGTACAAAAGCCAAAAAACAAATTAAATAACTACATAGTATAAAATAAACTCGCTTTTTCTGTCCCTATGTCCCTATGTATGCTTATATCTTCAAAACTACACAATGGATTTTAATGCGCTTTTTTAATAGATAGAGTGATTCAAGAGGAAGGTTTTAATGTATAATTCTACATAGACAAAGTCGCGGGCAGAAGCTAGTAAAAAATAAATAAGAAAAAATGTTAATTAAAAGTAAAATACTAACAAAAAGGCTTAGCCTGTCATGTGGCAACTTGATTCGAAGTAGAATAAATACAGTATCTTTACTCACAACAAGTACTTACAGTATTTTACGCTAAATTTACAGTAAAAATAAGTAAAAATGTAAAATCCAGTGTCAAGAGAGGATTAAATTGGTTGATTACGAAGACAGACACAAAAACACTCTGTTTTTAGCGTTTGTTGTCATAGCGGTAACTGAAATATAGCTTGGTGAGAGACAGACAGACATTAGAATGTTTTTACCCTTTGGGTACGGAACCATAAAATATAAGATGCATAAAATCAAAGCTTGTAATAAAACCTGATGTAAAAAAATAATTTTTGAAATTATCTTCTTTGGTGACTGTACTTGTTGTGGTCTGTGCTTGCATTTTTGTTATCTGTGCATAATTATTATGTATCCCATCATGTCAATAGAACAAACTAGATTTTTTAATGATTTTTTCTTCATAAAAACATTCGCGAGTTTTGCGCTTAGCAACAACACGTAGACTAGCAACACCAAAGCGTAAGTTTGACGCATCAAAGAGTGACGCGAATTCGCGAAATAAATGCGCGTTTGATCCGGTAAGCGTAAGCGTAAATTGTGGACGGATTGAAAAGTCCGTTGTAAGCGTACATAGATCAGCCTTTTGTGCGCAGCCGCCGAATCACCGCGGCTATTTATCATGCAGCGGGATGATGCACCGCCCGCCGGAGATAGAGATGCTACCACGTCGATAATTATAAATATCGATACAGTAGAACTCAAAAAGTTGGATCATGTAACACATTCGGTGCCACGCATTGCTACGCGCTACAGATGTAGTGCAAAATGATTCCCATGCTGTTTTTAACTTTAACTACATTTGAATAAGGTTTTTATTTATAAATCAATTTTATCTGGCAGCTGCATTAATTATACACGACTTTAATAACATGTTTCTAAAGTTGAAAACCGGATAAAATTCAACGAAATGACATGGAAATACTTTCTACACTACAGTTACATTCTATGGATTTGTCAGCCATACCTTCTATATTGAAACAGACCGTGGACAAAATAAAACTGTGAAATACCTATAGCAAACCTCGTTTATTGTTTTTTTTAAAAACGCCAGAAAGCAAAAATTGCTTAAATATTTTTTTAAGAAGCCAAGAAGCTGTGCCACCAAAATGTGTCGAACGGAAATTAAAAATATCCCGAATAAACTCTATCACACCAAGTATATATTAAAACTAGCCACAACTTTACTATTTCTCGTATATACAGGTGAATTACGATTTCTTTAAGTATTTGTAGTATTCAAAGATAAATAAGTTTTTGTAACCTATTGAAGTCACGTCAGAACTCTTATAAGGCGTCATTGCTAAAATAATTGTATCGATATATTTGGTCCATCCCTGGTCCAGTGTTGCCCCGTCACGCTTACTCGCGCCCCCGGATATTTGCTATAAAAATCATATTAGCGGCTGAAACGATATTGCACACACACATCTACCTCCAAACACATACATACAAGTTAGCAACGGATTAAAACATCCAAATTATTGTGATCCGAACAGATCCAGACTCGATTAAACATCATGAAGTAATGATTAAAATTTATTAGATTAGGTATACTTAACTTATAATTATAATACATTTATAAAAGGGATGTAAGTGTCAAAAATGTGTCAACATTAAATTTATTGTAAATCACACAGCTTAAGAAGTCATTTGTTATTAGTTTATTTATTCGCCACAGAGGGCGCTCTATGTTGACTTTCTCTCTCGATCGCCTAACACCTATTGCAATGGGTATGTATAATTTTTCTTTACAATAAAACTATTATTCTAAATCCAATCCTGGGTTATTTTCCTCATAATCTGTCAATAAGGTCCCCAAGTTAAGTAGGTACCAAGTTAGGTAGTTAGCGTTTATGAATAAGGGGGTATGGGTGGTGTAGCGGTGCACGCATCACGGAATGATGAGGATCTGGGGTCGATTCCCGGCGATAGCTTTACGTTTCGAATGCTCTAATTTTCAGAGTCGTTTAGAAATTTAATTTCTTATGGGTAAAACGGTAAAAATAAACACAAAAAATCAAGATGTAAAATTCTTGATTCATTTGATAATACATCCACCAAATTCCTGCCTCAAACACGAAATCGGAATGGAAAAGTAATAGTCCCAATGATCTTTGTTGGCCGGGTTAATAATGTGCCCGCCTTTGGGGAACGAACGGTCTGTAAAGTCTTTGCCCGGGGTCCACGGAATTTGTTATCGATTCTAAAATACAATGAATACTAACGACATAAACCAAACCGTAAACAGATTTTGAGTCCCTCAGGCGAATGATTGGGCCCGTATCTAATCTGGAACAAATATGCTGTCTAGTCCAAGAGTTGCAAGTGATTTAGTATAATACTCGTTTGCTCGCTTCATCTGCGTAGAATTAGCGAGTATTTTTGGTACATAGCTTAGAACGCCTACGAAAAAATTAGTGGCAAATATTTAATCAGAACACAAAGTGTATTACCCATAGGGTACCATCTTCTTAGTTTTCACACCCCTTTTCGCCTCTTTAAAGGCTGCTTTCTATAATAAAAACGAATCTGTCCTTTCCTAGGATCATAACAATCCATGAAAGCACACCAGTCAAAAGTATGACAGTCAAGAAATTTAATTCCAAACCTGGAACCTTTTTAAAGTAAGCGTTGTAACAATTTGCCTTGTAAAGTAATGCGATGACACCATAACGATTGATGTGAAAGTAAGTCTCCTCGAAGAAGTTAATTTGTTTGACTGTACCATTCGAAAATGGTGAAAATTGCGTATTGCTACAATACTACAGGTCAAATAAAAATTTCAACAAGTTTCAACAAGCGCTGGGCACAGGCCTCCTCTCAGAATGAGACGGCTTGGGCTATAGCTCCCACGCGGCCCCGGTGCGGATTAGGAACTCCGTACACATCATTGAATTGCTTCGCAGATGTGTTCTTCATAGAAAAGCTCATGGCAAATTTCAAATGTAATTTTGCGCATAGATTAATTCCGAAAAATTTTAGATGTGCCCGGGCAACAAGTTAATAAAATTAATTAGATCTTTAGTGCAGGAGCGCGGCGTTCCAAAACAATTTATTAGCGCAAAATAATTTACATGAAATTACGATCTAGCCTATGATAATAAGGATTTATTATAATATTGCTTGATTGAGAACGCATGTTTTGATCGGTGTGGGTTCATTTTATTGAAATTTTGTTTGTATAATGTTATATTGCTTTCAGAGCGGTATTAAATACACAAGATAACAACGATCTAGCCATGAGCTGAATTAATTAATTTTAAGCTATTAATTTACGGCGTCAGACTGAAACTGAATCTACTGACGATTATGTCGTGTTTAGATAATTTGAGCGCATAGACGTCTCCCATGTCCCATGTGTAACGATGTTGAATGTAGAAAGACAGAGTTGTGGAAACATAAATGAAAAAAGAGTTCAATGCGCAACTGCCTCATTAGTCTTTAAGGCATCGCAATAAACTTATGTCTTTAATAAAACTTTGTCGCTAGAAATGGCAAAGTTTGCTTAGACCTTAAAGATAAAAAAAAGTTTTAGTGACAGAATTATCTGGCGACTTTTGCGGTCACTTCATTGCATTTTTACAGTTTCAGAAAGTCTTAGTTGAACACTCTTGGCCGAGTGTTCATGGTCATAGATCGTCTAATAGGTTGGTAGCGGCTTTTGCGAGATTTCTCCATCTCTCTCTACTCATGCCGCTGCCTGTACTGTTAATAAGGCAACACGTCTGTCCATTTTGTGGGTGATCGACCTTCACTCTTCCCTGTACCACCTGATATTCTAAGAGTGCTTGTAGCGGACGATATGAACAAATACATACATACATAGGTACAATAAGTACATAAAATCACGATCTAAGGGCCATGTTTAGCATAATTGTGGGCGTAACAACGTAGGTAGTGATGGGTTGCTAGCTGCACGGCCTATAACATGATTCCTAAGATTTTCGCGGGATCGGCGCGGGAAGAGAAACAACTGGTAAGTACATACATTCTACGTTTTACATCCCTAGAATTCGTACTTACACAAATTGACAGTCAATTGTTACTATTTTCTACAATTTATTATATTTAAATGCGAAAAAACGTTGGCAAAAATATTGGTCCCTGTTCAACGGTGGTTTATTGGTTCAGTATGTTACTTTGTAAATAATTTGTGTCATGTTTAGTTACTTTAAAAACCCATAGATGTCGCTGTTATATGCCCATAGCAATCCTGAATGGCGCTATTAAGATTTTTCTGTGACCGTTTAAATAGGCTATTTGTTATGAATAAATTGTCATTCCCTAAGCAACCATCGCTTCATTCACATGGATGCGTACGGCGTTCGAACAGTCCCTTTGATTTACGGTTCCATTTAGGGTCTTTCTACCAACATTGAGTTGTCGGAGTTGACAACACTGCCACCGTATTTCCTTTGCCAGCTCTAATTACATTGATATAATATTGATGCTTGGTACCTACTCCCCAATGTTATATGAAAACAAGATCTGATGAAGTTCTGCGAACTCGCGCAAATTTCCTAGTTAGGTTTCTGACGCGTAGAGTTTTTGTATCAATGTTTGCTGCAAACACCACCTTTGATACCTGTTAACAACTTGAAAGGCGAGTCACGTGCAAAGGCAAAGACAGCAAAACGACAAAAGTGCCTTCGCCAAAATAAATACAAAAAAAGTTTGTTAAACAATCAGAAAGTTCGAGCATTGCTCGCGGTTAGGGCGGGTCAGGCTGTGTGAGAGCTCACGTGAATCTGGAGTCTTCAGATTTCCATTGGTACAACACATACATACTTATGTTATATACATCACGTCTTTATCCCTTACGGGGTAGACAGTGCTTAAGGTAACGAGAGATAAAGATCACGCTTTGCTTGATTTTGGGCGTCGGTAGTAAAGAGATTCAATAGTTATTTGTGTCACAAGGGAGCAAAATGATGTATTTACGGCGAGGCGCTACATTGAATCCTCAGCGTAATGAGGGATTCAAGTGTTAACGCCCAAGATGAAAATAATTTTGCTCCCGAGTGGCTCATACAACTTTTCTCACCGAACATTAAAAAACTTGAAAATACATTCCAAGCATTATTAAAGAGCTACCAGCATAAAAAATTGCATGGTTTTACAATTATCAACTTCAAAAAATTTCATTTGCAAAAAAAAAAAAACACTTAGAAAAGTCTTGAACAGAAAAGTTGCACTTTCATCCCTCTCGACAGGGAGCAAAGTTTACTTTTCTGAATGAGAGGTGCGAACATTATATTGATTGATATTGGATTGCAATTGGTACAATAAGTGTTACTTTATCCAAATCCAATATAGTAGCGAGACATTAAGTTGTTCCAATTATGACATCACATTTCTCTACAAACCATACTGTGCTAAAGGGCTGATTATTAGTTGACCTGTTACAGTTATGTCAACGTCAAAGTGTTCGCTGCATAGCTTGATGACATCTTAATAAATACAGTAAACACGACGTGGACAGAATCAACCGCACACTTGTCATTTACACTGACATTGGCCCAAGCCCTACGGCTACCATTAAGGGGTAAATTAATTGCAGTATACACTGTTAAAATTTACAATATAAAAACACAATCAGGCGTCAATTTGCTGAAGATGCGATTAATGAACTAATGTATTAAATATAGACTACAAGCACATGGAGAAAAAAACATGTGAAATGAACCATCGTGAAAGAAGCTTAGAAGGCTGTTACTATAATTATCATAAAATAACTCTGAGCGCTATGCCGTCATTTCTGAGCGGTACAGATTTTTTCTCATAATTACATTGAAAAAAAAAACCACCACCACTTTAAAGCGGCACCAGGTTTTTATTTATTTTTAATCTTCTATAAGCTATAAAAACGCCGTAAATTAATAATTAGTCGTAATTCCTCACTTGTATCTGACAAATTCCATAAATGTACCGCTCAGAAATGACGGCATAGCGCTCAGAGTTATTTTATGATATTTATAGTAACAGCCTTCTAAGCTTCATTCAAACTGGTTCATTTCACATGTTTTTTTTTCCATGAGCTTGTAGTCTAATACGCAAAAAGTTTGACCAAAAACGTTTAACCAAGAATTTGTTTTTTTTCTAAACAACTTAATTGAACATTGATTACACGTGGCCTAAAACTTTCACAAAAAATGAACAACAAAGTCTCTCCATAACTTTAATTGTATTATAAATTATGACCGCAGAACTTTTCACATTGTCATCATTCTGTAAATGTGTCGCTGCCCTTACGTGTGTAGGAGCGCAGTCGACCGTGCCTATTCGTGTAAAGACCCCTCCCGCCGTGAAAGCCTCTCGACTTTTTGACTTGTTGATTAAAATAACATTTGGCAAGTTTGCGCGACTTTTTCAAAGAATTACGCGCCGTGTGTGGATTTGAGGAAGTTTTGCTAGCAGTCTTCGGGATGGAGTTTCTGTTAGATTATGCGTTTAAGGTTTGGCGTCTATGAAGTATGTTGAAAGCTAAGTGGTTTACGTGGCTGTTGTGGGGTTCGGAGACGATCAAGCAAATATATAATATAAAAATGAATCGCAAAATGTGTTGCTAAGCGCAAATCTCGAGAGCAGCTCAACCGATTTCGCTAATTCTATTTTTAAAATATTCCTTGAAGTACGAGGATGGTTCTTACGGAGAGAAAAAATCGAATAATTGACGGGGAAACCCTAAAAACAGCCCTTTTCTTTTTGCCATACAAACGTTTTCTAACTAAAATGTAGAGTACATTTGAACTTTATTGCTTTTCAATAAAGTTCATATTAAATAACAAGCACTCACTGTTGTCTAAGCCACCAGGGTGACAGTTCTGTTCAGGAGAATTTTTTGCCCCGACTATAAAATAGGTTGGAACAAAAAACTGCCACATTCCTAATCTTTTTGACCGAACTTTTTGAACGAAGTCTGTCGGGTCCGCTAGTCTATAATAATATTTTTAAATGAGTTAAATAGTTGTTCAATTTTGAACCTAGCTGATCCTAATTTAACATAGATTTTTCAATAAAAATTAGGCCCGTTTCGGTGGATACCATTACTTACTTAACCGATAGATAATCATCAGTTAGTGGAAACAACTAACCGTTTAAAAGAGCTATTTATTTATTTATTTAAATTTTTAAAAGAGCTTTCGACACGTTTGGTGCTGGCCACAGGCCCTATAGGGCTGGCGCTTACCTCTCTCAAAGGTTAGGAATAGCAGTTCAGAGAGGCAATGCGGCCGGCGTCTTGGAGTCGATGCCTGTGCTGGAATATTTTGACGACATAATTTACTTTAAAGTTTTATAATTCTGACGATCGGATGGCCCAGTGGTTAGAGAACCTGACTATGAAGCTTGAGGTCCCGAGGTCCCGAGGTCGGGGCAGATATTTGTATGAAAAATACGAATGTTTGTTCTCGAGTCTTGGATGTTTAATATGTATTTAAGTATGTATCTAGCTATATAAGTATGTTTATCCGTTGTCTAGTACCCATATTACAAGCTTTGCTTAGTTTGGGGCTAGGTCAATTGGTGTCAATTGTCTCAAGATATTATTATTATTATTATAATTATAATTAGTAGTAGTTTTAGTTATTAGCCTGTTTTTAAATAATTAGCTGTTTAAATCGTTAATTGTATTTGAACTTCTATTTTCATTCACACAAAAACCACTCACCTTAACACTACTTCAGTCAAGTCAGTGTTTGAATGTAGTAAAATATGTTATGCTCTACAAGTTTTACGCTGCCACAAAACCTACAGTAGGTCTAGCAGCTCTCAGATCGTTAGAGGCATAGTTTTACGTTAAAATAAAATTTATAACATCCACCTCCATTTTGCGCCTTCGTGTTAAACGACTCTGACTTCTATGTCTGAATCAATAACGCCGTCTATTATCTAAAGCCATATAGCCAAAGCCCATAACCCACTGCTTACTTCACACATTCCCTGTTACTATCGGTGCAAATGCCAGTTATTCCATCTCGGGGCAACAATAAAATCTTTATCTCCAAATCATATTGCAAACAGCACCGTAAAGATAATGGAGGTGCCGCCAAAGGCGAGAACTTTATATCTCATATTTCTATATTTTCTATTACTGTAAATCGCTTCAACGTCAGAATTTTGGCGGGAGGAGTAACCGCGGCGGTTTATTGCGACAGTTGCGGAGTCTATGGACGCGGAAGAAGAAACGGTCACTAAATCACTACATAGTATAAAATAAAGTCGCTTTCTCTGTCCCTATGTATGCTTATATCTTCAAAACTACACAACGGATTTTGATGCGGTTTTTTTTAATAGATAGAGTGATTCAAAAGGAAGGTTTATATGTATAATACATGCATAAGTACCGTGCGAAGCCGGGGCGGGTCGCTAGTAAATAATATACAACAATACACAATACTATACAAATACTCTTCATTGAACACCACAAATCAGTACAAAACAATACAGAAACAAAGAACAAGGTAGACATAGGCGGATACGATAGTGTAAGTAAATTAAAAGTAAATTAATACTTTCAATACTGAATAGTACTTCCATACTAGTCTGGGAGTAAAGAAATAACATAGAATGTACCAGGTGCTCCTCTGCCCGCGCAGATAGTTGGGAATTGGCGAAAATCATATAAATCATGTTATACGCGATGCGGCTAGCAACCCATCAGCATTGTGATTCCCCTTTCCACCTATATGCCTACAATTATGCTAACCGTGGCCTAGGTCTTGTTATCATTCAAACAGATGACGCTTAGCGACAAAAAATTCGCATAGTAACAAAGGTCACGTGACAGTTAGTAACAGGTAGAAAAATTCGGAGACTACCCACCTGCTATGGGTGGTGTAGGGGTATAGCACGCGTCACGGAATGACGAGGATCCGGGTTCGATTCCCGGCCATAGCTTTACTTTTCGGATTTTTCTATGTGTTCTAATTTTCATAGACATTTAGAAATTAGATGGGATATGTCTATGTATGTAAATAAATAAGTCCTCTGCATCTAGGTGATCATTGCGTTTCATCGTTGCCTCGCAGACATTCTACGGAATCAAGTGGCTTGTCTCGGCGTTCGTACGACCGACGGCTAGATTCAGAAGAATCTTGACTCTTTGTTATGTCTGTGAGCAAACGGGTCAAGCTATATTTGTCTGCCAAGCTGATTACCTGACGTGGAACTTTCTAGAGAATCCCACCCCCGACTGCTGACTAGTTACTTTTGAGCGTAATTGTGTTTATGTAACTTCAATACAGTTGAAGCAACCTTGCATTTTCTCAATAAGTGATAAGTTGTTGCAACTGCATCCGAAGATTAAATTAGATTTCACTGAAGCAAGTTATTCGAGTTGGTAGCGAGTTAGTGTCAGAAGTTTGCAACGTGAGCAACGCTTGACGAGTCGTCACGTCCACACCAAGCACCAACAACGTTGGATAAGTCATTGATAAGTATTCAACAGCTTTATTTAACTTACAATGTACTTAAGTACTACAGGCTATGGAGAGGGCTATGCTCAGGGTTTCTCTGTGGGATAGAATCAGAAATGATGATTGCCGCAGTAGAACAAGGTTAACGACATAGCCTGAAGAATTGCGAAACTGAAGTGGCTGTGCGCGGCGCACATAGCTCGCAGGACTCATGACCGATGGGATCAGAAGGTTCTCGAACTGCGCCCGCGGACCAGGAGACGAGCTGACGGTACGCCTCCAACAAGATGGAGCGACGACCTGATTAAGATCGCGGGATCGCGGTGAATGCGGAAAGCATAAGACTGGTCTGAGTGGAGAGCCTTGAGAGAGGCCTACGTCCAGCAGTGGACGTCTTTCGGCTGACATGGTGATGATAATGGTATCTTAGTACTACTATGTAAGTAGTGGAATCTTGCAACTCAATTGCGAAGCAGATATCTTCAACCGATTAAGCTACAAATTCGCATACTTGTGTTAGTAGAATAAACTGGTCTAGGATTGCGGTGAAGCTAAGACCGACTTCGCTGGAGGGAACTCTTCAACGGTTTGTCCGATTGACTTGAAATTTGGTACACATAGAACGGATGGCAGTGCAAAAACAGTCAGAAAAAAGTTTTTATCCAAAATAACATTTTGCAATTTTCGTTATGTAGAACTAAATTTTTTTATAAACTACTAGCCTTTCGTCCGCAGCTTCGCCAGCGATAAATTAATTTTCCCGTAGAAAAAGGTATTTTCCCGCGGTAAAAAGTAGCCTATGTCACTCAGTGATAATGTAGCTTTCTAACGGCAAAAGAATTTTTGAAATCGGTCCAGTAGTTTCGGAGCCTATTCAATTCAAACAAACAATCAAATCTTTCCTCTTTATAATATTAGTATAGATAATATAATATATTTAGAAATACCTCATATCACGTCGTTTGATCATTGTACACAGTAAACTGGAACATGTTGGAACTTGTCAATAGGAGAAATTATTGAAGACCATAGAGTGATAGCCATGATTGTGTTGATGATTGAGACACCAGGAATGGCAGGAAGGCTGTCGATGAGACCGGCATAAGACTGAGCAGAGTAACGTGACAATTAAAAACCTTTACTCATCAGACAGCTCATTTCCTTAAGCCTGTCATCGTATGTCAAAACTACCTTCCCAAAACTGAGAGCGTTTAAAAAGTCGCCCAGTTTGTCGATCACCGCCGCGTTTCCCCACCAAGTGCGTGTCATAATGGGACCACACGAATTCAGGGCTGTGCCCTCGCGAATGCGCCCCCCGGGACGGCCGCGGCCGGGACACTCAGTTAGTGTACGATCAATTTATACACGCAGGATGTGTGATTTAGTGCTGATTGCCCCGCGTGATAGTGCGTCTTTTTATGCGGTGATACTGTAAGAAAAATTGGCTGAGTGCGTATTGTATGCGCACGGGTTCCCTACAAATTAAAAATCATTTTGTTTCGCGTCTCAGGGGCCTTACCATGACGTCTTAGTGCGATTCGATTCCGACTCAGTTCGGGTTTAAGGTGTCATTTTTAGTATGGATCTGACAGACAAAATGACAAATGGCGTGTGTAAAACCAAGTACCAGATAAGTTGACGTTAGGTAAGATCAGTCTGCCTCCTAGTTTTCGTACGACTGGTACCAATTTGTATGAAAATACAGTTTAGATAGGTACATACAGGTTTCAAAGAGGCTTTAGTTTTTGAAAAAAAAGTTTTAAAAGATAAGACGACACAAACGGAACTATCTGTTCCTGTATAAATAGTCCACAACAATTGACAGAGGCATGTACAGGCAAGCGAAGTGATCCCATAGAGTTGCCCTTTTTTCCTATAGATACGGAACTCTAAAAAAATTATTTGAATTTACATAAATTTTACGAGTGCGGAGAAATAACATTGTAGAGATTGAAACTGTTGGTTTTAGTTAGTGTTATGGTTATATCACACACCTACTTACTACTTTGAAGGCCTCGATAGTAGAATCTACGAGTGTCCGTTCTTACACTTTTATGAAAGTTCACCCTAAGTGGAAAATGTACGTTGATGACAGCGTGCACTTTTTTTATACGACAAGGAAGGAGAACGAACAAGTGGGTCACTTCTCAATTCAACTTGACAATTGTCGGTGACATATGACAATTCGAAATGCAAGGCGTATGTCAATATGAAGCCAACCGGCGTAGACTACTGGTCGAGTGAGTATTGTAAACAGAATTGTCGCTAGTCACCGACAATCGTGATAAGGGAACGTGCTGGTGTGAAAGAAGATATTATAGTGACTAGGATAGAAAAAGTAAGTTGATTTGGACACGTAAAGCGGATGGATGAAAGTAGACTAACTAAACTGATCTAAATGGGGAAAGTGAATGGTTGCGTTGGGAGGTCGAGGCCTAGACGGAGGTTCTGAGACCAAAAGAGACGTTTTAGAAAAGGTCAGGTAAGAAGTACCTGAAACCGATGAGCATGTATGAAGAGATTGATAAATGGATGAAGCGAAAGAAGTATGTCAGAATCGTGGCAAGTGAATCTTTATCCCTTAAAGGGTAGACAGAGCCTAAGGTAACAAGACCTAAGGTATAGATGGAAAGGGGAATCAAAATAGTTATGGGTTATGCTAGTCGCATCGCCTATAACATGATTCCTAAGATTTTCGCCAATGCCCTCGATGTAATTTTACCATCTACGCGGGAAAAGAAGCAGCTGGTACATTCTATGTTGTTTCTTTGCTCTCAGACCAGCTTGGAAGCTAAAGCATTGGCATTTGTAAAGCGTTGAAAAACAATGTTATCCTCACCAAAACCATTGCAATACTTTGTCTTAACCACGTCTGGATTGGAATATTTCTAGAATTCCAGCGCGAGCAGGATAGTAGAGCGGAATTAGGAAATGGGACGCGGGAAAAACGGATATTTGCAGAGTAAAAGTATGAGACGGAAATAGAAATTGTCCTTGGGTATGGCAAAGTTTGAACACATACTGACTCGTTCGCCGCCCCTTGGAGTATGTGTTTGCCATCATTAAATATTTACATGGCGGTATTTTTTTTGTAATTTATGGAAATTATCGTTTAAATAAAAACAAGCAAGGGGACCACGCGAGGACCATGCAATACGAGATGCGCTGCCAGCCCAGAGGGCTAGGGTATCTATTATCCACGTCGGAACACAGCACACCACTGCTTGCCGGTAGGATTAGGCAGAAAGATGGTGACGTTTTACAATTAATCTAAGGCAGTATGAAAAAGGAGACTCCTTGCTAGTAACGTACGGTGGCAAGGGTGGCAAAATGCCAGGGGCCCCTGGCTCTGCGGGGCCCCGAAATGGCTTGGTTTAGAGCACAGAAGGGACGCTGTGCATTTCTTTATATTGAAGACTGTTAGCAGTACAATCCAAGTGCCTTTACCTTTTTGTTACTCTTCTATATTTGTCTATTCCGTGACGTCTAAGCGAGAGTACACGCAATCCAAACCTTAACAGTTTTTTATTTAATTTATCAGGTTATGGGCCCAGAACAGCCCAGGAATTATCAGTGAACCCCGTGAAGTGTTTTTCTCATAAAATTTCGGTATAAATACGAGTATAAAAAGACTAAAATAGTAAATTCCAAAAGTGACGTATCCCGAAGAAAAATCCGTGTTTTGTTCTGTCAAGCTTGAAGTTCGTTGAAATTTGAATTGGGTGATTTTCCGTGATTTTCGTTTTCGATTTTTATGCAAAAGAAATGGCTTCGAATAATTCACTGGCATTAATAGAGAAATTAACCGGCCGTGAAAACTATTCCACTTGGCAGTTTGCAGTGAAAACGTACCTTCAACATGAGGAGTTGTGGGACTGTATCGAAAATCCCGACCCATCGGCAAAAAGAGACGAAAAACGAGACATCAAAGCGAGAACAAAAATTATTCTTCTGGTTGACCCGATTAATTACGTTCACATAAACGAGGAAAGCACGGCCAAAGGAGTTTGGTGTAAGCTGGCAGCGGCATTTGACGATTCCGGACTGACACGCCGAGTTGGACTGCTGCGTGACCTGTGCAATACCTCGCTCAGCGGATGTCAAAATATAGAGGAATACGTGAGCAAAATAATGTCAACAGCTCACAAGCTTCGGAACATTGGCTTCAAAGTGGATGACGAGTGGCTCGGTACACTGCTGCTCTCTGGTCTACCCGAGTCTTATCAGCCAATGATTATAGCTATTGAAAGCTCAGGCACGAAGATATCTGCAGATTCTGTGAAGGCAAAATTATTACAAGATGTCAGAAATTCAGAAAACAACACAACAGCTTTTGCAGTTAACAAGAGGAACTTTCGTAACAATGAAAAGAGGCAGTCCAAGGGTCCAAGATGCTACTCCTGTAACAAATATGGACACAAGAGCCCTGACTGTAAATCGAAATCTAACACCAACGTGCAGAAACCAACCTCTTCTTACGCTGCTGTGTTTGTGGCTTCGTCTTGTTATGATGACGCCTGGTACATAGACTCCGGCGCCTCCGCTCACATGACGAACAACCAGAATCTCTTTCTGACGGAAACATCTCCTGTAATAAAGAATATTAGAGTTGCCGACAATAAGGTACTATCTGTGCAAAGCTCGGGGCAAATAAGCTTAGATGTATTTGATGGAAAAGGCCAGGAAAATAAGATTCTGTTCAAAAATGTCTTATATGTCCCAGGATTAGCAACCAATTTGCTATCTGTGAGTCAGATCACTCAAAATGGTGGCCATGTAAAATTTGACAAGTCCGGCTGTGTTATCTTGAACAGCAAACATCAAATTGTTGCAACTGCTTGCATTGTCAACAACATGTACCGGTTGAATATGCCAGGAGGCAGTACATACATGTCTGAAGTTGAAGAACAAGATGCTTATCTATGGCACCAGAGAATGGGACACCTAAATTTTCAAAGTCTGAAGAAAATGCCTGAAAATACCGAGCATGTAATTTTCTCCGAAACAACAGAAAATCTGACATGTATAACGTGCAAGGAGGGCAAGCAAACACGTTTACCTTTTAAAAGTGAAGGATTAAAGGTTAATAAGCCCTTAGAGTTAGTTCACTCCGATATATGTGGCCCGATGGAAACACAATCTCTAGGTGGTACCAGATACTTTATAACCTTCCTTGATGAGTACTCTAAAAGAATTTTCGTTTATTTCCTCCGAAACAAGTCTGAAGCCCTGGAAAAGTTTAAGGAATTTAAACAAGAAGTTGAAAATCAACTAGATACTCATATCAAGATTCTTCGAACAGATAACGGGCTGGAGTATGATAACAAAAATTTCTCACAATTCTTGAAAAGCTCTGGAATCATACATCAGACAACTACACCGTATTCACCTGAACAAAATGGGACTGCTGAACGTATGAACCGGACATTAGTGGAAAGAGCCAAGTGTATGCTACTCAATGCCAATATGCCAAAGTTACATTGGGCTGATGCAATACATACTGCGGCTTATGTCATCAATCGTTCACCAACTAAGTCCTTAACGTTTAAGACTCCTATGGAGATGTGGTCTGGTCTGAAACCAATTGTGAATCACATGCGTATTTTTGGATGTGAGGCAATGGTTCACTTACCCAAAGAAAAACGCAAGAAATGGGATCCAAAAGCACAAAAAATGATCTTCATTGGATATTGTGATCACACAAAAGGGTATCGATTCATATTACCAAATTCAAGAAAGGTAATAAAAAGTAGAGATGCTATATTTCTTGAGTCAACCGTTAAGAGAGACTTTGTTCCCGTAGATATGTCTGCGAAGAAATCTGAAAAAGAAGAAGAATCTGAAAAAGAAGAAAAACCTGAAAAAGAAAAAGAAAGTTTAATGGATGAAAGCTCTATTCTAGACAGTTCGTATGAAACAATAGTAGGAAACAGATCCTCTGACAGTGATTACAAACCTGATACAAGTCTTGATTCTCCTGTAATAAGCAGTATGACACTAAGATCGAAAAACAATCTCAGTAACAAGAATTTGAATCTAGCGAATTCTCAAGAAAATTCTTACCTGTGTTCAGTCACATCTGATGTTCCTGAAACCTATAAAGAAGCAATTAGTTCACTAAATAAAGAAGAATGGATAAAGTCGATCGATGAAGAGTTATATGCTCATGAGAAGAATGAAACTTGGACATTGATAGAACAACCTCCAAATGCCAAAGTAATAGGATGCAAGTAGGTTTTCCGAATAAAGGAGGAGTCAACGGGTCCACGGTTCAAATCAAGACTGTGTGCAAAGGGGTTTGCACAAACAAACACAAACTGCAGGTATCGACTACATCGAAACAAATGTTATGTCTTTACAGGGTCTTATAGATGTTACCCACTTAAGTTTTTTGTTAGAATTAGAAGACTTGGATTTAGAGGGAATGTTAGCAGTACAATCCAAGTGCCTTTACCTTTTTGTTACTCTTCTATATTTGTCTATTCCGTGACGTCTAAGCGAGAGTACACGCAATCCAAACCTTAACAGTTTTTTATTTAATTTATCAAAGACCGACTGGCCCTAGACGTTATAGTTACGCCACTGCTCCTTGCAGACATCCGCCTTGTTCTATTTCGTCAAACGCCAAGAAGACGTATTAAAAAAGTCATATACACCTGTACAAGGTACAATACACCGTTATGCCTCAAACAATAAAGTCAGTGACACATATCTTTGACATGATGGCTGTATAGATATTTATCTCGACTGGACCAGAGTCAAAGCGGATGAAAAGTTTGTAAAAAATGAACACAAAATATTTACCTTGCTACTCCGCTACTCACGTGCAAGATAACCAAGCCTGTGTGAAATATATATGTTTTTCATGCAATTCTCCCTCCACTAATGCCACATAAAACACATAAATCCTACAAACTTAATTATCCCTTACACCACACAAACACTGACGCGTTTCGATCCCTCTACGGGATTATCAAAGTTTATATATATTTCACACAGGCGTCGTTATCTTGCACGTGAGTAGCGGAGTAGCAAGGTAAATATTCTTTTGTTCATTGAAATGGACCTTCGCAAAGTAACGCCTGATTCAATGACATAGTTCTGTTTGTAAAAATGTTAAACTCTTTTCTGGGAGCATTTATAAATATACAAAATAACCAAACACCATCCAAAACTGGATCGAGTTATCGTCGAGCGGCATCGACTCTAATTCTATTCACACAAAGCAACGTGTCAATAATGCCAACAAAGTAATAACGTAATGAATAAGGAATATTACATTACATTGTTATCAGCAATTAATTGGAGGGGTTATTAATTGGGAGGGAATTACTCATTAATAATGGATTGAGTGCGTCAAATTGAGTGCGTTCCGTCTAGAGTGATTGAGTATTTATGAACTGGAGGCTCAGCTAATGTGTGCCACACCTACGAGACAACGAGTCATGTTCTATCTCGTGCTCGCTGTGCGATACTCATCTTAAGTATGTCCTCATTTATTAATCTCATTTGGCTGAGCAAGACCAAAAATAGAAAGCCGCAAATAATCTGTCAGAATTAGAACGTAGTTGGTTCTAGTTTGAATGAATACGTCTGTTAAGCATTTTGTTTTTTTTTGTTATTACAAGCTCTTATTTGTAAGACGTGAAATAGTGTACACACCTCGGGCGGTGATAAAGAAAGCCTCAGTTGCATGTTTATCGCCCTCGCCTTTGGCTCGTGCGACAAGTTCCGCGATCTGAGACATACTTTATTTCACCACCCTAGGGGTGTAATGTACTATTAATTTAGTAAACATAAAAGATAATTTTAAACGTTAATTTGTAACTATAATACTGGTGTACACATACATACATACATAAATCACGTATATATCCCTTACGGGGTAGACAGAGCCTTTTTTTAACGTGTGGAAAATGCACCTTATGCATTCCCGCGCTCGGGGCAGCGACGGGAGTATGACGGGCTCTCCAGCTCGCCGCTGCCTTCCCTATGGAAGGAGGGGAGAGGCCTACCGTCTAAAAACACACACGTTCCCTCCTGGCCGTGAACTGTGAGCGTTACGGGAGCACTAGGTGTCACCGCGACGCACGGGGTAGACAGAGCATATGGTAACAGGACCTAAGGCCACGCTTAGCATGATTGTGAGCGTATTGGAAATAGGAATCAATGTAGTGATGGGTTAAGCGCATCGCCTAAAACATGATTCCTAAGATTTTTGCTCGTTGCTATGAGCTTTCCCAATTCGGGAAGACAAGCAACTGGTAAATTCTATGTTTTTTCTCGGCCCCCAGACCAGCATGCAATAGCTGATGTAAATATTGATAAATCGTGTGAACGGCGGCGTGTCGCAGCCGCTGCCGCTGCAGCGACGCTACGTGCGGGGACTGCTGACAGCCCCACACGCAGCCGAGCTGGTTGACCAACGTGTTGGCCAACATGTTCGGAGTTACATTCAAACTCTCGTGCATGCTTTATAATCTGCAGCCTATGCGTCCCTCTGCTAGGCACAGGCTTCTCAGAATGAGGGCTTAGGCTTTAGGTTCCTAATGTGGATCAGGAACTTTACACACATAATTGGATCGCTTATAAACATGATTGACATATTGAGATGTATGAATACCCGTTTGTATTCCAGTAATAAACTAGCTTCCATCGAGTTCGGTTGTTTGTTCTTACGCTTTCTACACCCGATACTTCATTGGCGATGAGGATGGGATATAATTTGCACTGTAGATTAGATTTAGTGGCAGAAAATGTATTGACATATACACAATAAATATACATAAATCATTCATCTCTTACGGGGTAGATAAAACCTTTTGAAATGAAAACTTCTTTAGCGGCGTTCTGCACTTTTTGGGATGGCAAAAAAAGTTAATCTCGCGTCAGGTCACGTGACTTACAGCTATGTAAAAACTATGGCAAAACCCCGTTTAGTTAGCTCACCAAACCGGCAGTGTGTCACCTGGCCAAGACGCAGCGCCTACTCCTGCCAACGCCATGAAACAGCCGTAAACCTGACTTCCACTAGCTAAGAGCAAAATTAAGGTAGAATTTCAAGCAAAATGGGTCGAGCGTCTGTGACGCCGCGGGAGTGACGCCGCGACAGAGTACTAACACAGTTTGGTATAAATATGCTACAACGTATACAAGTCGTATAGCGGTAGTGATTCGATTGCGCTGCATTGACGCCACGACATTGACACCGCGTCAGAGCCGTTATTACAAATTGTAATGTTCTCATTCGTTCAAAGGGTCGGTATCAAATCACTGCATTACCCTTCATTACAAATTTTGTACTTAAACTTGCGACGTATGTATGTTTAAATAATTAAAAGATAAACTCAAACATTATTTCATTTATACAAGTTTTATTATTTTGACCGATTGATATTTTTATGAAAGTAGAATGCCATTTTTGTGAAATCTAAACTGGATGCCATAGTCCCTAAGAACAGATTATCAGATGTATAATCTGTGTATTTCCTAATACAAACGGGTGCGTGTCTGTTAGACTTTGTTGTTTAATATTTCTTTATTCACTGTCTTCAAATGCTGGTCCAAGCAAAGAAAAAACATGGAATGTACCAGTTACTTCTCTTCTCGCGCAAATGGTAAAAACCCATTGAGGGAATGGGTGAAAATCATAGGAATCATGTTATAGGCGATGCGGCTAGCTACCCATAACTATTTTGATTCCACTTTCCACCTCTACGCCCTCAGTGTCTTGCTAAACGTGGCCTGTAGGTCTTGTTACCTTAGGCTCTGTCTACCCCGTAAGGGATAAAGACGTAATTTGTGTATGTATGTATGTATGTATACATACACAAATCTTGCCTTTATACCTTACGGGGTACACAGCGCCTAAGGTAACAAGATCTAAAGGCCACGGTTAGTCTGTTTGTGGGCGTACAGCGTACAGGTGGAAAGGGGAATCAAAATAGTGATGGATTGTTAGCCGCATCGCCTGTAGTATGATTCCTGAGATTTTCGCCCATTTCCTCGGTACATTCTAATTTTTTACTTTGCTCCTTTCCTTAAAAGGAAACTAAAGAAAACTGAGAAACTTTTCTTTCTTGAACACCTAGAATAAATTCAAATGTTTCAACTTTTGCTTCTAGTCTTGGGAGCACTTTACGGCCGCTGTCTCTACTTAGTTGCCTAGTTGTGATGTTAAAGGCCTGTCAGCCGGGCTCTTATTTCAACAATCAACAACGGACTTTATTATATTTAGCGGTATCACGGCCGCTTCCCGACTTCAAAGCTTTGTACAACATTAGTAACTCTGAGTACAACTGTTACGAGACTTTAGGTGCGACCTAGTTTTAAGAGGATATTCACAGCCTTTATAATCAGTGACATCGGTTTTCAAAACGTAAGCGATTTTGACGATTTTTTTAGTATTCTGTCAGTCAACACAAAATCTTGCATGCATATTTTGTTTTATGCAATATGTTCTAAGCTGCTAATAATATAGAATGTATCAGCTGCTTCTCTTTCCGCGCAGATGGTAAAAGCCCGTCGAGGGAATCGGCGAAAATCTCAGGAATCGTATTCCAGGCGATGCGGCTAACAACCCATAACAATTTTGATTCCCTTTTCCACGTATACACACAATCATGCTTAACGTGGCCAGGTCTTGCTACTTTAGACTCTGTCTACCCCGTAAAGGATAAAGACGTGCTTTATGTATGTATGTACTCCGAAACGCTCGCTGGACAATGGCCGGCTCGCTCAAAGCGTATAAATCTTCAAAGAACACGGAAAAAAAAACTTAGCTGTGGTAACTAGGAATTAGTTGGCGCAGCTAAATTCCTTCGAAACTATAGGGACATCGAAGTATTTAGCTATCGTTGCAAAGAGTTTTTCGCTACCGAAACTTGGCTGTGATAGCAAATATTCTTAGTTGTGATCACTTTGAAGTTTGGGAAACTTAGCAGTGACTGCTAATCATATTAGCTAAAATTTGTTGTGGCTGCTAAGTATATTAGCTATATTTAGCAGTGACAGCTAATTTAATTAGCAATATTTAGCGGTAGCTGCAAACAAATTTGCCGTAGCTGCTAATTACTTTAGATGTGACAAACAAAATAATTCGTTGCATCGGCGAAAGTGTTGGCTGTAGCAACTAAGTTAGTTTGAGTTAACATCGATTGGTGCACCGCATAAATATATATGCAGGTGGGTGCATGCAAAGAGTGCGGACTAAGAGGCGATCGCTTACTGGTCCGCACAACGAGCTACGAAACTAAGGCTTTGTCCAAAAACAGCATATATAAAAAAAAAAATCTACTTGTCAGTGAAAATTAGAACACTCCTCGTCATTCCGTGACGCGTGCTATACCCCTACACCACCCATAGCATGCGCCTTCTCTCGTCCCTGGTGAGCAGTAGATGTTCCACGGGAGTTTGTAATTGTGTCGTACAGACATTCAAACAGATGACGCTTAGCGACAAAAATTAGCATAGTAACAAAGGTCACGTGACATCTAGTAACTAACCCACTTGCTATGGGTGGTGTAGGGGTATAGCACGCGTCACGGAATGACGAGGATCCGGGTTCGATTCCCCGCCATAGCTTTACTTTTCGTATTTTCATGTGTTCTAATTTTCACTGACATGTAGAAATTTAATTTCTAACGGTAAAACCGTAAAAGTAAACATAAAAATCAAGATATAAAAATTCTTGATTCATTTGATAGTATCTTAGTCTCGGTCTATGTTTGTTTGGTTTGAGTTATATATTTTTTTGATTCATTTGATAGTACATCAAATATGTTTAGGCATTCATACGCGTTTGATTCTTAGGCAGCAGTAGGTATGATAGCGTGAATCTAGTATGTAGTTGGGTATGTTTCACCACTCACCGTCATGTCCCTGATAATATAACCGAGGGCTCTTCAAGGCCGATGTGAATAGGCTCAGTGAACCAGTGAGTTACACCTTTGGCCTCGTCTGCACCTTCCATGAGGTGAGACAGAGGTCAATCACTGGTCAGTCATAAATAAAAGGGAGTGCCGGCAGAAGTAAACTACATACGTAAAAGAAAAAAAAAGAATATCAGATTATGTCTTGTTGAAGTGCTCTTTCGTTTGTTTTGTGTATTTTCGGGTGGTAGGGCCTTGTGCAAGGTCCGTCCAGATCGCTACCACAATCTTACTCGCTAATCCTGCCGCTAAGTAGCAGTGCTTGCACTGCTGTGTTCCGGTGTGGAGAGTAAGACAGCCGGGGAAATTACGGGCACAAGAGGCATTTCATCTTAGTCCTCTAGGTTGGCAACGCATCTGCAATCCCTCTGGGGTTGCGGGTGTCTATGGGCAGTGGTGACCACTTACCATCAGGTGACCCACTTGCTCGTTTGCCTTCCAATTCATATAAAAAAAAAAAATGTACCGCTAGTGCCGCTGCCAGTTTCTCATCAACAGTTAAGATGTTTACGCGAATGTTCTAGTTCATAACCATTTCCGTGTCAAAAGCTAACATTAGAGGCTTTGTCCAAGCCTTTCTTACCTCGAAGTGTCTTCCCACAACGGGTATTATGTAGCCGCCCCAACCGCTCAAATGGCTCAATACCGGCATGATACGCTGAGGTCTGTATACATACAACCCCATGTCTACTACACGAGGTATAAACTAGAAAAATAACATTATATTTTTCTATAAAACTTATTCTTACTGTATTTTATTTTGAAAAAATGACACACTGCCAAGTTTCTTGCAGCGCATTCTTGGCAATGATGGTCTTTCCAAATGAACTGGTAGTTTCAAAAAAGACATTTAGAAGAAGAGCCCTTGGCGGCCAATTTGCAAAAAAAAACTTTCATATTTTGATTTTGATTTTGAACGTTTTACTGGCACTAGAATTTCTTTTTTTGAAAAAAATGGGCGTTTTCGAAATTGCCACAATTCTAGGAGCGAAGATATTATAACTACATAAACATGATTTAAAAATAGTCGATGAAAACAGGTTTGTTTTTCTGGTCATTTTTTAAATGCTGCAATACAGGAAGAGCTTAAAAGAGCTATAAAAAGATGGAGTAAACAAATAAATGACGTCTTTATCCCTTACGGCGTAGACAGAGCCTCGGATAACAAGATCTAAAGGTCATGTTTAGTATGATTGTTGGCGTATAGGTGGAAATAGTGATGGGTGTTAGCCGCATCGCCTATGACATGATTCCTTAGGTTTTCGCCTTTTAGCTAGTTTTTGCTTGCTGTTTTATTTGCATCACGAGGGACATTGGCTATTTATCGGCATATGTAATAGTTTATATTTCATTAAGGATATCAGAAATCATGCAGACATGTTTTCATTGCTTATGCTCGTGTAAACTTGTAGAACCAAAAAAGCGATGAAAGAAACCAGCGTATTACACACCAAATACGTTACGAAAGCAACGAACTAAACAAATATTTTCTTGCCAAGACAATCTTTCCCCGAATCTCGGACTCGAAAAAACTGGACACTCGAAGAAAAAACTATTCCCGAGTTCTCATTCCGGCGTAGTTGGCGAGTCCTCCTGGATTGCACTCGAGATTGCTGGGCCAATCGGACCCGCCAATCCCCTCCTTCACTGTACACTTCGGATAAAAAGTGTTCCTGCTACCACTTTCACGAAGATAATAATGTAACAAAGGACCCTATAAATCCCAAATTAAGTTTATGGAAGAATTGTTTTAATACGCTATTTTAGAAATTTTAAATTAAAATAGTAATATATTTCGGTGAGTGCTACCTACTTATGTGTGACGTTGGTGCTGATGAGTCAGTCAATCAGTCAGGAATTGGCATTGTTCGTTTTTTTTAGTATGTTCCAATTCGAAAACCATTTCGAGGAAAACCATCAATTATCCGATTTATCTTGTCCGATTTCAAAAATACTTTATGATTACAGATATTTTTGTAAAAGTACTTTTAACCTTTGTTTGACATAACGACCCGGTTTTTAGACAGAATCCAGCATTGAATGTTTGCCACAAAAATGGAAAAAAAATTGACTATGGCAACTGTCACCTGTCACGACAAAACCATAAACAAAGCCGTTTTTTTTTAATGGCTGAACGAAGGCGATTGGGATTCTGTCTAAATTCACGAACTATCAAACGGCGAAAAAAAAAATATTAATTAACAAAGCTACGTAAAAGCATAATATTCAAATTAGTTGCTTGAAAAAAATGAACAATGCCAATTTTCGTTTATGTATTTGTACGTCCTTTTTAGGTAGGTACCTACGTCATGTTTACTTGGTCGCAATTGACGGCGACTGTACCCCTGTAAAACAAAATTAGATTGACCCCGCATTTCCTCTGCCGTGTCCAAGCGTTGGGCTCCATGTTTTGTGGACTCGTTCTTCGATGATATTGTAAGTAAAATTAGAGATGGGACAACGATGGAAATAACTTATTAATAAGTCTATTCCATTTTTTAGGTCTTGTTATCTTAGGCTCTGTCTACCCCGTAAGGGATTAATACGTGATTTATAAATGTATGTATGTATGTATGCGTAGTTCTTTTAAATAATGTTTTTTAAGAGCTAACAAAATTAGCGGTCACCTCCAGTCAGGATGGCTATGGGATAGCTACTTCCATCTTACTCGCTAATCCTGCCTCCAAGCAGCAGTGCTTACGCTGCTGTGATTCGGCGTAGAAAGTAAGACAATGGCATTCTATATTAGTCCTAGCAAGCTAACGTCTGCCGCCCCCAATGTTGGCGCTCACGCACTCATCATGTCCTGCTCTGAAAGCAGAGCGGTACCGAGGGCATGTATCGCTTCCGTCCCCACAGGCTCACTATGGGAACGTTTTAGGAACTTCGTCGCTAGCCTTCAACTTTTTTTTTTTATATAAGAGGGGGCAAACGAGCAGACGGGTCACCTGATGGAAAGTAATCAGCATCGCCCAGGGACACCTGCAAGACTTGGGGAATCATAGGTGCGTTGCCAGCCCTTTCAAGAACAGGAAGGGTCACTTTTTAAAGATCTCTAAATTGTACCGCTAAGGGAATGTTGCAGCAGGAATTTGGTTCCAGATCTTTGTCATATACGAGGAAATAAATTGCGTTTAAAACGCACGGTACTGGACTGCCAACCATCAAGATGTTGAGGATGCAAGGACAGACGGTTCCGCGAAGTATGGTAGTGGAATTTAGCCGCAGGCAGCAATCCGAAGAGTTCATCGGAGCACTCCCCATGATAAATTCGGTACAATATGCAGAGGTATGCTACATCCCTCCGCACAGCCAGAGAATCGACCCGACCAGAGAGTGCCTGGTTATCGACAAGTCGAGCAGCTCTGCGTTGGATGCGGTCAAACTAGACAGTAAAAGAACAGCTAAAGCAACAAAAGAAGACGGAAAGCCACAAGCTTAACAATATACCTACCTAATACCTAGCTTAATACACAAGACATAGCATTTATTTCACTATTCGTTTACTTATGTATATAAACATAAGCGGCGTCCAGGACCGGTAATGTTTCGACAGTTACGCTTGAGCCTGAAAAATGGAGCGACTCCTCTTTACTACCCTCGCGCCATTAGGCCAAATAGTACCTCATAACACTTCATAACCGGTTTTATTCTGCACTAATCTAAATTTATTTCATTTGAGCACGGCTTCAACGAATTTTGACATAATTCGATGTGTTTTTACTACTTGCAGTCATCTTATCTCTAGCCTGTGTGTGTACGTCCCATTGCTGGGCACAGACCTCTCAGAATGATGCCTTCCCACGCGGGCCCAGTGCGGATTGGGAACTTCACATACACCATTGAATTGGGTCTATATTTTGTCCTATACAATTCAAAATCATGTTATAGGCGATGCGGCTAGAAACCATCACAATTTTGATTTCCCTTTCCAGTTATGCGCCCTTAATCATGCTAAACGTGGCCTTAAGGTTTTGTTACCTTAGGCTCTGTCTACCCCGTAAGGGATAACATACATACACATACACAAAACACGTCTTTATCCCTTACGGGGTAGACAGAGCCTGAGGTAACAAGACCTACAGGCCACGTTTAGCAAGACACTGAGGGCGTAGAGGTGGAAAGTGGAATCAAAATAGTGATGGGTTGCTAGCCGCATCGCGTAAGGGATAAAGACGTGATATATGTATGTATGTATAAAATTGAAGTTCCGAATGTACGGTTTGTCATAATTTTCGTTAGTCATAAGCGTTTTATTTCGGAAACAACAAAATACCTTTTCAAAATTTATAGTAAACTAATCTAACCCATTCTACTGCATTCTGATGGCTTTTCCAAAATTTCTGAAAAATGCACGATTTCATGAGTTATGACCAAAAAAATTATGACTAACGTTTATTATGACCAACGAAAATTTGTTTACCTTCACCCTCCACGACTTTCTGCTTGAAAGGCTATATTGAAACCAAAACCACGATGAAAAACCTGTACAGGAGATAATCACGCAAAATTGTATGAACGCCCTGCACACCCTAGCACAAGAGCCCGCGAGAGCAGAGCTGTGTCGCGCGCGAGATAGGCACACGCAGACCCGTCTTTATCTTACTGTTCGTTCTAGAAAGAGACAGGTCTAGGTTCATGGTGCATCTCTCGCTCTCTCGTGCCAGCCGAGATTTTCCCCGTCAGTCACGTTGAAAAACAAGACAATGTCGTTGTGAATAAAATGTGCGGCATTAATTCCAAAGAATGGGCGTTCGTAGCGCAAGAGCCAGAAGTTGTGCAACTCCGGCGCACGGTCTGCGTCACAAATCAAAAGTTTCACTTAGCGCTGCGCCGGGAACACACTGGGCGCAGCTTTTAACATCAACTGCTTAAGATTATGTACTAGCTGTTTCTGCGACTTCACCCGTGCAAAAAAATATAGCCTGTCACTTTGCGATGGGAGAAGGAAGAACACTCAGGAGATGGTGGATGGAGTTTGTTATTTATTTAAAATATAAGGCACGTACAACAATACGTACATAGTTACTATAGTGTTATAAAAGCGAATAACAATGAATATATGACTTACAAAATGTGCCTTTGGAAATAACGAAGATATCAGAATACAATGGTAACAGTAGAACAGATGGTGGTAGTTAGTGGCCAATCACAGCACAGCATAAGATACCAGATTATTAATGAAAAAAAATACAAATAAAACTAATCTAAAGTCACGTTACTTTAGGCTAAGGTAACAAAACCTTAAGGTCATGTTTTGCATGATTAAGGGCATATAGGTGGAAAAGGAAATCAAAATAGTGACGGGTTGTTAGCCGCATCACCTATAACATTCCTAAGACTTTCGCCCATTCCCTCGATGGGGTTTTACCAGCTGCACGGGAAGAGAAGCAACTAGTAAATTTTGTTTTTTCTTTACTCCCAGACCAGCATGGAGGCTTGGTATTTCAGTTACTGGGCCCATAACCTGTTATTTCGTTTATAGAATAATAAATAAAATCCACTGAAGATACGAAGCTAATGATTTATTTACTTATTTTTGCAGTATGGAAGAAGCCCTTAATCATGGGTGCTATAAGGGTGAATTTAAAAGGTTTTCTTGCTCCTGTTGTGTGCCTGACGCGGCATGGCTCCCGCAGGTGGCTTGAGGGATGGTAATCCTGGCTCAGTCCTAATATAATCTCACCCTACTTCATTTGACAGCCGCACTCGCACTAAGGCTACTCCCGAGTAGTTCGTAGGTGGAAGTTATTTGCACTTAAGTAAAAATACATGTCATACCCGTGACGTTGAAGATATAGTTTCCTTTTCAGCCTTGGAAAATAATGCTCCAGTTTTATACATACATATATCAACGTCTGTATCCCTTACGGGGTAGACTGAGGCTAAGGTAACAAGACCAATGCCACGTTTAGCATGATTGGAGGTGACTAGATGGAAAGGGGAATCAAAATAGTAATGGCTTGCTAACCTCGTTGCTTTTACCATCTGTGTATTGTCTACTTTGTTCTTTGTTTCTGTATTGTTTTGTACTGATTTCAATAAAGAGTATTTGTATTGTATTGTTGTATTGCATCTGCGCGGAAAGAGAGGAAACTGGTACATTTTATGTTTTTCCTGTGCATCCAGACCAGCACGGAATACCTGTTTTATTTCAGTAGATAATGAACAAATGAAAATCAAATGTAGGTATACTTTTTATTTTTTGATGTGTGTGTTTTGATTATTTGGTGTGTATTTAATTACCATTTAAATTTTTGTACATATTTATTACCATTTTTTATCACAAACAGACAGACAGACTAACGCGGCGGAGGACTTTGTTCTGTAATTGTAGTAAATAAAAAACGTTTATTTAGATTTTTTTATATATTATATTTATCTTGCGTTTGACCGCCACCCTGTAGTCAAAAAAAACTAACTCATCGTAATTAACACAACCTGACATTGAACAGTCTCAGCAACCCAAACATTTGATACCAGATGCCCGAGCGCTCGCCTGCGTTTCAAATCCCCCGACATTCCTTTTCAAAACACCTTCCAGTCGGTCTCGCTGAGAGATATACTAATTCCCTATTCATCACGAGAGGCCGCCTTATCTTTGTTTGCTGTTCAAACTTGCCCCGGACATTTAAAAGGACTCAAAGAAAAGCCTATCTCCGTTTGCAGGTTTGCTTTGATATGAAAGTGTGCGTTACACCTCTCCCCTCATTGGGCAGAATGCATGTGTGCTGGGGTGTAATTTCCTAAACAAAACTCATTCGTAAAGGAGTTGCCACGTTCTGACGTCAATTATACTTTGACCCGTTCGCTCGGAGACATTACACGGAGACACGTGTCTTCCATGTATTGCTGTTGGTCGGGCGGGGCGCCAAATGAAAAGACCTCTGATCTCGTGTTAATTCTACGAGTGAACAGGTTAAGTTAGGATTGTCTTTCGAACGCAGTGGGCTCGAGGATATCTTGGAGAGCATGCAACTGTGCGTTGGCGACTGCCCTCAGACTCACTTTGTTTTGCACACAGCATCATTAGCGAGTGTAAATCGCGGGTGCATTCATGCAATTTTCATTTGTCAATCTTCAAACACGGCCAACTGTACGTCTGGGGCAAAGAGTAGTCGCCGCGGAGACACCGCCCCGTACTTAGCGCGAGTTTATTTAGGATCGGCGGAAACCAATTGTTGGAAAGCAATTTCCGGTCGACACAAAAATAACAACCTAGTCAACTTCAAGGAAAGTTTTGGGTCTGTATTGATTTACAATAAATGTAACTGCGGACGGACTGTAAGCTGACTTGCGATGATTTTTGGTTATTTCACGGGGTATGTTTAATTATTCAAAGTTTATAGGGCGCGTTGGAAATTATTCATGGTTACATTAGAATATTTTCCTCTTGAAATTGTCAGCAGTTTAATTTTTGACAGATGTGTTTGTCTTTTCATATTTGTACAATAAGACTAATTAATTATTTATATTTTTTTTGGTGTGTTTCAGGTATAATATATTATGTATTTCAGTACTTAGTATATTAATATATATTCTAAATCGCACCACCTGCACAGATCTCTTCTGTTCTCCAATCTATTACGGTTGCCTGGTAGAGATCGCTCTGTAGCGATAAGGCCGCCTATTGTTACCTTGTAATATTCTGTATACCTTTTTTCCGTTTTGGTTGTTACATGCGGTGTTCAATAAAGAGTTATTGTATTGTATTAAATTCTACCTAAATTGACACTGAAAATTTAATATTTGCCAAGCAAGCGTCTTCAAACTTGTTATTCGTCTCGTCTCAGTCATTATTAGCTCACAGCCTTTATTACGAATGTTTATTAATAAAGATCTCGCTGGAGACACTTTTCCAAAATTTCAATATTGACGCAAACGTCTAACAATTCTGCCAACCGAAAAGGAATAGTCTATGAGCGGGGTCTTGCGCGCTTGGCGCCGGCAGTAGCGACCGCGACTCGCAGCGGGAAGGACGCGCGCGCTGGCTAAGGCCTCGCAACGAGTGACAACAGTGTCCCGACGACTACAACAGTGCCCCAACTACAAACCAGTGTTAACTAGTGCCTGTGTTAGTGCAGATATGTATTGTGAATGACGTGCTACACCAAGCGTGGATTAACATTACAGGTATTTTAAACTTAGCACATGTCATGTGATCCCGGACGTATTTTGAAACCTTTGCGCTCCAATCTGTATGTCATGTTGTAATTGTTAACAAAGGTGGTAAAAGCAGGTATGGTCGTTGCTAAGGTTTTACAACTTTTTGAATACGTGAACACGCTTTACGGTATTAGTTTAAGAATAGAGGAAAATTGAAATCATTTATTATGTTTAATGGATTCCTTAACTAGCTCATAATATTAAAAAGTAAAGTCATTGTTAACAGTTTAGCAACAAAACTTAAGAAGTAAGAACAAAAAAATTTGGCCCCATGTTGGGCGCCACTTTACAAGACTATTTTGTTCTAAATCTCTTCGCAGTCAAACAAAGTACTTCAAAGCTAAGCGATGTAAAGCAACATTAAATTACAAGCTCGTGGCTTCTAAAAATTTGTCCGACATAAAGGCAATGAGCTATTTGAGTGAAACGCTGCAAGCCTACATTATAGCTGAGCCCGCTGAGCACGCAGCCCTTGCTTTGATAAGTAGGGCAGCCTCAAGAATCCGCCGAAAGACCTTTGTTAAACGTTCTTTTAACACACTACGACATTTTAGAAACTTTTCTCCAACAACTCACAGTTATATGAACTAATAAAACGGAATTCGCAAACCAATGATTTTACTAAATCGTACAATAAAGTGAAATTATAAACTCGTGTTTGTTTGATATATTGTCCGATAATTGAGTGTCTTCACGCATGTATAATAAATTATTTAGCTGCGTGACAGTTCAGACACCTTGTAACTCGTAACTACATGTTTGGGGGCAGTCATTACGATTTTAATGAGAGCCTTTCCGTCTATGAGGGTGGAAAACACGGAAATATATTCAGCAGAAAATTCAGAAACGCTTAGTCCGTGAAACATAAAGTTATATTTTAAGTGTAAAATGAGATTGGATGGAGGGCGAACCGGTTCACGGCACCTCATCGATTACTTTTCAATTCTGAGGCACGTCGATAATTTCCCCATTGACATTACCGTCCCCTGGGACCAAACTTGGTACCCGACCCCACAAACGAGGTTAAAAATATTTACAGAAGTTTTTACGCGGAAATAAAGATGTTGGAAACAGGAATGTGGAACTCGCGCCCCGCTCCGTACGAACGGCCCCTTATTCGTGACATTGCATCGTGAAATTTTAATGCTATAACCTGTTTGATACATATTGATTTCCGAAAAGGTTTCCTTAATTAATGATTCCCTTATTTGGCGATAGTCTCAGAGTGTCTGGAAACAAATATTTTATGTTATAGAACTGTAGAGAAAATCTCTGTAAGTACGCAGTCACATTAAATATATTTGAACAAGACTACCCTTTATAAAAAGCAAATGGAACATTTAAATGATTCTAGAATTTCATCTGTCATCTTCTGTCTGTCAGTTTTTAATCTTGGATTCTTTTTGTTAAATTTTCGTTGCATTTTACATAGATAATTTTTAGTTTTAAGTTAGGTCTGAAGAAATTTTATGTCGGGGAAAAGGCATTGTTATAAAAATTTAGAACAATTTAAAATTCGACGCTTTAATAAAAGGGTGGGTAACTTGTATCTGATCATTTTGAACATTATGTACTTTTTTCAATTTGTTTCTATTTTTTGATTTGGAACATAGGAATATTCTTTTCACGGACACGACAGTGTTTGTCAATTGGAAGACTTTTTTATTGCAACATTACGGAGAAATGGAATCTTGAGAATAAATTCAGAAGCTTATTAAATAAACAAAATATTTAATAAGTGGAAAGAGATTACTAAAGTTACGAAGAACAACCTTGATAATATCCCTGAGTAATTGGTAAACTGTAGCTCTATTACAAGAATATTGGACGAAACTTTTTTAGCAATTAAACTGAATCGATAGAATTCAACGTTTGCATTAATGATTCTTCAATAATAAATTCGTAAAGTTACTTCGGAAGTAAAAACTAGTGACAATCGTTTTGAAGGCAAGCAACGATGAAAACGGTTCAAATTATAACCCACACTTAAGCGAAACGGTGGCACGTGGCACGGCCGTAGTTATAAATAAATTTATTGTAACAGTTCTTTAATGTTACAAGTAATAAAACTACCGAAATGTTTTTACTACTTACTTTATATTATACTAGCTTCTGCCCACGACTTCGTCTGCGTAGAATTATACATAGAAACCGCATCAAAATCTTTTGTGTAGTTTTGAAGATAATAAGCAGGGACATAGGGACAGAGAAAGCGACTTTATTTTATACTATGTAGTGATTTTCAAAAATGCGTAAATAAGATCCAACAAAAAATATCAGAAATAGTATTTAGTTTTAAATTGGTCAGTATGATTTTGAAAACAGACATTTAATAAGATACCTATTAAAATTTAAGAATTGTTCAACACTATAAATACAATACTATGCAGGTCTGGGAGCAAAGGTAAAACATAATAATGTACCATTTGCTTCGCGCAGATGGTAAAAGCCCATCGAGGGAATGGGCTAAAGTCTTAGGAATCATGTTATAGGCGATGCGGCTAGCAACCCATCACTATTTTGATTCCCCTTTCCACCTATACGTCTTCAATCATGCTAAACGTGGCCTTAAGGTCTTGTTACCTCAGGCTCTGTCTACCCCGCAAGGGATATAGACGTGATTTATGTATGTATGTCAATACAATAGTTATATAGCAATTCATATCAGCTCTGAATTTATTATGCAACGTTTGTAACTTATACGTGGATCTAATATTTACGAGCGTTTTCCAAAAAACAGTTCACGTGAACATTTTTCCAGAATTTAAATATTTTCGGGTTTTTCGTTTACCCTATCGATTCTCATACAAAAAAAAATGTGTCTCACATTTTGCTATGGATTATTTTTCCTGTAGGTACGCCACGTTCCATTCCTACCTATATTAAAAAGTGACAAACTGGAATGGAAATTTTGGGACACATTTTTTCTTGTTTAAGAATTAAATTAAATTCTGGAAAAAATGTTCATGTGAACTTTTTTTTGGAAAACCCTCTTATCTGAAAGAAAGCGAAATTTACTGACACAGATTCTTCGATTGATCTTAAAAAATTAAATAAGTATACAATCAACAACAGTGCAGTGCAAAATACTACCTGAGTGTAGGTACTTTTGCTTTAGTCGCATTTGATGTTACAGTTGCACTCTACACGATTGGTTCAAAACGCGCCATTTTTTCAGTGGTGTTCAATAAATAATCATCATGCATTATAAGAGTTTTTAGGAACGAAACTTATAGTACAAATAAAGAAGATATAAATAACATATGACACGAGAATCAACAAATACTTACCTGATATTCGAGATATCAGGAACAGAAACTTCCCCAACTATACATTCTTGCGGTAGTGGATAACGTGATCAAAACTTTTCACCTTCGCATTACGTGTCTTTTTTTCTTTGTGGCAACATTTGTCGAAGTATCAGAAACATCTAAACTGGTTTCCCAGTTGTTATGAGACCGATCTTTTCGAAACTTTTCAAACAAGCAACACCGTGCGGGAATGCTGTCTGCAGTCCGAATTTATTTTAAATTTTAACGTTAGCTTTTGTTTTATTAAGTTAGTTTAAACGTAGCATTGCTTTATATTTGTTTTTAAACTTTTGTAATTTTAAACAAGCAAATGTTAAATAGACATAAAACTTAGTACGTCTTTGTAAATTTATATAGTTAATTTCATTCGCATCAAACTAGGAATTTTAGGATACTTGTGCGACTAAAAGAACCTTTAACAACTTATAATATCTTTAAGTGAAAAAATAACGAAGTCGTAAAAAAGCGTAATCCACACATTTTCTCACAATATTACAGTATAGTAGTAGTGCTTGAACTGATGGAGTTTTATTAGACGTGTAAAGGTTTCCTCACAACGTATTCCTTCAAAAAATGTTTGTAGTATTAAAATCTTACATAAATCGTAAAAATTGGAAGAGCCCATGAAAATAAGCAATTATGGACATGTATTCCAAAAACGTAACTCCTGGCCACCCCTAGCTTGGAAAAGACAACTTTTAATTGCGTCAAAATGAGGATCGGTGGAACGGAAAATAAAACTTAAGTAACTGACATTAAATTCGTTCCTCAGTCAACAACTTTTGTAGCAAATTGTCGATGAACGAACGAAGTTTGCGTCATTATATAAGTACTTCGAAGTGCACGTGTGTGAGTTTCTACTTGTCCACTTTGTTAGAAACTGGAAAATTCTTGTTACTCTCATTAAAAGTGTCCGAAGGTTCCACACTCCTGATCCTAGTCACAATTCTCTTCCTACGCAGCACTCAGTCCAGGGTTGGTAAACTATTGGCACAGTTTTAAATTGATACGCAGGTAATTAAACTCAAACTCCAAATATTAATTGCGTATAAATGTTCTGACAAAGATGTTAAAATCTGTGTAGGTTTATTTTTGACCATTAGATCACTAGGTAAATATTTTTTGCTAAATATGTTAGACACTTTGGTACATCTTTAAGAACATGTTTTAGCCAAATATAAAAGTTGTCAAAATATTTCCCGAACATTTCGGGTTGGGTTACTCTTATTGAACTCTAGTTCCTCAAAGTTGTGTATTCAAAATTTAGTCATCCCTTGACGCCGTATACTTTTCATATCTATTTGTTAGTATGAAAACTAAGTGACCAGCGGAGTAGCAAGGTAAATATTTTTGTTCATTAAAATGGACCTCCGCAAAGTAACGCCTGATTCAATAAAATATTTAAGATACACCGACGAAAATGCAACAGCTAGCATTTTATATTTTAATTTTTACCAGTCAACAAAAAAAAGGTTCGCCACCCCTGCTTAGCCCTTACACTTACATATCGTTAACGGGACTATAATGTAATAATTTACGCACCGCGTACAGCGGCCGGGGCAATCTGTCCGTGCCGACAAAGGCAGGATGATTTATGCACATCGCCACTGCTCGCTAATTATCGTTAAATTCGTTAAACAGCCTCTCATATATTAAACTCGGCTTTATGTTCCCTAAACTGTCAACTGTAAAAGTTCTTAACAAATTCGAGGCAATGCTGCGGTGATGGGTGTAGTTCGGACGATTTATCATGCTCCAAGTGCCGGAGTCATTGCTTTATGATAATAATGTAATAATAATATCATATTTTAATTATTTCGAGCAACTTATTAACTCATACATTATTGTGTTAGTACATGACTTATTCTTTAAGTGTTAGTCTTATTATATAAATACATTAAAAACAATTCAACAAAATTATAATTTACTAGCAGCCCGCAACTTCGTCTGGATAGAATTCGTTTATCGCTATCCCGCAGGTATTACGCAATTTTCCGGGATAAAAAGTAGTCTATATGTTATTCCAGACTATAGTCTATCTATGTTCCAAATTTCATCCAGATCTGTCCAGCCGTTCTGACGTGAAAGAGTTACAAAGATCTATCCATCCATGCATACTTACAAACTTTCGCGTTTATAATATTAGTAGGATAATATTATTTTTTAATTATTTCGAGCAACTACATAACTCATACACTATTGTGTTAGTACATGGCTTATTCTATGAATGTTAGTCTTATTATAAAAATATATTGAAAACAATTCAACAAAAAATGCATGTATTGATAGTTTGGGGCTCGGAGGCAAAGCTAGTCAGGGAGCTGGGCCGCAGACTGAGAGACAGGGGCTGCGATCCCCGCTCTGGTTCGTGGCTGGTTCAAAGGGGTGCCATTGCAGTTCAAAGAGGCAACGCGGCCAGCATAATGGGAACTTTTGAACCAGGCACGAAACAGGGGGGCATTTTTTAGGTTAGTTTTTAATCATTTTTAATACTTTAAACCAACTTTCCTAGTTTTTTTTTTTTTTTTTTTATATGAATAGGAAGGCAAACGAGCAAGTGGGTCACCTGATGGTAAGTGATCACCACTGCCCATAGACACCCGCAACCCCGGAGGGATTGCAGATGCGTTGCCAACCTAGAGGAATAAGATGCAATGCCTCTTGTGCCCGTAATTTCCCCGGCTGTCTTACTCTCCACACCGGAACACAGCAGTGCAAGCACTGCTACTTAGCGGCAGGATTAGCGAGTAAGATGGTGGTTTAGTGTTCTTTATTGTTATATAGTTTTTAATAGTTTGTATATTAATAAAAACAATAAATATTCAACAAAATAATCTGTATTTCCCTTGATCACGGCATCAGCTTATATCTCCAAAACTATAGCTCTAATCAAAGTTACTACTCGTATTTCAAATTCAGCACAATTTTTCGCCACTTTCTAGTGGTATTTTCACGAATGTGCTTTCGAAAATCGGGCCCCTGGACCGATTTCGCTAATTATTTTTTTGTTGTGTTCTTTATGTGTCAGGATAAGGTACTAATTTAACAATATTTTGAAAAAAAAAACCGGTACGGGGTGATTCCGCAGGTAACAGCTAGTAAAATATAAAATTTTATTATAACCAAATATACAAAAAATGGCATTGTTTTTAAGATGTTAATTTTTTTTAATCTGACTTTGTTAAAGCTTTGACTTTTGGGAAACAAAATTTGGCGACACCTATATTAGTACCTATAGAAAGTTATTTGTACATGGCCTTCAGGTCTTACCCGAGGCCCTGTCTACCCCGTAAGGGATAAATACGTGAGTTATGTATGTATGTTATTATTGCGGTTTGGCAATACGTAAGCGAGTTACGCAACGCGAATTTGTGTGGTCCATTAAAACTTTCCTCGTTTGCATACATTGTAACTAGATAAAATTCCTTTGTAGAATAACTGTTTTTAACTTTTTCAACGTTCATTTAAGCAATGAAAAATAATGCAATTAGTATTTACTACATTCTCATCCGTGCATGAGTTAAAAAGCATTGGACGCTCATAATATAAAAAGAATCTTCTGTAAAAAAGCGTTTACCTGTTGCCGCTATTAATATCGAACAAAAGCCTAAAAAAAAACACGTTTGTTGTATGGGAGCTCCCCTTAGATATTTATTTTATTCTGTTTTTAGTATTTTGTTGTTATGGCGGCAACAGAAATACATCATAATCTGTGAATATGTCACCTGTCTAGCTATCACGGTTAAGAACCCTAAAAAAACAGTTCGTGTATCTTATTTTTCAGCTTTGTTCCAACACACAGACCAATCACGACTATATCCCTAAAGGGGTAGACAGAGCCTATAGTAACAAGACCTGAAAGCCACGTTTGACATGATTGTAGGGGCAAAGGTGGAAAGGGGAATCAAAAATTGAGATGTCAAAATTCAAAAGTTATTTTTGCAAATTCGCCGCAAAGGGCTCTTTTACATGTATTTTTGAAACTACCAGCGCATTCGGAATGACCATCATTGCCAAGAAGATTGCGCCGCGAGAAACTTGGCAGAAAGTCATTTTTTCAAAATAAAAGACAGTCGAATCGCCTATATCATGATCCCTAAACATTTCCCCTGTTCCCTCGATGGGCTTTTACCATACCAGGACGATAAGCAACTGGTGCATTCTGTTTTTTCTTTGCTTCCAGACCAGCAGAGAAGGAATCATGCAAAATAATAATATCATAAATCCCGCTATCGAACATCAGATAACATAATTTTAAACACTCAAAACGTCCAATTAAATTAACTTTGATTACCGTTCACTAATTTTATGCTAAACCTCATAATGAAGATACCTATTTCATGTATTATAACTGGTTTTAATGGAATGCGTCCGTTTGTGTGTTATTTAGATTACCGCGGGGTGTTCGGCGCTATAATTAGTGGAACAGACATGGCGAGTCGCTGCATGCTATCGGTCGTTATCACAAATCATTAAATTTGCCATTAATATTATAAATAACATTCGATTAAATCACCTCACTAGAATTTGTGGCAGTTTGTGAAAATTCAAAATTCAAAACTATATTGTGCAAACAGGCCGCCAATAGCTCTTTTACATGTCGTTGTTTGAAGATGACGCCGTCAGAAACTTGGCAGAAAGTAATTTTTTCAGAATAATTTATTCTTCCATGCTGGTCTGGGAGCAAAGAAAAAACATTGAATCTACCAATTGCTTCTCTACCTGCGCAGATGGTAAAAGCCCATCGAGAGAATGGGCGAAAATCATAGGAATCAAGTTGCAGGCGATGCGGCTAGCAACCCACTATTTTGGTTCCATTATCCACCTATACGCCCACAAACTTGCTAAATGTGGCCTGTAGGTCCCTGTTACTTTAGTATCTGTCTACCCCGTAAGGGATAAAGACGTGATTTGTGTATGTATGTGTATGTATTTAATAAAATAATACATTTACTACCATACCCACCTCATTATGTTATGTATGCTTAGATCTTTAAAACTACGCAACGGCTTTTGATCCAGTTTTTTAATAGATAGAGTGATTGAAGAGGAAGGTTTATATGTATCTATAAAAGTATTTATAAAAGGCATGTATAAGCTATATCGCTATTTTATTCCCCTTTCCACCTATACGCCCACAATCATGCTAAATGTGGCCTTAAGCTTTTTTTTACCTTAGGCTCTGTCTACCCCGTAAGGGATATGTATGTATGTGTGTATTTTTCTGTCTTTATATTTGTACAATAAAGCATTTACTTACTTACTAAAATTGCCCAAGGTGTTGTGAAATTGTGACTTGGGGCTTCGAGCAAGGGGCCCTGGGCATTGAGGCTTTTCCCATACGCAATCTTTTGTGCGCCATTTCCAAGCAAAATTTGTTTGTATTACGTAAAGGTTCAGCCGAAAACATTGTTTATTAAGAAATTCTACAGAGCCCGACAAAGTTGGCCAGGAATATTTATAATCAGGAATAATACATACATACATAATATCACGTCTTTATCCCGGGGTAGACAGGGCCTAAGGCAACAAAACCAAGGCCACGTTTAGCATGATTGTGGACGTATAGGTGGAAAAGCGGAATCAAAATAGTGATGTTAAATATTATACACAGTTAAAAACAGATTGTACATACCTACTATATACGATATTGCAGTTTTTGGTAAATTTATGTATTTTATTATTTATTTTATTTATTTACACACTTTTTCTACACAAACTTATTTGTGCTGATTCCGGTCCAACGCGTTTGATGCAAAGATGTGAGGGGTTTGGCTGAAAATCAGCGCTGTAGTAGGCACCTACTGCAGCATAATGCTGAGTCAAATACCTTTTCGGCATCATCAACTCAGTATGTTTTTGTATTAGTTTAAGAGTCTGTGTATTTTTTGATGTCGAATAAAGTTATGTCTATGTCTATGTCTATATTTATCAATCTGCATACTGATGCCGGCTTCTATATTCTATGTCGGAGGAATCATGGCGGCGGTGCAACCGACCCGTCCATTTTATAGCGGCTCAGGCTGCCAGTGGCCTGTATCCACGCCAATAAGCCCGCTATTGACTCCACTGCGATGCTGTAATGCAGCACGTAATAATGCAGCGAAATTGTGAAAAACATTAGTGACACAAGTCAAATTTTACATGTTGGTGTCAAATGGTGTCCTATTTGGGCCAGTCGCATTTATTAATCAGCTTGTATTTGTACACTTAGGTAAGCGGAAACCATTCGTGTTTGGTTTGTGTCGGTATTACATTTTTTAGCACTAGGTAGGTATATTATAATTATAGGGTTTGCCTTAAATCGCAATCAGACGTAAAAAAACTTGTCACTAAAAGAAAAAAAAAAACGATGCTCACTTTCACTTAGAAATAATGAAGTCACACAGCTGGTTTTAATAATAAAATTAACAAAAAAAAAAAAAATTTTAGCAAATTGGCCACCAAGGGCTCCTTTACATGTCTTTTTTTAAACTAGCAGCGTTCGGAAAGACCATCATTGCCAAGAAGAATGCGCCGCGAGAAACTTGTCAGAAAATCATTTCAAATTTAAAACCAAATAATTATAGGGTTTGTCTTAAATCGCAATCAGACGTAACAAAAATTTTGTCACTAAAAGAAAAAGACCGATGCGCACCTAAAAATGAAGTCACACAGCTGGTTTTAATAATAAAATTAACAAAAAAAACACAAATTCAAAATTTATTTTTGCAAATTGGCCACTTGGTATTATTTGAAACTACCAGCGCATTCGGAAAACCATCATTGTCAAGAAGAATGCGCCGCAAAAAACTTGGCAGAAAGCCATCAACATTAAAACCAAATATCCTGAAACATAAAGCGACTCATCAAAAAAAACCGAGACAATTTACTAGTAAATTCAATAAAACATCACGGACGCATGTCAAACACCTTTAATGATTTAATTTTGCCCCAGTAAAGTGAGCACCAACGGCGTATGTTAAAAGTTTGTGCCATTACTAGAATTAGGAAGTGCCAAGTCAAGTGGGCGGGATGGAGGCAAATGGTTTATCCCAAAACAAAGCTGTATAAAATGCGCAGTCAGCTCGTTACGCCGGCGCAAGTCAACGCCGGACGAATTTACAACCTTTATGTCACTAATGGCGTTATAACAAATTAGAAGAAACACGGTCAAGCGCGAGTCGAACTTTAGCTCTGAGGGTTCTTTGTAGATCTACATAAGAGCTGTCTGTGCGCTTTAAAACAACTGAAGTCCTACACGTAACCTTGTATAATATGTCTGACAATAATGCCTATAAGATAAGACCAATAAAAAAATTTAAATTTGTTACAAACACAATTTTGAAAAGATTACAATTATTTTAACAAAAAATTATATCTCTGAAACTAATGAGCATAGATTTTTCAAGGAGATAGCTCTTTATCAAGAGTACCCGAAACCGACGAGCATGTATGAAGAGATTGATGAATGTGGATGAAGCGAAAGAGGTCAGGATCGTAGCAAGTGGAACAAAGTAGTCTCTGCCTACCCCCGTGGGAAAGAGCCGTGACGGTTTGTATATATGTATATCTCTTTACTTATAGAGTCTGGCTAGCAAAATTTGAAACTGGAATTATTCTATAAAAGTTAGGTTCTGTATCAAAATACTATTTTGTGCACGAATATATCCGACCTACTAATTATTATAAACGCGAAAGCTTGTAAGTTTGGATGGATGGATGATTATTACTCTTTCACGTAAAAACTACTAAATGGATTCGAATAATATTTGGAACGGAGTTAGTTTATATTCTAGATTAACACACAGGCTATTTTTTATCCCGGAAAATTGCATAGTTCCCGCGGGATAGCGATAAACATGTCAGAGGTCGTACCTGCCTAGAGTCAGAACGTAAAGTATGTATATTTCGCATTACTCGTCTATAATTCTTGGAGTTTTTCAATATGTATGAAGCAACAGCTGTAAAATCATACCTACAAGATTTTTACTGAACAAATATAAAGTCAATTTTAGTATTTCAGTCAATGGAGCCGACTCTAAATATTTATTATTTCTTTATTTAATAATACCTGTTGAAAACTTGCTCTTATTATGACTTCGCTCATTTCAAGTGGCGGAGACGTATTTTCGTTGATTTTCTTTTGATCTGTTATATTTTGCAGCTGTCGTTGAATCCTATTAGCGTTCAGATTTATAGCTCTTTTAACAAATTGTTAGGCTTTTTATCAATTAGGCTTGAAAATAAAATTTATTATTCAAGACAGTTTATTTGTAAGTTTCTTTAAGGCTTTAGTAGCTACTTAATTTTATGTCATGTGCACACTTGATATAGTTAGATCACGTCACGGTGTCCACTCCTTTAAATGTAAATTTAAAGCCCTTATCAGACTAACACAGAGATCAGATCGGCAAGCGCAGCGTAGGACGTCCACCAACGAGGTGGAAGGACGACCTGTTTAAAGTCGCGGGTTCACGGTGGATGCAAGCCGCTTCCATCAGAATGTACCAGCAGCCTCTCTTCCTGCGTAATGGGCAAACATTTTAGGAATCATTATATGAATGAATGAAATGAAAATTTATTTTTGCAAATTGGCCGCCAAGGGCTCTTTTACATGTCTTTTTGAAACTACCAGCGCATTCGGAAAGACCGTCATTACCAAGAAGAATGCGCCGCAAGAAACTTGGCAGAAAGTCATTGTATAAATATTTGATTGAATCAGGCTTTACTTTGCGGAGGTCCATTTCAATAAACAAAAAAGATAACCAAGCCTGTGTGAAATATATATGTTTTTCAGTGTATAATCATGGTATAGGTGATTTGTATATAGGTGATGCGGCTAGCAACCCATCACCATCTATATGCCCACAATCTTTAAAACGTGGTCTTTAGGTCTGGTTACTTCAGGCTCTGTCTGCCCATAAGGGATTTATCCCTAGTCTACATTGAAGAAGCAAGAATTCCCTGTTTCCCGTCCCCTCTTGTGACTCAGGCCGTCCGGCGTCATAATCGCGTATAAGCCACGGCACATTAATTACCCCTAAGTGTTTTCGGATAGTTCGCGTACCCTTCGCTTTGGGCTGATTTAGAATATGCCACGGATGTACGCACAATACCGGGGCAACGGTTTGTGCTCGAAGAATGCTTTGACAAATGAATGTTGGTATCACCAATGTTAGCGTTTCCGAATAAAACCTTGAAAATAACTTTTACTACGTTTAGACGTCTATCGTGACATGAGCACAATTGAAAATTATTGTCATTAGTTTTGAGCCCTGATATAAAACGCAATTACGAATAGTTTGATAAGGGAACGTGCTGGTGTGAAAGAAGATTATAGTGACGAGATAGAAAAATATATGCTCAGTTGGTTTGGTCGCGTAGAGAGGATGGATGAAAGTAGACTAACTGAACAAATCTATATGGGGAGTGTGATTGGTCGCGTTGGGAGGAGGAGGCCTAGACGGACGTTCCGGTACCAAATAGGAGACGCTTTTAAAAAAAAAGACAAATCAGGAGTACCCGAAACCGTCGAGCATGTATGAAGAGATTGATGAATGTGGATGAAGCTAAAGAGGCATTTCAGAATCGTACCAAGTGGAACAAAGTAGCCTCTGTTGATGTCTATGGGAAAGAGGCGAGACTGCACCATGACATTACTAGATGTGCGAGAAATTTCCTGCAGCTGCCGCTCTAATCCAATTCTTATACGTCTTTTGTTTTTCGCCAATAATCCAGTTTTATTCTTCGCATAGTCAAAACTCATTCTTTTGGCGCTACAAAGCGTCTCTCCAAAAACGTTACCTCATTTTGTGGCTAGTTCATTTATGATCACTTAATAAATCATCACAAATATGACGATATTTCGTTTGAAGTTGCAGCTATTTATGTCATAAATTTTGTCGCTAAACGCGTTAATACTAAAAGATTTATTGACCCAATGCCACAAAATTTTCTGTGGAACAAACAGTCCCGTGGCTACGTCTCACAAATCTACTCGGTACCATTTATTGGCTGTACACGACCGGACCATTCCCACCTCTTGACCTCGCCGTCGAACGATCAGATAGCGAGGGCGATAAACACATAATAAAACACCAGGAGGGCGCTGCGCCATCTCGCAAGATATGCTGCTATTACCAAGCAAATCTTCCGAGCAGACGTGAGCGGAATGCCCCTCTCGTACAGAAATTCGGCTCTTGTAAATGATATATCGCGAAATTCTCACGAGTGCTGGACGTGTCCTGTGGACATTGCTTTATGGGCGCTTGGACCCTGGCTGCAGATGTCTGCGTAAACGGAGGATGACGGATCTCAAAGCAATGACGGCTAATTAAATGTTGCAAAATGATCTAGTTCACTTTTAAAACTATACATACATATATCACGTCTTTATCACTTACGAGACAGAGCTTAAGGTAGCAAAACCGTAAGGCCACGTTTAGCATGATTAAGGGCGTATAGGTGGAAAGGGAAATCAAAATAGTGATGGGTTGCTAGCCGCATCGCCTATAACATGATTTCTAAGACTTTCCTTTAAAACTGTTTGTATGTGAAATTACCTATGTAGTCCTTATAGATATGAAAATATGACGACATAATTTCTGAGTATTTATATTTTGATACCCACCATCCATGCTGGTCTGGGAGCAAATAAAAAACATAGAATTAACCAGTTTCTTCTTTTCTCGTGCAGATCGTAAAAGACCATTGAGGGAAAGGACGCAAATTTTAGGAATCATGTTATAGGCGATGAAGCTAGCAAACCCATCACTATTTTCCCTTTGGATCTTGTTACCCTGGGGCTCTGTCTACCCCGTAAGGGATGAAGACTTGATTTGTATATGTATATTTTGATTACGGTAATGTATAACGTGTAGTCTACCCCTGATGATGCATGCAACTGCGTCGGATCATCGGGAGGTCATTAACCCGGTCTACATCCAACAATATAACAAAGGATAATCAGATTTTTGTTCTGACACAAACCGCATACCATAGGCAATAAAAACTAGATACAATGATACGGCTAGATGTACTGGGCCTGAATTCGTTGGAACCTTGTCTTGAATCATTTACCTATTTTCCAGCCCTTTCAAGCCCTGGAAAGGGTCTGGGCTAAAACTAACAAGTCCGTTTTTGCAGCGACGCACTATAAAGTATAAACATTGGGGAAGTCGCCTTTGCGGGGATTAATCTGCCAGAGGGCAGGCTCGCCACGGTAAATCATAAGAACAGGCACCTCACGTAATTCCAAAATGAAATTCCATTTCTGGACGAATCGAATTGGAAAAATTCAAATTTAAGATGTTACCCGCGAGAGCGATAAATTTTAAGTTCTGAATCAACAAATACTGAGATTTTTCCGCTCGTTCCTTCCACGTTTTGAGGAGTTATTTCGCGTAGTCCAACCAGGTTTTCGTATGTCGAATGTTTTGTTTTATTTGTACTAACGTCAGACCGTGAATATTGTAGGTAAACTCACCTATAGCTACCTGATATTTAGGTAGGTTTGAAATAAAAAGGTAGCTACGATCCGCTCTCGTTTAATTTAATTTGAATAAATTACGTTATTCCAGCGATATACCTTTATTATTAAAATAACCCATTGTTGGATTTATCTCGGTTTCATACATGAAAATGATTATTTAACGTAAAATACCGACATAAAAAGTGTTTCCTTCATTAAAAGTTGGCCTGGAGGGCAAACCTATTGCCGGGACTTCAAAGGCGGACCTTTAATGAGTAGGCGTTTACCGGGATTCTATACAAATATAAGTATTCCCTTTCTTGTGTTATGTCAGTGTTTAGCCGTTAAATTAATACTGTTTCGTACGTTCTGACGTGTGGGAACGTAGAACGGTTTTTGTCTATTTCGTCTCGTATTGTGATCTTAACTTGAACAAGGTTATTTTTGTTAATATCACTGTTTTTTTTTCGCTATTTGTTACTGTCACCGTATACTGTCTCAAACTTATATCGATGTCTAGCTAGTAGTCTGGTAAATATCGCTCTTCCCTCACCGCCTATATTGTCTACCTTGTTTTTTATTTCTGTAATATTATTGTACTGATTTTTATTGTATTCCATTTTTGTATAGTTGGTGATCATGTTACTGCAACGTAGTATTTTTGTCGTTATAAAAGTAAGTTGTTTCTACTTGTTTGCTTTTATTTAAGCGCGTCAACACTCCCGCGGATCTCCGTGAAATCTGATAAGCAAATTCTTGGGAGCCGTAGACGGAAACACCCTTGGCGTGATAAGTGATAAGACAAACTTTTCTGCAAAATCTGGCGAAATGTAGTATACATTATCACCAACATATTATTATCATAGGTTAGCTGGAAGAGATCCTTTTCATCGCAATCGGTTTTGTAAATAAAGCGTGAAAGCGAAACAAACAAATTCATTTTCGCATCATTACGTAGTATAGAACAAAGTCGTTTCTGCTGTCTGGCCCAATGTATCCTTAGATCTTTTAAAACTACGAACTATTGAACGAAATTTCATGCGATTTTCACTAATACATAGAAGTGATTCACGAGGAATCTTAAGGTTTAGGTAATTTTGATAAGGTTTTTGTTAATTGTGGAATCGCCGTGTTAGTATCTACATCGCACCCGTGTCATGAGTCGCTACTACTACCAAACAAAAATTCCTGACTCACCGTGCAACCTTTTCACAATACATGTCATAACGGCGTTACATTGAATTGGCAAGGATAATCACTGCGACGTTTACTATTACAACGTTCTACAGTGGCCCAAGAATCAATACGTTCGATACAGTCAAGGGCATAAAATATATGTAAGTTACGGAAACGTCCAAAACATCTGTACACATTTATGCCACAAACAACTGACGATCTATTTTTCATGCCTCTGGTTTATGTTTCTTTTCTATAAAATTGTGTGTCTTGCAAAATAGGAATGAATGTCTTCTTTCTTTCTTTCCAACGTGAAAACCGTAAAAATACACACAAAAAACCATATGATACCTATCATTTGAAAAACAGCGCATTCTCTCGTCCCTGCGGTGAGCAGTTACTGCAGGGAAGATGTTCCACGGGAGTTTGTAATTGTGTCGTACAGACACATCATTCAAACAGATGATGCGTAGCGACCAAAATTAGCATAGTAACAAGGTCACGTGACATCTAGTAACAGGTAGAAAAATTCGAAGACTACCCACCTGCTATGTGTGGTGTAGGGGTACGCGTCACGGAATGACGAGGATCCGGGATCCATTCCCATAGCTTTACTTTTCGGATTTTTCTGTGTTCTATTTCCAGTGACATTTAGAAATTTCTAACGCGAGGTAAAGAACAAACATACTTATCAGATATGTTAAAAACAAAGCGCGAGGTGTTTCTAGCGCTGCAAAATTCGGGAACCGGAACGCTGCATACACGAAATTCCCGGAAAATGTTTTGGTAAATATAGATTATTCCCGCATCGGGTGGGGCGTTTTATTGCCACCGCGAGTTACGGCTTATGGACGTTTCGGACCGCGCTACACTTACGTAAGTGTACACGGTGTCCACTTTGAAGGCCTATTAGCATTTTTATGCGGGTTTTCCATGCTTTGGACTTTTCAAACGGTGATTGCGTAACGTGCGAGCGCGTAACATTCAGATCGCGGTTTGGGTGCGGTTAACTTTGAGTTTTTTGTTACAGTCCTTTAAGAGAGAGAGAGATACATTTATTTAGACACATTCGCATTCACTTTTGCGAAGACACACAACGCTGATGATCTATTTTTTATGTCGTATGTTTTTTTTTTTTGTTTTACCTTATTTATTTTCTATAAAATTGTGTATATTATCTTATATTTGTGTGTCTTGCAAAAAGGAATAAATTTCTTCTTTCTTTCTTTCTTTCTTTCTTTCTTTCGGTACACATGGAGATCTACAATACACATAAACGAATAGCTACATACATGCATATAATCACGTCTTTATGCCTTACACAACGAAACCTTAAGGCGACGTTTAGTATGATTAAGGGCGTATAGGTGGAAAGGGGAATCAAAATAGTGATGGGTTGCTAGCATCGCCTATAAAATGATTCCTGAGACTTTCCCATTCCCTCGATGGGCTTTTACCATATGCGCGGGAAGAGAAGCAACTGGTAAATTCTTTGTTTTTCTTTACTCCCAGACTAGCATGTTATATATGTTAGCAATTTACCAGTTGCTTCTCTTCCCGCGCAGATGGTAAAAGCCCATCGAGGGGATGGGCGAAAGTCTTAGGAATCATGTTATAGGCGATGCCGCTAGCAACCCATCACTATTTTGATTTCCCTTTCCACCTATACGCCCTTAATCATCCTAAACATGGCCTTAAGGTTTTGTTACCTTAGGCTCTGTCTAAGGGATAAAGAGGTGATACGTACATGTATGTATGTATGTATTGTTGTGTATGTGCATTTTTTTAACGCTTTATATTTGTTTAGTATGTGTTTAGGGTCATTGCTCTTTTAGCTGTTTTAGTATGTCTACTCTCTTTACTCTGGTTTCTGTCCTGTCAATTGTTTTAAGGCTAACTGGAAGAGATCCCTTTGAGGGATAAGTTCGCCTCTGTACATGTTTAGCTCATTATTTGGCCGGGTGTTTTCCCTTTACCACTAGATAGCAGTTCAACTCAGCTGTGGAACTATCTCTGGTGCGTGAAGCTGACAAATAGCGTGCTAAGAGTAGGTTAACAAAGACAAATAATTTATGAAATTTATCAAAAGATCCAAGCTATTAATATTGTTATACGTATCCATTTTAACGGCGCTCGGATCTCGCCGCCGGAGCGTCTTGACTTAACGGCTCCATTGTTTATTTCAATAGAATCTTCAAGAAATTACCTTATATTGTTAAACAGTAAATTTCCGTCTTAAAACAAGATTTCCTTATAATTTCCCGACTGTTATACTCTTGGAAAATTCTCAACAAGTCGCGTCAAGTTTTTTAAGGGTTCTTGCGCGGGGCGCGGTTTAGGGGAAGATCGCGAAAATTAAGAAGTAATAATTGGGGTCACCCTAGTGGCGTATTGCGGGAAATGTCCTGGGTAATGCATGAAGAAATATGGCGCGGCTATTTTGTGGGAACACAATCGTTTAAGCGTCCAACTACGAAGTTTTATACGCTACAGATTTTAAAAGGTTGAAAGGTTAAGAAAGAAGACAAGATACACAAATATAAGAGAATATACAGAAATTTATAGAAAATAATCAAGAAAAAAACACAGACATGAAAAATAGATCATCAGCGTTTTGTGTGTCTTCGCAAAAGTGAAACGGCAGCTCAGCATTATGCTGAGTCTGTGACACACGAAACGATACACAGATAAAATATACTACATAATCCATAAACGTATAACACCACTAATAGAGTAAGATCCCAGAGCGATCAGACATAACTTATTTTCTGACGAATGAAACCTTAAGTTTTCAGTAGCGTCTCGTGTGCCTTGAATACCTACGCGCTTGTGAAAACTTGCCGAGTGACACCTGGGCAGGTACACACAGCAAAGCTATTCGGTAAGCAGGATAGATACGGCGCGAGCGTGCGTAGGTGCTTACCTGATTATTTTGCCGTGTGTACATGTCTGATTTTTTTAATATGTTATTGAAATATTTATTTAAAACTTATATTCAACCAGTCAGACAAATCAGAGTGACCAAACATCCCCTAAGACAAAAAATATTCTGTCAGAAGTATGAGGGCGAGAGCACTATGTATATGTATTATTGTATGTGGTAAATGTGTAATATGTTGATAAATAAAATGAACATGATGCTCATTAAGAATGGATATCAGTAATGACTGGATTTTTGCCATTACTTGTGTGATGTTGTGCGGGCTTGCTTCTTGCCTCATAAATATGTCAACAGGAAATAGTACCCTACATCTTTTGACTCGTACGCTTTTCATATGAAAATACACCTTCAAAAGATTTTTTTCGGGTTGAAAGAGACCACAGCCGTATATTTAGATGTTTCATATTAATTTAAATGATCATCATCATCATCATCATCATCATCATTAATTTAAATTTAATACCTTCATGCATTCCTGAGGAAAAAGGCCTTTACAGTCAAAATGATGGACGGATAGAAAAACAGTCAGACGATACGTGATATATACAGATAATAAAGCTGAAGAGGTATTCCGGAAAATTGCATAGTTCCCACGGGATAACGACGAACATGTCAAAAGTCACAGCTGCATAGACATTGCTTCTGTAACTATCATAGAGGCACTGCGGAAGGATTTTCAAAATTCCCACGGGATAGGGAGTTAATGATATAAGTCCACTGAAAAGGGAGCCTATCTCAATAACTATAATGACTAGAGTCTTGAAATTTGGCACACAGCTAGGCGATTAATACAGAAGAAATTCCCACGGGATAGGGAAAAAGGAATTGATAGATAGATAGATATCATAGATAGATAGATAGACATCATTTATTGTCTAAAACTGTGTAATAAGATCATGTCATACATTGAAGAGAATCAACAGTTTGCCCATTTCGGGCGTACAATATTGTTGAACTTAAAATTAAACTAATCATTTGAAGAGCTATATGAAATATTCATTTGATTTCGTTGAGGTGGGTAGTATTAAATCCTTCGTACGACTCGCATTTTTTGGCTGGTTTTTGTACATTCTCGATGGGAGAGAGGACGACAAGTTTTAGCGCAAATGGTTCTGCTCGGACGAATGCGGGCAAAGCTAGTTCCACATAAGGTACGGAGCCGGAAAGAAAGAGATGGCGATAGCACCAGTAACTCAAGGCCATGTAAGCGTCGTGGTGGTCTTTAGGCTTGGCTAAGTCAAATTCGTTGAACGAGCTATAAATAATGAAACTGAAGCGGAATATTCGGGGCATTCACGAAAGGGTGGTAGGGCTCAATATATCACGGGCGAGGGTCCACTTTCCCCGGCTACTTTTTCACATTCAACGTTTTAGTGTGCTACTGCGCGTTTATTTAGTAAAATATTTTGAAACACTTTCTATTCAGTGGCTATTTGGTAGGGTAAACCACATAGTTATCGCCCACTTAAGGATTTTAAACATTAACTTCCAAAATATAAAAAAAACCGTAAGGGATACAGACGGTATATAGGAATAGTTACAGACTTGGTATTATTTTCATTACATATAGATAAACGGATAAATCACGTATAAAAAGTCGAGTGATACTCGACATATTTCGGACTATTTCGTACGTAGAAGGACTACGAAATAGTCCGAAACATGTCGAGCACACTCGACTTTTTATACGTGGGTTATCCGTTTATGTGTAATGAAAATGATTAAGTCTCATGGTAGTTTCATGTTGACTTTGTATTGTTATTGTTATTTTCTTATAATTGAATAAATTTCACATGCGTACATACATATATCAAGTCTTTATCTCTTACGGGGCAGACAGAGCCTAAAGTAACAAAACCTTAGTCATGCTAAACGTGGCCACGTTTAGCATAACTAAGGCCGTATAGGTGGAAAGGGAAATCAAAATAGTGATGGGTTGCAAGCCGCATCGCCAATAACATTCTTAAGATTTTCGCTCATTCCCTCGATGGGCTTTCTCCATCTGCGCGAGAAGAGAATCCACTGGTAAATTCTATGTTTTTTTACTCTATGCAAAATACCGAAACACATCACATCTCAATTTTAAAGCAGAAATTGTTAAACTTCGCTCCTCCGCGACATAATGAAGAAGTCATGCAAAATAGCCGCGCTTGAGTTGAATGTTTTAAATTATGCATTTACCTCCGTATTTTCAAGAAATACCTTATGAATTTTGCGTAAAACCTAACGGAACCCTCAGTACGCGAATTCAACTCATACTTATCTAGCCTTTTTTTATGGTAAGCGTTGTTCTGTATCCTTAAATTAAATGAAGCACGTTTGCTTAGTAAATGCACAATTACCCAAGATTTGAACAACGCCAAATAAATTGTAACGATCAAGAAACACATTTTTTTTAGTTTATTTAAACATAATTAAATTCTCAAATCTGTAATTAACCACACAATATCAGAAACGAAAAGTGAAGTGGGCGAAAATCATAGGAATCATGTTATGGCGATGCGGTTTGCAACCCATCATTATTTTGATTCCATTTTCCACGCTCATGATCTTGCTAAACGTAGCCTGTAGGTTTTGTTACCTTAGGCTCTGTCTACCCCGTAAGTGATAAATACATCATTTGTGTATGTATGGTTGTATGAAAAATGCACCACACAATTCTTGTAAAATGAAAATTTGTAATATAACTGGCGGTCGGGAAGTAGGAAGGTACATGTTCTAAAAATGGCAAAATCTTCGTTAACTGAGGTTGAAAATGTATGACATAACCTTCGAATAATGGATTAATTTGTCTCTCAAAATAGATAAAGCAAAAAAGTTCAAACAGCGTCATGTTTGCGTCGCTTGGCGTCCATAGCGACGTTTCATTCCAAGTCGTTTTGCGAAATGAAAATGAACTGTCGTATAAATTTAATTACAGAGTAGGTAATTAAGTCTTTTTGTACATGATTAACTTTCAGGAAAAGGTGAGCTTAAACATATTAATTATATCAGCAAGAAGGCGAGATACAAGCTTATCGGAATGCGTCTGTGATAAAATCTTGAGAGTTTTCATTGTTATTTTGTATTGTCTTACAGTATAGTAGAACATTATATTATGTACACATAAAATTGACGGCCATACTTGTATAACATTATTCGAGTACATTTTAAGTCATTTCTTCTATGCCGGTCTGGGAGTAAAGAAAACACAGAATTTACCAGTTGCTTCTCTTCCCGCGGTACAAATTTTTTCTCATACATAAAAAAAATGCTCTAACTTCCGGCACCACCACGGCAAGCGGCACTAGGTTTTTCGACATTTATTTTTAACCATCTATAAGCTAAAAAACGCCGTAAATTAATAATTAGTCGTAATTCCTCACTTGTACCTGAAAAGTTCCATAAATGTACCACTCAGAAATGACGGCATAGCGCTCAGAGTTATTTTATGATATAGTAACAGCCTTCTAAGCTTCATTCACGCTAGTTCGTTTCACATGTTTTTTTTCCATGGGCTTGTAGTCTATTAGTATGTATCGTTGATTGATCAATCAGTCACGGTTGCTTTTTATAACGGAAACTTCCTTTTGTAGTATGATGTATGTTAAAGGCCTACTGGCCTTTAATATACATATTATATAGGAGATTAAATCAACTAAAGAAATAAAGAAGACATTTATTCTCTTTCGAAAGACACATAAATAGAGCATACACACAATTTTACAAAAATGAAACATAGATAGCAGACATGAAAATAGATCATCAGTGTATCTGTGTCTTCGCAAAAGTGAAACGGTCGCTGGCTCAGCATTGTGTTGAGTTGAGGCGTAGGACCCTTGCAGCCCTGATTTTCAGCCAAAACGGTAAACATTAAAAAATAAAACTTGTGCCTGATCCAGTTCATTTCCGTTTACCCGGATATTGTAGAAAGCTTAATGACTTTTTCCCGTTTTAGCCGGCGAAGTTTTTTTATCAATTAACTTTCACAGAGTTTTGGGGGATAGCTTCCGTTCTGATAACTTAATATCACTTGGAGCTTTCGCGCATATTTACTTTTTATACAGACACGACAGCGCAACCAACCAATGCTAGCAACCCATCACTATTTAGATTTCATTTTTCACCTATACGCCCACGATCTTGCTAAAGCCCTGTAGGTATCTGTTACCTTGGGCTCTGTCTACCCCGTAAGGGATAAAGACGTGATTTGTGTGTGTGTATCATTATTATCATCTCCAGCCTGTAAACGTCCCAATGCTGGGCACAGGCCTCCTCTCAGAATGTGAGGGCTTGGGCTATAGTGCCCACGCGGGCCAGATGCGGATTGAGAATTTCACACATACATATAACATAAATCACGTCTTTATCCCTTACGGGGTAAACAGAGCTTAAGGTGACAAGACCTAAAGGCCACGTTTAGCATGATTGTGAGCGTATCGTACAGGTGGAAAGGGGAATCAGAATAGTGATGTTCCTGCAAAACTACCTGAGTGCTAAATTTAAGCGCTACCCGTTACTTAAGGCGTGTGCATTAGGTTAGGTTAGGTTTGTTTTAGAAAATCTAGCAAATAAAAGGTTGTCAAATGACGAGTTTGTGAAATGATGCAATTGTAAAAAGTTATTTAGCATAATATTATGATGGTAGACCCGTTGATCGATCAGTCAGTCACGGTAGCCTTTTATATTATACGGATAAGAAACTATAGTACAAGTCTTCTAATTATGAGGGACGTGTATTAGACGGGGAAAAAAAACCCTTGAATTCGTTAATTTTAAAATGTTAACCTCAAAAAATCCAATAACTAAATATTTGGCGAAACTTTGTTATTTTCGCAAAAGATCGGTTACACAATTTAACAACGTCGATGCTCCGAATTAAGCGGCATTAGTATGAAGCTCATTAAAATTTTGTAAGTACAGTAATTATCTAGCAAAATCATTATAATTAAGCAAAATATTGCTCAAAGGGGTTGATGAGGAAATTCCGTACTGTCCGTACATTTTAATGAATTAAATTTCCAGTCTCTTCTAAGTGACGCGATGCTCAAGTGTTTGCTTCAGTCGTGAAATAACACAATTACTTAGGTGTTTCAATAAAAGCGTGGTAGTGTAGGTCGTTGGACCGGTTCTTATATTCGAGCGACAAGAGTTCGACAAATGTTTCTTTTGCCAAATGTATCATTCGGCAACTATTCATTTGACGACTTTACTTATTGAGAACGTTATGAAACAATTCTAACCTTAATGTTAACCACAAAAAAATATTTTAAGATTTTATATATTTTAGACAATTATGATAAAACTAAATTTAAATAATTTAATACCGTTTGATTATGATAATTTTGGGGCTACTTTGATCGTTTTAAAATTGCTATAAAATTGATATTGTCCCTGCCGAATGCAATAAGGGCACATGTCAAAAAACCAATAATTCGAGAAACGGCCAGTTAAAGTTTTGAGAAACAGGTGTATGATCACCAAATTGGCTATATTTTTTTTTATTTTAGAAAAACGTATCTGTTCATGAGATTTTCTTTTTCTTTATCATAGATAGCTTCGGATGAATCCGTTAATTTCATTTATAATAATATACATTTGAAATTGTAAGGGCCTAAACATGGGTACTTAGTGTTGTGCCTTTGTTGCAGAAAGTATTTTATGCAATTTCGTGATGTGCCTGAAGTCATGCTAATTATCATATGCATAATCAATAATACAAATGCAATAAATTAATGTCAAATTAAAAAAAATGCTAATAATATAAAATAAAATCAAAATCCCACTTTCAAAAGACCGGTTCCTAACCAAATAGGTTAGGATTGGGATCAATTGTTTTCTACACATGTTTTTATAATAACAGTATTAATTTTGTCGTACCCTTCAGATTTCGTGTTATTTTAATGACATCCTATTCATTTATTTTTCTGACACTGGTGTTATGAAGATGCTATTATTTCGTGCATTACCATGTATGTGCATTTGGGGTGTTTGAGGTTGTTCAACTGAACCTGCTAGTTCTGTGTAGTAAGTATTAAAATTTGATGCTATTTCAAAGGGGTCCGTTATCATTTTATTTTGACGTGACAACGTCTTATAAATTGGTTTGCCGGGTGACACTTCAAGAAACTGCGTTACGCTCCGCTCACGTTATGCGCTCACAATGGTTGTCACGTAAAACTTTCGCCCGTATACCGACTTTACAGGCAACCATTTTTTTTTTATTACCAGTTTATTAATTATGTATATTGCGGCGTGTTTATAGTACTATTAGTTTATTTTTTTATTATTTGCCTTTTTTATTATTTTTTTATTATATGTGTATCTGTAATATTCATGTTTATTTTGTTCGGTTCTTTGTTTTTTATAATATCGAAAACGAAGTAATCTTTTCTTTTGCAGCTAATTTTTACTCCTGTTGTCATCCATTTTGGAGAATTATGATCGAAACGCGTCAGTGTTTGTGTGGTGTAAGGGATAATTAAGTTTGTGGGATTTATATGTGTTTTATTGGCAGCAGTGGAGGGAGGGATTGCATGAAAAACATATATATTTCACACAGGCTTGGTTATTTTGCACGTGAGTAGCGGAGTAGCAAGGTAAAAATTTTCTGTTCATTGAAATGGACCTCCGCAAAGTAACGCCTGATTCAATAAAATTATGATTTGTATTGTTTATTTTTTCCGCATAACTGGAAAACATAGCTTATACCTAAAACAATACGATCAAATCGTGAAACTGATTGAATGCGAATCACTTTCTAAACATTATATCTGAAAAAGGTAGACTTGACAAACATTTCTGAAATTTATTTATATTTTGTGCTGTAAAATGGCAGCATAGGCCATTTTTTTTTTACATTGCTCAATATATTGTCTATGCAGGTTTTATCCCTTGTTGGTTCTTTTAAATGATTTGTTAAATTATAATTATTTTTTTTATATATTTTTTTATATAAATAGGAAGGCAAACGCGCAAGAGGGTCACTAGATGGTAAGTGATCACCACTGCCCATGGACACCCGCAACCCCGGAGGGATTGCAGATGCGTTGCCAACCTAGAGGACTAAGATGAAATGCCTATTAGTCTGTTACAGTCGTTACTAATTGCTAGTGTATTAATGTTGAAGTCAGCACATACGATTATTTTTTTAAATTTAGATTTAGTGTTCAATTCGTGTAGTAAAATATCTAGCTTGTCAAGAAATAAGTTAGCGGATGAATTTAGAATTCTGTACAAACAAATGACTACAGCATTATGTTTGGGTACCTCAATACCACAGCACTCAAAGATCCTCGATACCGACATTTTCTGCAAAAAATAGAGTTCCTTAAAAGCTACCTCTGGCTTTGCCAAGATACAGACTCCGCCTCTATTTTGATCTCGGGAATAGCTGCTGGCCAATGCGTAATTATTGTGAACTTTTATATTTGTTTCATTTCCAGATTTAATTAAAGTTTCTGTGAGACATATAATATCTGGCTCATTGTTTTTCTTGTATATTTTCGTGAATTCATTATGCACAATCAATGTTCATAAGTGTCATATAAATATAATATCAAAAGACACAACTTAAAATTCAACTCGAATGATTGTGCAATAAGGGCACAACTAAGAAATGCCTTTATCGCATAAACAGGGTAGGCCATTTCGTCACATGTAAAAAGGGCATTTATGCCCTCTATATTCCGTTAGAGTTAACTTTTGAAAATAGTCTTTAATGTATACGGTAAAACGATCAAATTAGAACACGATTCCGGGATAAACTCAAAAACCGAAAATTTTGATTTCGGCCCTTTTTGCATTCAGCAGGCGATATGCAGTGAATGTCAGACATGTAGATGCAAAGGCGATTGATGAAGACATCGATCGGAATAAAGGCAAATAAAAAAAATGATTTTGTTACTATAACTACTTTTCAAAGTCACCCCGTAAATCGGTCACCCCGGTTTACGGTACATATGCACTATATGGATATTTTAAACTCACTCTTTGTCGGTCTCTCGCTTAATGCTCCTCTCATTTACTCAAAGGTTAACTGGTAGAGATCCCTTATAGGGATAAGTTCGCCTTTGTGCATATATTTAAGGTCTTTTTTTATTTGTGATTTGTCTCTACTTCTCTATATTTGTACAATAAAGCATTTACTTACTTACTTACTTACTTACATATATTTTCCGGTAATGTACACAGTAAAGGGCCCCAATTTATGAATTTAAGGTATTACAAGAAAAAGGCCAGGGCCCCGATTTTTAAAGCACATGAAAATACCACTCGAAAGTGGTGAAAAATTGTGCAGAATTTGAAATACGAGTATCATTGAAGATAATTACAGCTCTCATTAGTCTTGTGAACTAGTCTAAACTTTTATTAGATCTGTAGTTTTGGAGATATAAGCCGATTTATACCACTTTCGAGTGATGTGCTTTCAAAAATCGGGCCCCAGGTCACGAGTACCCGAAACCGACGAGCATGATGTGTATGAAGAGATTGATGAATGTGGATGAAGCGAAAGAAGTATGTCAGGATCGTAGCAAGTGGAACAATGTAGTCTCTGCCTACCCTGTGGGAAAGAGGCGTGACGGTATGTATTCTGCCGTGCAGATTTTAAAACGCAGTAAGTGGCATTTTGAGTGATTTCTGTTTATTAGTGATTCAGAATCAGTGCATCGAAACGCACACATGTATGTAATCGGTTTTTTGGTCCAGAGCCTCCTTCGAAGCCTCTACGAGCAGTATGTCAAAGTGCTCAGTAAATAATGCACCGTAGCACTAACCAAAATGCAGTAAGAAACAACTTACTTTATTGGAACTGTAAAGATACAATTTACTCTTATCTGTAAGGACCATTTAAAATGCAGTGATTAGGCAACTTACTCTTAGTTAGCCAGTAATTATTAAAAATTAAAAATAATATATTCTATTTAAATCGCAGTATGCGTCAAATTTACTGCGTATTACTTTGTAAATTAAAGTTTTTTTTTACTTTGTACTGCGATTTTCACGGCGGATAAAAGTTTAACTGCTCTTTGATCGGTATTTGCTAATCGTACGAATATAAAAGTCTGCAATCTAAATCGCAGTATACGTTCAAAATCAATATTTTTTAATTTTTATATTGCGTTTCTGGCCTTACTTACTGCATATTATTCAGCAATTCTGCCGTGCAGATTTAAAACGCAGTAGGTGCAAAAATGCTGTTCCGAGATAAACGCAAAAAACTACTTCAAACTTCGTTTTTTTCGTTATTTCGAAGAATTTTGCTAAATTTACACTAACTATAGCGTAAATGTTACAAGGATTATTTACAAAAAAAGAACATCCTCAGACTTGTATTACGCATGAAAGGAGGTTTTTAAGAAAATCTGAGCTAGGTGCATTGTTTTAAAATAATAGTGTTTACTTATATAAAAAAAAAACAAAACAATTGTGACCCAAATAAAACAAGGAACATAGGTCTGAGATCAGACTTAATTAATAACATAATTATTAATTCTTTTAAAATCTTAAAAAATATATGTACCATGAGATCAAAAATCTAAATCTACGAAATATAATCAACTGTCACCACATAGCACGACGTGCAGCCGGAGTCCCGGTCACAATTTTTTTATGATAATGTTTTTTATTTGATTTTATATGTGAAGTTTTAATAAGCTAAAGCTTAATTTTTCTAATTGTGATGTTTGTTTTTACAAGATCATGTAGATTTTTTGTATCTTTTAGAATGATAGGTAAAAAACTTAAGTAATTAATGCTGTACCCTTTCGAAATTCTACATTTGATTTGCTGTAAATTCCTTTTTTATATCACAACTCTTTGAAAGTGGAACTTTACATAAGTTTTTTTTTACCTATACTTCTAAAAGAAATATATGGCTAGATAGATAGATTTATTTATCACCCTTTTAAAAATACAATTAAATGACAAACATAAGTAATTCACAATAGGATATAATTATAATAACTTAAATTAAATAAAAAACAAAATAACAACAAACAAAAATAAAGCTTAATGAAATGCCAATGTAAATTCACAAAAAGATTGTCATGGGTATGTACATACAAAGAGAAAATAATAATAATTTAAAATGTCAAATAATAAAAATATAAAACCACAAAATGTGGAAATATTATTAGAATATTATAGGTATGGTACATATATTTAAAAAAACAAATATGAATGAAAAATTATGTTATTAGCTAATTAAGTCTGAGCTCAGAACTTAGTTCCTTGTTTTATTTAGGTCACAATTGTTTTGTTTTTTTTTATGTAAGTAAGCACTATTATTTTAAACCAATGTACCTATCATTGATCTCAGTAAGGCAGGTTTAATTATACGTAAATAAAAAGTTATAGAAACAATGATACGTTATGTATTATTTTGACTTTATTCTCAATTAAGACTGAAAGTAATTTAAAGTTTTTAATGGTAATCATTCATTATTAGCCACAAATAAAATGTTATACAATTAGTTGTATTATTACATAATGATGGTGACTAATGATACCGATAAATAAATATTATAGAATGTGAAATTTACTCAGTCATTTTATACATTTTTACGTTCAATTTTCTTACAATAAGCAGTAAAATAACTCGTAGCATTTCAAACGAGTGCTACGTTCTAACAAACATGCAGTAAACATGATGACCATACTGTACTTTACTCTGCAAACACGATTCAACTATTGCAGTATCAAGCTTTTATACTGCATATTATTTGGTATTCTACAAGATTTTTAGTAAAAATATGTCTGCAGTAACAGCTCAGATTTTCTTAAAAACCTCCTTTCATGCGTAATATAAGTCACAGGATGTTCTTTTTTTTTGTAAATAATCCTTGTAACATTTACGCTATAGTTAAAGTGGAAATTTAGCAAAATTCTTCGAAATAACGAAAAAAACGAAGTTTGAAGTAGTTTTTTGCGTTTATCTCGAAACAGCATTTTTGCACTTACTGCGTTTTAAAATCTGCACGGCAGTATTACTATGTACAAAAAAAAAACGGTATCCCCTTATTTGCTATAAAATCAATGGCTATAAAATCACATTCTATAAAACCATTTGCTATAATGATTCACTTTCTATAAATTCAGATGCTATAATCATTGCTTGCTATAATGCTCACTTGCTATAACACTTAAATTCTCTAAAGTTACTTTCTATAAATTCAAAATCTATAACATTCATTTGCTATAATATTCATTTGCTATAACATTCATTTGCTATAATATTCATTTGCTATAACACTCATTTGCTATAAGGATTAGATAGTATAACATTTGTTTTCTATAACTATTGAAATCTCTAAACTTTACTTAGGCAGCGGTACTACAACTGAAAAGTCGCGGAAAAGGGGGGTGTGGGGGGCAGGGCCCCCCACATGGGGGGCTCGGGGGTGCAGCCCCCGCCATTAGAAAAACACGTTACCAACATCCAATTTAAGACAGATAGGTTTGTTAGTTACCTAATGTCCCTCAGAGCAGAAAATAGGAGCCCCGCCCAGCGGGGCTCCGTCGACTTTACATTTGAACACCTGGCTCTGTTTTATAGATTTTGATGCTTATAGAATGTGAATGTTATAGATTTTGAATGTTATAGATTATGAATGTTATAGAAAATAATCATTATAGAAAACAATTTTATAGATTTTGAATGTTATAGATTATGAAATTATAGATTTTGAATGTTATAGATTATGAATGTTATAGATTTTGAAATTATAGATTTTGAATGTTATAGCATGTGACTTTTATAGCAAATGAATGTTTATAGCAAGTGATTTTATAGCATATGAACTTATAGATTTTAAATTTATAGCTTTTGATTTTATAGCAAATAAGGTAGACCCAAAAAAAACATGAACGAGAATTCTAATACTTGCCGCTCTAAAATCCTTGCATTTTTTGGTTCATGTTACTAGGCAAATCTATAAATCATAGGTTATTTTTGAGACGCTCTACAATCACCCCGCATAAGCAAAATAAACACGATCGAAACCAAAAAAGAACCTTGATGTATCACTCACTGAGCAGCAATCAAAACAACAATTCCCAAGTATATCACGTAAAACATATTCCGCCGAGTACTTACGAAATCCGCAGAAATGTAACATTACTTATTTCTGTATAACCGACTCGGCTGAGGCCACAAGAGCTGTTTAATGCATCATTGAAATTTGGGCATTCCTCGTTATGTTCAGCGGGCGAGGGGGGAGGGTGAGGGAGGGTCAGGGGTCGTGAGGAAACGTGTTAGTATGCCCAACGCGTACCCAGTCCGTTGGCATTTGACGCTTTCGTGAATTCGTCTCCGAGCCCATGTAAGTCCAGGGATATAGCGTACCCGTATTTTTAAAACCTTTGGGATTTTGTTAAAAAGAGCAATAAGCATGTAGGGACGGGCGGAATGTATAAACAGGGCGTGTTGCTCCTGAATAATCATTTTACTCTTGCCTGACGTGTAGTCTGCTACGCAGCAGACTTTTATGATTACGACACTTGGACTGTCACACTACTTCCTTTTTTTGAAGTGCAATTGTGTGTTTTTAAAACATAACAATGTTTGATTTTACTTTCTGGACCAGGAAAAATATTCATATTACCTGATCACACGAATAATTGTTTTTTTTTTGCTTTCCTACCAAGACATGAATGACATGGATTTTATACAAAACCTTAAAGCCCCGTTTAGGATGATTAAGGGCGTATAGGTGGAAAGGGAAATCAAAATAGCGATGGGTTGCTAGCCGCATCGCCTATAACATGATTCCTGAGACTTTCGCCCATTCCCTCGATGGGCTTTTACCATCTGCGCGGGAAAAGAAGCAATTGGTATTCTATCTTTTTTCTTTACTCCCAGACCAGACACCTTGTACTTAACAAAGTGCTAAGCAGCCGCATGTAACACCGTTATAATAAAGGTTTAGTTAACGCTTAAACTTGCGTGACAGGTGTAGACGAGTTCACTGGAACTCCGAAAAAGCTCATAGTTGATTACTGCTCCATTGTTTGTAGTCATTCCGCTATTAAAAGGGAAACTTATCGAATTTCCGTGGCTAATTATCAGTTGCGGCATCAACAGAAGTGACGGACAGGTGCGGCCATCCGATAAACTTCTAAGTTTTCCCACGGAAATCAATAGCGTGCAAAGAGAAATAAAAAGTTAGGCCATATCCTACTAATATTGTAAACGCGAAAGTGTGTAAGTATGGATGGATGGATCTTTGTTGCTCTTTCAGGCCAGAACGGTTGGACAGATCTGGATGAAATTTGGAACGTAGATTTATTATAGTCTGGAATAACACATAGGCTACTTTTTATCCCGGAAAATTGTGTAATTCCTGCGGGGTAGCGATAAACGAATTCTATGTAGATGATGTTGCGGGCAGCGGCTAGTTGTTACATAAATATATGTACACTTTTGTTAACGGTGAATAGAAGTCCCTTTACGCTTGAAGTTTTCACCGGTTCTTATTTACGATTGAAAGAGATCATAGCCATACTGAGACGTGGACACTCACAAAAGGACTAGTCCATAAGTTCAGAGTCACCCAGCGTGCTATGGAGAGGGCTATGCTCGGTATCTCGTTGAAAGATGGGTCCGTAACGAGCATACCAGACAAAAGACGAAAGTCGTCACCATAGCTCGAAGGATTAGTACGTTGAAGTGGCAATGGGCTGGTCACGTTTGCCGTAGAACTGTCAACCGTTGGAGCAAACGTATCCTAGAGTGGAGACCACGTTTGGGAAAGCGTAGTGTGGGATGCCCTGCGACGCGTTGGACGGATGACCTTAGGAGGACACCTGGCAGTGGCTGGATGAGGGAAGCCCGAAAGTTGGCGCAATACGAAGGAGGCCTACGTCCCGCAGTGGACGGACAATGGCTGTAGATAAATAGATAGACAGCCATAAGTATTTCATGTTCAATTTCAGACCTCCACGACTTCTTGACATGACGCTTTTAACCTTTTTGCCGCCACGTCATCTACAAGAGACGTCACCCATGCGCAAGACTACTTTATTGCGATGCCTTCAGTTGAAGCTAAACTCAAAAGAACGAAGGTTGCATTGAAGTAATGGAAGGCCGTTGGCGTTGGACCTGCGGTGCAAAAAGATCTGAGGGGGGGTGGGCTTATACCGAAAGTCAAAGTGATCCTGTAAATGCTATTGACACTTTTTTTTCACGTAGCTGAACATAGTATTGATACATATTAAGGTGGTGGGTCTGGAGTCTGGGGTTTTGAGGCACTAAACTCTAGATAGGAAATATGTGCTGGTCTTATCTGTCGATATGCAACATGGAAGTTTTAATTACCCTTTTAAGCATGCTACGTTTACGCTCTCCAGCTGTTGAAGGCTTATGTTGTTTTATTTGTGTTTGGACGCATGCGCAGAGCGTGAGCGCTTCTAAATCCCTTGCTGCGGCAACATTGTTTATAAATTATAATGAAACGAGTTCACGGAGCCTGCTGGCTTCGAGTTCCCTTTTAATATTGGGCGACGTAAATAGACATTGGAGCGAGTGGAGTAAAAAATTGTATCTACATACTGTAGAGCTAGGTAGGTAGGTAGCTAGCTAGCTCTTCGGGCTGGCTGGTTAGAGATTATTCTCGAAATTGATTGTTTTTCAAGAACACGGAGATGGGAATCAAACCAATTTGATCCTGGAATGAAACCACACATCTCGTAAAATCTGAATAAAATGTTTTAAATGCATACATACATACCGTCTCGCCTGTTTCCCACAGGGGTAGGCAGAGACTACTTTGTTCCACTTGCTACGATCCTGACATACTTCTTTTGCTCTTCATTCATGCTCGTCGGTTTCGGGTACTCCTGACCTGACCTTTTTCCAAAACGTCTCCTATTTGGTCTCGAAACGTCCGTCTAGGCCTTCCCCTCCCAACTTTACCATTCACACTCCCCATATAGATCTGTTTAGTTAGTCTACTTTCATCCATCCGCTCTACGTGACCAAACCAACTAAGCATACTTTTTTCTGTTCTGGTCACTATATCCTCTTTCACACCAGCACGTTCCTTTGTTAACTTTCTTTTTTTATGTTTTAAATGCCTTTTTAATAATAGGCTTTCAGCCACCACAGTTTGGTTAGGAAACTTATAACGAACCCCGTACAGATAGAAGTGCCTCCTCAAGGCAACTCTACAATACACAGTCCCCTTTCCACCTATACGCCCCCAATCATGCTAAACATGGCCTTTAGGTCTTGTTACTTAGGCTCTGTCTATCCCGTAAGGGATATAGACGTGATTTGTGTATGTATGTATGTATTCGTTCCATTTTAATCATCGTTGGTGTTCAAAAAATATTCCTCAGTTGCAACGCAAGCTAATTTTGTAGTAAACTAGATACTCTGACTTTAATTAACTAAAGGAGATAATACACGAATGTCTGGCTGAATTGAGTACCTTTGCGCGGTCCAGCGAGCAAAACCGGCTAATGTGGACCAATGAAATACCGACAAGCTAGCTCAAGGCAGCACGACCTTCACAGATGTGCGACGCAGCGAAGCGATTGGCGAAGAAAATCCACCAATCAGAAAGCAGCGCTGAGCGATGTTAGAAAAATTAAACTCCGTTAATAACTATGATTAGAGCGTTCCCATCTGAGATGTGCGAAGAAACCGAGTGACATGAGGACGCGTATCAGTACAACGCCATCTAGACGCAATCGATTGAACTAGCTGTCTTTATAATCAATAACAATTAATGCGATGTGGCTATTGACAACAAAGTAGCTAATTGATGCCAATATGCGCCACCGCGTTCAGAGACGCTCGTGTCGCACGTCCAAGAAAATAATGTGATTTCTAAGATCCCTGTTTGTTCCATGGCTTCAAATAAATACAATCTTATAAAAACGGATGTAAGTTTAAACACAGAAAACAAAACCGTGTACTAGCAGTGCAAGGATGTAGCAACTCTTTTCAAATAGTTGCGGTGCGGGGGGAGTTGAAGGGGAGATGCCAACAGGCTTGCATTCTTCGTACAGCAACAATCCTAACAAACATTTATCGATGGTTTTCTAAGCTGCTCTGAGGCTAAGAAAATTGATCTGCTTTGCATAGTTCAAGTGGATATACTGCCTAACCATCTTATCCATACAAAGTTGCAACATACAAAACACATATACCACAAGCCACAAATAAACACTAAGGACTGTTTGATTACCAGAAGCTCATGCGCTGTACCTCCACTAAAAATACTGCTCGTTCCATACCTGTAGTGCTACTTACTTCCACGCTGTTCTGGGAGCAAAGGAAAAGTAAATAATATCCCAACTGCTTCTCTTCCCGCGAAAATGGTAAAATTCCATCGTGGGTATAGACAAAAATCTTAGGAATCATGTTACAGGCGATGTGGCTAGCGACCTATCATTACTTTGATTCCCCTTTACACCCGAAATCTTGTTACCTACGGTTTTGTCTACCGAGTAAGGAACAAGTCGTGATTTGTGTATGTAGGTAAATGTACCTCTAGTGTTCAATATGAAACCCTTCCCATAAAGTCACGCGAAACCACTAACAAGAATTTTATTTACTCACGTTGCCACATGCCAAAATTCGGTACGCTCGCCTCCCGTGCGAAAAAACAAAACAACACCGCGTGTGGACCTAAATCATTCTCGGTTCATACATTTCCCTGAACTTGTAATATCCAGTTTGACCCAGTTCTGGTCCCGAGTGGCCAAGATGGGACGCGGGCGGTAACGATGACATTAACAGCTTGGACTCGAAAATAATGAGTAAATCCAATTAGACAGATTTGGGGGTTGCATGTGGAGTGTATGGGACAAATAGACGCTCGACACGCGAGAGTAAATGCGTTGATAGATTTTATTAGGCTCCGTGCGGTGATTCATTGACAGGCTCATCACTATAGTAGTAGATACCGCCTAAAAAATCAGGGGGGAAAATACTGTGGGTTACATAATGGAAAGCAATCATTGTCACCTTGGTACCTTGCATCTTACATGAAACTGTGAACTTACATGAAAATCTGTTGTTATTCTTTGATTACTAAATAATAATAAAATAAATCATTCAACATGAAACTACCGTGACACTCGATCACAGTTAGGTAACTACTCAAAAACGGTTAACTCGCGTATAAAAGTCGACATGTTTCGGACTAGTTTGTAGGACTACTCTTCGGTGCAGTGTTCGTTTCGCTGCCGAGGATCACTCTACTTTTATACATGAGTTATCTGAATTACACATAAACGGACCGACATAAACCGACTTATTTCAATGGCTTCACGTACTTTCCGCGGAATGAAATTTTCGCGGGATGAATGGTTGCGTCGAGCAGCCGCGCGAACAGAGCGCTGGCGCGCAGTGTTCGTGTCGCTGCCGCCGGGGCGAGCGCTCCAGGAAGAAGGACTACGAAATAGTCCGAAACATGTTGAGCATCACTCGACTTTTTATACGTGAGTTATCCGTTTATGTGTAATTATGATTGAGTCTCACGGTAGTTTCATGTAGACTACGAACTAGTCCAAAATTTTAATTTTAATTGTGATCAAATGTAAAATCCCTTTGGAACCTCATTCCTAAGCGGGCAAGGTATCAAGGGTTAGTGACGCAGGCGACTCGGCGATTTTTAACGCGGCTCGAGTGGCGCCCTCTCGCATAAATTGGCGTAGGCGTTTAATAACGACCAAGGTGGACTCGAATGACGTAATTCTACACGTATGCTGAATTTCTAAGCATTTATTAAAATTGATTCATTATTAAATGCAAGTTAGGAGTGTGGAGATTCGTAGAACTAATAAAGAAATATATAGTCGGCGGCAAAATATTAGGTCCTCACTGTATGCAATCTCATTAAATACCTCTCGTTTAGTCGCACTCGAAACGTTACACTTCGCAGCCTAATATTTCGATGCGTGTTTCTTTCATGCTGGTATGGGAGCAAAGAAAAAACAGAATGTGCCAGTTGCTTCTCTTCCCGCGCAGATGGTAAAAGCCCATCGAGGGATTGGGCGAAAATCTTAGGGATATGTAGGCGATGTGGCTAGCAACCCATAACTGTTTTGATTCCCCTTTCCATCCATACGCCCACAATCATGCTAAACGTGGTCTTTAGGTCTTGTCACCTTAGGCTCTATCTACCCCGTAAGGGATAAAGACGTGATTTATGTATGTACCTATGTGTAAAACAGAATGCGACTTAGTGTCGGCAAACGGTGGTTGATTTTTGGAAGAATAACGCAGGTTCGAACAATACACGTATTTAATTTAAATATATTTAAAAAAAAAATACAGAGGTGCGTGTACGCGTCGGTCGAGCTTATGTTGATGTAAAAAAGTGAAAGGAAACAAGCGCTGTGACAGAGCTGTCTCAAGAGAAGGGATTTTAGAAGCGACGAATGCATTGTGTGGGCTTGTGCACACATGCAAGGCGTTAACAGTATGTATATACGTTTGAGAAAATCATTTGTCTTGCTAGGTACTCCGTTACCACGTTTGTGTGGTGGTTACGGAGTAGTAAGGTCAGTGTGTTTTGTTCGATTATGCATGGTCTTTTATAATACCAGTGTTCTTAAAAAAACAACTCCCTGCTGAAATGTTTCACAATCATTCGAAGACACTTTTTACATACATACATACACATATCACGTCTTTATCACCTACAGGGTAGACAGAGCCAATGGTAACACAACCTTAAGGCCACTTTTAGCATGATTAAGGGCGTATAGGTGGAAGGCCGCATCGCCCATAACATGATTCCTAAGACTTTCGCCCATTCTCTCGATGGGCTTTTACCATCTGCGCCGGAAGAGAAGCAACTGGTAAATTCTATGTGTTTTCTTTACTCCCAGACCAGCATGGTCACACACACACTTACACTACATTTACACTTTTTATGTATGAGTTCATAACACGATCGTGTCATTAACAGATCTATAACTAAAGTATAGATAGAGCATAGCTTTAAGACGCACTCCGTGACAGAACCGCGAAAGAATTAGCATTTATTTAAACCACAAAAAACTTAAAACGTCCATAGAATTAGCGGGGGCATTAAAAAACTTCGCCGCTGTCCACGCTGGCCTTAATTAAACCGTTTGAAGGATCCGGAATTAAGCCGGCCTTATTTTATTCTTTAAAGTTGGCCATTCATAACTTCTTTAATTTCACTCCGTGGATTATTCAGGTTCCGCGCAGGTGGAAAGTTTCGTTTTAAGTGTGGCTGCGGTCAGGAACAATGCAAGGCGGAACGTTTTAATGCTTCCGCCATTTTGAATTTTTTGCCGTTAAGTTTTTCGTTTTTTAATTAAGCATCTGTGGTTAAAGTGATTTTCGAAGTTTACTTAAGAGATTGGTTGGCTTTTGATTCTAATCACAGATTAGTGTTTTCCATGAACACATTAGACAACGAAAACTATAGGTAAGCAAAATATGTAATTTTATAAAAAGTTTGTTTGCACAGATCACTATTAAATAAATCACTATCACTACATAGTATAAAACAAAGTCGCTTTCTCTGTCCTCATGTCCCTATGCCCCTATGTCCCTATGTATGCTTATATCTTCAAAAGTACACAACGGATTTCGATGCGGTTTTTTTAATAGATAGAGTGATTCAAGAGGAAGGTTTTTATGTATAATTCTACGCAGGCGAAGTCGCGGGCAGAAGCTAGTAAATAAATAAATATCTTAGGACAAATTACACCAATTGAGCCAGCCCCAAAGTAAGCAAAGCTTGTACTATAGGTACACACAGCAAAATAATGCGGTTAGCACAGCCACGCACACGTCTATGCGTGTTGAGTATCGACATGAACGTTAAGTAGAATCTATGACATGTGAATGTGTGAGTGAGTTCGATCATAAAATCTACCCCCTAAGTACAGATTTTTTAGCAACAAGATGAATGAGCAATGTCGCTGTAAATTACCTGTTTATTGAATAAACAAGAACTAACTATAAAATAACAATGAAGAAAGTTACAACTATTTAAGTTAGTTTATAATAAATTAAGTAAAAAATAATTACAAATTAAATGAAAATAATCCCCCCCGGTATCGTGTCACACTCAAAGGCTGAAAATGCAATATCTCCGGTTTCAGTTACTTCTACAAAAATAATGTAAAAGTATTTTTTTTATTTAGACTGTCCTAAAAATATTTTACCTAATCTTACATTGGATATTGTCATCCCCAGTGTAAGCGAGAGAACCGAATCGAAGCTTCCTTCGACCTTGAATCTTCAAATTTATGCAATCCCACGCATTGAACTATTATTACTAGCGAAGAGTAGTTACCATCTCACTGATGCGACGATGTTATATTATTATTTCTCAACAAGTCTGAGATTCCAATTCCAAAGCAATATTCCTCACAACCAGCATGGCCATTGAAATAACATCCAAAAATGTCATTTTATTATTACTTTTTTATATTCCGTTTTCTTCGGATACGAACCCGGTTCACTATAGCACAAGTCTAATCTTCGACCTGTCTTTGACCGCTAGGCCACCGAGGTATGCAAGTTACATGGTGAATTTATGAATTATGTTCAATCTGCGACTACTGTATTGCAATTTGTGTAAATAGCTGTTTTATGTGCTTTGAAATAAGGTTGAAATTATAATTTATTTTTTTCCGTAACTATTTAATTTTATGGTGGTTGCAGTCTGTTGTATGTTTAATTTTACTCTTATATAATATGTTAAAAACGCAAACGCATTGTGTTTTCTTTTAATATAATTATTAATAGGTATGACTCTTTTTACTGGAGTTTAAAAGTTGCTAGCTGATGGCTATTTTGGTCGTTATCGTCTTAAACAATATAAAGTGTTTTCTACCCTCAAATTTCTAATAATATGATTTTGTGAACAAACAACTGTCACCGCTGGCAGCCATTATTAGCTGCGGGATGAACCGTCTGTTATACTTACGAACTGTTTAATTTTGCCTTTCGAATACCTTGTGATTTGCAAAACATGGATTTTCATTTATCTTTGTTGAAAAGAGCAAATCAATATAACTATTTATATAAGGAATCGCTAGGCGTTTTTTGATATGGGTAAGTAGACAAACGGTGTTAAAAACAATGACTTATTATTTTATCGGTAATGTTTTAAACAACTTTCTTTGACGAAAAAGGTTTTTATTTAAACTTCATTTATTTTGCAGCGGAAGACTGTGCCATTATGGATTCACCCTTACGCAGACTTCGGACACGATAAAAATATTCGTTCTGGGCCTAAACCTGAAGCCTCATCTCCTGCCATTTGATTTGGACATTATGTAGTTGCCGCACCCACTAGTGACCCATTTCACAGCAACAAGACACAATGCTACGTTGCAACCTGTGCGAAACCATCTGCATGCTGCAGGATTGCATTGCCGTAGACCAGCAAAAAACATGCTTTAACGGACCAGCATAGAAGAAACCTTTGCTCGTGAATATCTTGACTTTGATTATTACATCAACCAAAGTCAAATGTAGTGATTTTTAGTGATGAAGACGAAATATATTAACTTAATTAAATATATAAACACAGTAATGTTTTACAGTGCAGAACGAGTGGCAGTGTTACTTTAGGCTATGGGGTTGGATGTCATCGATGGGCCCTGGTGTCCAAATCCAAACCAAATCGAGATTGGTAGCTTAGTCGCTTCAAAGTGGAGATTATAACCCAGTGTGAAATGATGTTATTGTTAATGGCTGTCATTTAACATGTCTATTCATTTCACCACTGACTTACACGTCCGTAAATAAAACGTTTCGTTCATCTTTATCAGACTTAAACCTAATAAACCAGAATTTAAGATATTAATTATGTGTCATCTTAAAAATAGCCCTATTATGGTTGTGTATTCAATTTGCAAGATAATTATTATGTTAGTGACATAAGACTTTTTAGTAAACATAAAATCATACTGGCCTCTAAAGTGTGTGTTATTTTATGAATATTATTCTATAAGGAAAAGTGTGCAGTTTTATTTAGCTAATTTAATTACTTTTGGTAATAATAATAATAACACAAATAGAGGCTAATACAATAAAAATTAAAAGTTGCAATAAACAATTTGAACCAATAATTGCATTTTATTGTTTTATTCTTTTATGTCCTTTTTTTCTTGTTTTAGGTAAACATGAGTTTATTTTGAGATTAGTAATTTAAAATTGCAAACAAAAAAGACACACTTGTGCAGGATTCGAACCCGGTTCTTTAGGTTTCATAACTCTAGGTCAATACACCTGAGCCACCACGCTTATAAAACTGGTGGCAAAATTATGCTTCCATTGAACAAAATACCAGCAGGTTTGAATAACTATGCGTGAAGGTAGTCAGAAAACACAATTAGCACAGATAGGGCATTTTGTTGTGTGCGTAATAAGGCAGCGGATAAGTGCGGATGTGTGTATAGAATGACACACGTGGATAACTAGGGTGCTCACCGATTCGCTTTGCTGTGTGTACCAGGCAACGGATAAACATACTTATATAATGTAGATAAATACATATTTAAATACATACAACATCCATGACTCGGGCACAAACATTCGTATTCATCATACAACTGTCTGCCCCTACCGGGATTCGAACCCGGGACCTCTAGCTTCATAGTCAGGGTCACTAACCACTAGGCTATCCGGTCGGCCTACGTGTTTCAGTGTTTCATTGAGAATTTTATGAATGGTTGTAGGCTGCAATTTAATTTCTCTTAATGCTACGTTTATTAACAAGCTGCAGTGTACGAGATACTAACTAGTAAATTCGAATCCTTCAAACTTTGCAGCATCGTTATTATTTATTGACTGCATACTAAGTTATTGAATCAGGTGTTACTTTGTGGAGCTCTAGTTCAACGAAAGTTGATGTGAAAGAAAATAATAGTGACTAGTATAGAATACTCGTAAAGTATGCTTAGTTGGAATGGTAGAAAGGATGGACGAAAGATTAACTAACCAGAGATATGGGGAGTGTGGGGTGCGTTGGGAGGGGAAAACCTAAACGTTCCGAGACCAAATTGGGGACGTTTTGGAAAAGATCAGGTCAAGAGTACCAGAAACCGACGAGCATGTATGAAGAGATTGATGAATGTGGATGACGCGAAAGAAATATGTTAATATCGTAGCAAGTGGAACAAAGTAGTCTCTGCCTACCCCCGTGGGAAAGAGATGTTGCTACTCCGCTATTGCAGCCATTGTATGAAATAAATTATATAGTCCAGGATTTTACTAGGTTAAGGGATTCTATTGACTATCAATCAGACATAGCCAATTTAGGGATATTTAAAAAACGAGCCTTCCTGTTTTTGAAAGGGCCGGCAACGCACCTGTGATTCCCCAAGTCTTGCAGGTGTCCCTGGGCGATGGTTCTTACTTTCCATCAGGTGACCCGTCTGCTCGTTTTCCCCTTCTTATATATAAACAAAAAAAATAGTAAGAAAAATTTCAGTCACCGACTTGAAATTGGCGCATATTGTAATTAAGTTTTTTTACGACTTAAAAACTCGACGATACCCGTACCGCAGTAAAGAACGCAACACAAAAGATAATTCCCGTCGACCCGAGCCTCCTGATTTAGAGCCTTCCCGGAAGTTCGGCGGGCCTGATAATTACGGCTCCGCTGGATTCTCGTACACACGGTTTTGTTCATGTATAGTCTAGCTTTAGGCACTAGCCCCACTACGGACGAAGCAATAACGATCGAAGACGTTAGTCTTATCGATAAACACCGGCTGCACGCACGAAAAAGTGTTGCGTTCCGCGTGACGTCAGAGCTAGTTATCATCAATGTTTCTTTATGACGTTATCACAGAAAACTATTGACCGTATACCGATTTTACAGACAAGTTTTTTGTTCTTGGAAAATATTATAAATCCCGTGTCGGTAAAAGGGATATAATTTGCAAAAAAACGGCATTCAAAACTTTCATGCCATGAAAAACAGCAGCAGCTATTTCAGCCAGAGGTGGCCATACTCGATAATATTTCTTAATCTTTTAATTTTATAATGGTTTGCCCTATCAAATGAATTAAGATTTTTTTATGTTTTCTTTTTCGGTTTTATCGTCAAAAATTAATTTTCTAAACGACACTGTGAAGGCTAACTCACCTGCTATGGCTGGTGTATCGCTCAGAGTTATTTTATGATATAGTAACAGCCTTCTAAGCTTCATTCACGCTGGGTCATTTCACATGTTTTTTTATCCATGGGCTTGTAGTCTATGAGACAAGTAACATTGCTAGCCGCATCGCCTATCAGTATTCCTACGATTTTCGCGTATTCCCTCGATGGTCCCTCGAATATTGCAGAGTTATAAGACATTGTATTTACACTAAATAGCGAATAGAGCTGTTAAATTTACATATCACATGCACTACGCAGCTCGCTTCACAATTCTGGCCGCGCCCGACCGCTGATTTGCATGCGACTCGAACAAAAGTTAGGCCACGGCTCGAGCGCTCTTCAGATGTTCTGGACTACTCCGAAGTTATATCCGAAGTTCGTTTCGCGCTGTCCCGGTCGCACTAACAGCCGTTTATAGGCGAAGGAGAAGGACGGAGAATCACGAATTTTGAATTTTGGAGTAGCCCCGAAAGCCGCCGAACCAGATCGCTGGTAATGTTTGTTCGAAAGAAAGTTTCGGGATTGGAGTAATTAAAAATGATTTTTCGGAACAACACCGATCGGGAACTTTGCTTTGAAGATAATAATATAATTAAAATAAGTAGCTGCGTGAATTTAATAAAAGAAAGACTATATTATTATTGAAGTAATTTGAATAGTCTTCCATGCTGGTCTGGGAGCAAAGAAAAAACATAGAATGTACCAGTTGCTTCTCTACCCGCGCAGATGGTAAAAGCCCATCGAGAGAATAGACGAAAATAATAGGAATCATGTTATAGGCGATGAGGCTAGCAACCCATCACTATTTTGATTCCATTTTCCACCTAGGCGCCACAATCTTGCTAAATGTGGCCTGTAGGTACGTTACCTTAGGCTCTGTCTACCCTGTAAGGGATAAAGACGCGATTTGTGTCTAGGTTGCTAGCCGCATCCCCTATAACATGATTCCTAAGAATTTTGCCCATTCCCTCGATGGGCTTTTACTTGCGCGGGACAAGAAGCAACTGGTACATTCTATGTTTTTCGTTTGCTCCCAGACCAGCATGGAAGTAAGGGTTTGTGGGCAAGGATTTAAAGTTGCAAGTCTAAGACCTAACTAATGAAAATTCTTCCCATAACGCTTATTTTGCTTTGAAGTGTCCATGTAGGCTGCACGGAAGCGCCACGCAGCCAAGACCTGGCGCTGGCGAGGTTCCAAGCATGTGTCATGGGTATTTATCATCATCGGAAACACATTGCCGACTTTACGGTGCCATGCCTCATCGTACCCGCTCTTAATAGCTTAGGTATCTCGTTTCAATGAAGTTTAAGCCTATTTATATCAATTAGTGTTGGGAATTAATTGCTCAGCGAATGGTTGTTGAAAGAGTTATGTGTTTATGTGAATTTACCAACGTACAGTGAACCGGGATTGAGGCGCTTACCTATGTTTCGAACTTGGCCGTGTAATGTGTATTGTGATAGTTTTTGGTTTCCCAATATAGCCATTTGATAAAAATTAAACTGACTTCAAATAAATAACGAATATCGCGTAAAGCGCTGCGGGTGTCTATGGACAGTGGTGATCATTTACCATCAGGTGACCCACTAGTTCGTTTGTCTCTTACATAAAAAAATAAATAAATAATAAGTTCTATGAATCAAATCTGAATGTGTAACTGTCATTCAAATAAAGTTAATTTAATTATTTTTTAAATTGTCATCATCATTATCATCATTATTGAGGGAATGGGCGAAAATCATAGGAATCATAGGAAGCAATGAGGCTAGCAACCTATCACTATTTTGATTTCATTAATCACCTATCCGCCCACAATCTTGCTAAATGTGGCCTGTAGGTATCTGTTACCTTAGGCTCTGTCTACCCCGTAAGGGATAAAGACGTGATTTGTGTGAGTGTGTATGTATTATCATCGTGTCATCCGACATCCACTGCTGGGCATAGGCATCCCCTAAGGCTCTCATCTCCTCTTGGACTCCATTCTCATCTCCCTATCCAAAGCCATATCCGGCCACAGGGTTCGCGTCCAAGTCGTCCCTTTAAAAAAAATACACAAACAAATTGATAACTTGTTCCTTTTTTGAAGTTGAGCATTCAGTCTCCACATGGCTCCCGTGATTCGTCCCTTTATTATTTTAAAACTGCGTCTCGTTGTCCGTATAAAAAGGCGAGGAAGCCGCGCATAATGCTCCTATCAATCACGGCACAGTTTCACGGCATCGCTCGCACACATCGGAATGCAAATCGCACGTACTTATCCCACTTTTTACCAAACATCCAAACAAATTTATTCACAGAGAAAAACTGACTATCGGTACGGATGGTAGCCTTTTTCTGATCTACTCGAAAATTTATTGCGAACACGACCCTACAAGACAAGGATAGACAAGAGAAAATTATAGTAATTTTATACTAATTGTTAAACTTGCTTCGTTTTACAAAAGACGTGTTCGTTCAGCCCGCTTAAATTACTAATGAAACCCGATGTATAAAGCTCCAAACATATTACGAGCAATAAACCTGAAGAGCAGGCGACGCGAGGAGACACCCTCTATAACGACGTCACGTAACGGGAGGCCCTAAAAATGTAGAACAATTTCAATTCAGAAAGCTCGCGTGTACAAGCGGAGCACACCAATCACAGAAAACAGGCCGGCGGCAATGGGCTTGTATGTTAAAAATCATCCCAGGCGTGGATCGGCAACCTTTCCCTCGGCTGCTTTATCTCCGGAATCACGACAAAACGTAACGAGATAAACACGCATTATGGCACAAAAAGAGGCGCGGCCAACCCTCGGCCCGGCAGGCGCGGATCGCAAACCTTTTTCTCTGTTTATTTAGGAGAATGCGCATAAAATACCTACGCTGGTATGCTCCGAGACAATCTGATAGTAGCGTAATGTGAAGTTTGAACCTCATTTCCATGTTTATAAAGATGGTAAGATGCGGTTGTTCATATTTTGCTCGGAGATCTTGTTTATCTGTGTTACTTCTCTTGATATTTTCATTTTATTTTAGTGTTGCGCAGTGCGTTGCCGGCAGGAAGACGTTTACTGCTACTTTACCTATCTTTATGTTTATTTACAATGTCTGGTATACTGTTTTAATGGCTCTATCCGCAGACGGAGTTGTTTCTAACAATGAAACAAGTATAAACCATATTCAAAGATGGTTGCAGTTTCTAATAGCTGACTTCCACTGGCTTAGATAGAGACTTTCGTAGTCTGTCACAAGGAAAAAACATGCTTAAAATTGCTTAATTGCTATGATTAAATCACGCTTTAGCGAGAAATCAAATGCAAAACTGTTGGACAAACTGACGTGCAAATTCGTTTCTTAGTCAATAGTAAAAAAATAAAAATACATTATTAAATACCACCCGTTTAATATTTAGAAGCAACAACGTACAACATGCACACAACACTACTTCGAGGGCCCGTTCGTCGATAGTTGGGCTGGAACCCGTGTCTAATGAACGACGGGTCTAGCAAGCCATTATTGTGCTAACAAGAGTCTTGTGCTCGCGTCGTGCCCACTCTGAACAACAAACAGTTTGACGCTGACGTGGAGCCCGTGTCCGCGTCCGTAGCTCACTTAGTGACCACTCAGCCGAGCAGCCGCCCCGCTCGACCAATAGGAGCGCGGCATTCTTACCTTTAAACCTTACCTGTTTTGAAATTATTTGTAACGCAAAATATTCGAGAATCCTGAATTTCTCAACTGTTATTATAATTAAAGCGTGCTAAAACGTTTTCGTTGTGAAGTTTGATATTTTGATAAATTTTCATAGTCGACATCACAGGAATAACATCGCTGGCCGGGCTCGAGGCATCGATCGTGTTATTTCAAGTTTAGGCAGAATAACTTACAATTAGGAGCTGCCGCAGCTCACGGGAGGCCGCGTTGTAGGCGCTACTAAGAAAATCTAATCCCACGCACTTCGAGAGATAGAGCAGCTAACTATACTGGTCCACGTTAAGCTACCGCGAAATAGTGTGGACAAGTCAAAATACCCGTGCTACTTACCGCGCCATTTGCATTAGAGAATGAAAAACCGACACTGAAAATTAGAACACAGAAAAATCCGAAAGTAAAGCTATGGCCGGGAAAAAGCGTACAGGGTGAGAAGGGATTGCGGGGGAAAGGGATAGAACTACTATTTCGACACCTCCGACGCATTAGGTCGTATCTCTAAATCAACGATTTTTCAGGAGAGCGATTATAAGAAGTGAATTTTTCAAGCTGGGATATAATTTTTGATTTAAATTTTTGCCTTCGTCTGCGTAGAATTATACATATTTATAAACCTTCGCTTCCCCTTGAATCACTCTTTCTATTTAAAAAAAAACGCATCAAAATCCGTTGCGCAGTTATAAAGGGATCTAAGCATACATAGGAACAGATAGACAGCAAAGGGACTTTGTTTTATACTATGTAGTGAAAACACTACATTTGCGCAAAAGAAAGAAAAGAAAGAAGACGTTTATTCCTTTTTGCAAGACACAAATATAAGAGAATATTTACAATGTTATAGAAAAAAAACACAGACATGAAAAATAGATCATCAGCGTTGTGTCTTCGCAAAAGTAAAACGGTCGCTGGCTCAGCGTTACGCAACAAATTAGTATCGGTCAAAGTTTAGCTAATATCTGTTATTGTAACTTCCATTGAACGTATTATTTCATGAACCGTCAGTTATTTATAATCGGTCTCAAATTCAACCCGTCCAGTGCGGCGATGGGCTCTTAACCCTTCAAAACTTGTGGTAAATTATTGAACGGCATCCGGAAATTTGGCAGACAATATCGGGGTCATAATTGAAGCGTCAATTTTAATCGAAAATAATTTTCAGTTACGACATTGTGAAATAACGGCTGTTGGTCCATGAACGCTGTAATTATGGAAATTCGTTGTCGGGTAATATTTTGTTATAAGTGAAAAAATTAAATGACGTCAAGTATATGAAAAAACAGGTACTAAAGAAACGAAATTTAAAAGGCGGTTAAATTATGAAGTCATACTAAAAATAAATACATACACAAATCACGTCTTTATCCATTACGGGGGGACAGAGCCTAAGGTAACAAGACCTAGAGGCCTTAACAAGACGCAGGGGGCGTATAGGCGGAAAGTGGAATCAAAATAGTGATGGGTTGCTAGCCGCATCGCCTATAACATGATTCCTATGATTTTCGCCAAAAAAAATATTTGTAATTAACAACATAAAAAAAAACAATAAACACTCAAGCTATGACCATTGCCAGGAACAAATGAAAGCTGGTAAAAAACAGTTAATTTATTCAAAGAAATTAGCAAATCCTTTTTCCAGTAATATATTAATCGAAAATAGATATTTCTGCAATCATTAAATGTATTAGGTTATTTATTAATATACAAACCATTAAATTGTATGTATGTATGTAAACAATTGACAAACACTCAGATACATGCACAAAGGTGGACTTGTACCTTTAAGGGATCTCTTCCAGTCAGCCTTTGAGTGGATGAAAGGATGAAACTTTACTTTGCTATCTCCGCGATATAATGAAGTCAATTCGTTACTTTTAATAATTATATATATTATATGAATAGGAAGGCATACGAGCAAGTGGGTCACCTGATGGTAAGTGACCACCACTGCCCATAGACACCCGCAACCCCGGAGGGATAGCAGATGCGTTGCCAACCTAGAGGACTAAGATGAAATGCCTCTTGTGCCCGTAATTTCCCCGGCTGTCTTACTCTCCACACCGGAACACAGCAGTGCAAGCACTGCTACTTAGCGGCAGGATTAGCGAGTAAGATGGAAGATAAATGAGAAACATAGCTTAAAATGGTTGAAATACGCCGAAAAACCTGACGAGGCTCCGTTGTTCCTAAAAATAACTCGAAAAGCCTCCGAGGAATACATAACATTTATGTTTTAGATATTTTTTGCTCCAAACGCAAGCGAGATTAAAATAAAACATTCATACTTTGTGTTTGGTTTAAATTTAATCAAAGAAAGAAAAGAGAAAAGTGATAACTGTAATTTTTACTCGACATACATACATACCGTACCATTTAGATATGTACGCTCTATTGTGGCTTTCACTATCTGGAATTTTAAACTTTCACTTTGTCGGTCCCTCGTTTAATGCTCCTCTCATCTACTCAAAGGTTAACTAGTAGAGATCCCTTATAGGGATAAGTTCGCCTTTGTGCATATATTAATGTTGTTTTTATTTTTTTGTGAATTGTATCTGTTTCTTTATATTTGTACAATAAAGCATTTACTTACTTACTTACTTACCGTCACGCCTCTTTCCCACAGAGGTAGACAGAAACTTTGTTCCACTTGCTACGATCCTGACATACTTCTTGACATAATTTTTACTCGACACCAGTAGCGTGGCGTTAAGTATATCAGAAGGCAAGCCGAAGGGCATTTAACTAGCATTTTCCTCTAATTCTGCGCAATATAAGTGCCCAACTGCCTTAAAATAGGCAAGCCGGTGGGAATCGAGTTCTATGGACGCCACGCCACTGCTCAACACACTTTGTTTAATCATAAAATTACTTTATTGTGTGATGTAATGTAACCACCAGTTAACTAACCAGTTTTAATTATTATTCTTACTAGAAAAATCTACTAACAAAAAAAGGCAACATCTGTGTTTATTCTGGATAAAATACATACATTTATGCTACACGCGGCTTTTAGGTCTTGTTATCTGGGCTCTACCACATAACTCCCATGCTGGTCTGGGAGCAAAGAAAAAGCATAGAATGTACCAGTTGCTTCTATTCCCGCGCAGATGGTAAAAGCGAAGGCAATCATGTAATAGGCGATGCGGCTAGCAACCCGTTTGATTCCCCTTTCCACCTATACGCCCACAATCATGCTAAACGTGGCCTGTAGGTCTTGTTACCTTAGACTCTACAGCATAACTTCCATGCTGGTCAGGGAGTAAAGAAAACTCATAGAATTTACCAGTGGCTTCTCTTCCCGCGCGGATGGTAAATTTCCATCGAAGGAATGGGCGAAAATTAGAATCACTTATAGGCGATGCGGCTAGCATCCCATTTCTTTCCCCTTTCCACCTATACGCCCACAATCATGCTAAACGTGGCCTTTAGGTCTTGTTACCTTAGGCTCTGTCTATAAAGACGTGATTTTTGAGTGTGTGTGTCTTGGCTTGAGTCTAAAGTAAACATTCACACTGACGTTCGCGTCCAGGCTTACCTCGACACAAACATAATAGGTATACTTACATTAAAGGTACTTTGGACGGTCGAATATAATCCGAGCTTGTTTACATAGCAAAGAATCCTTTGCGATCAAAGTCCGTCTTTAGTGACGGCGGTGTGATTGCATATTCAAGTAGGAGAGTCCTTAGTTAGGGATGGGTCTAAAACACTTGTGGGGACCCTTGCCGGGCGCCAGAGAGCGCAGCTTGCCCACTGAAGGGCATTGAACCTTAAAAAGAAGGTTTTTTCAGAATAGTAATTATGACTACTATTACCGCAACCATGCATTTGCGGAGCTACAAAATGTGAAAAAGGAGAAGGTTTCTTTGTGGATAGTTAAATGGATGTTAGTACAGGTAATGAGGTGCTGGTGGACTATTCAAAGTTTATTTAACTTGCCGTGGTTGTAAGTATATACAGTACAATACAATACAAATACTCTTTATTGAACACCACAAATCAGTACAAAAAAATACAGAAACAAAGAACAAAGTAGACAATAGGCGGTGTTATCGCTTTATAGCGATCTCTTCCAGACAACCAATAATAGAAATAAGTTGGAGACAGTTTAAGTAGGTGGCGGAAACAAATAGACAGGATGAACGCAGGGATAATAAAAACAACAATATCAACATAAATATAATACATAGCTAAATAAATAAAATAAAATAATACATACATATACATATATATATAGTGAATAGTCTTTTTCAATATTTTATTGAATCAGGCGTCACTTCGCGGAGGTCCATTTGTCCTGTGTGAAATATATATGTTTTTCATGCAAATGTATAGATGTTTGTGTACAATGAAAATCATAAATAAAAGGGTAGTTTGGAAAAATATGTGAATGTGGGTACATTATGCTTATTTATATGGTTTCGAATCAATACGACGTTGGTTTGCATGTGTAACAGTTGTGCTCATTAAACTTTGATAATGATCCCGTAGAGGAATCGAAACGCGCTAGTGTTTGTGTGGTGTAAGGGATAATTAAGTGTGTGGAATTTATGTGTGTTTTATTGGCAGTAGTGGAGGGAGTTGCATGAAAAACATATATATTTATTGCATATTGCACGTGAGTAGCGGAGTAGCAAGTTAACATTTTTTGTTCTGCGTGAATAGTCTGTCCCTCCCCGCCCCCGCATAGGGCAAATCGAATCAGCGGAGAGGGTCCTCTATCGACAACGTAATTCCTTGTTTACCGGGTCGCATGAGACAATGGGCCCTTGATGGAGTAAGACAAGCCATCCCGCTCCACCAAGGATTCAATCCTGGATTGCGAGGAATGTCTTCATCTTGATCGGTGATCCGCTAGTTCCGCTATTATGGTTGCTATCAGATACGGTTTCTGCTAATATTGTATTGTTACTCGTAAGCGAATGAGAAGTTACGTCTTAAGGTTTGTCAAGACATTTTCTATTTTGAATGGACATTTGGGATTTATAACAACTTAAAGTTGGTTTTCTTCTGTGCTGGTCTGGGAGCTAGAATGTATCAGTGGCTTGTCTTCCCGCGCAGATGGTAAAAGACTATCGAGAAAATGGGCGAAATTCTTAGGAATCATGTTATCCTTTCCCATCACTATTTTTATTTCCCTTTACGCTCGCTTTTAATCATGCTAAACGTGGCCTTAAGGTTTTGTTACCTTAGGCTCTGTCTATCCCGCAACTTATGACTTATGACTTATGACGTGATATATATGACATGTATGTAATATTTGCATTACCTGCCAGCGAGTTGGTTTGTATATACAAGCTCAAGTGCCTACAGTGCTTAAAGGAGCCTATTTTGTGTCTCCGATTACCTCGTCTTACGGTTTGTGTATTATTTTATATCCCACTGCCTCATTACCATTTTATTGTGCCATTTAATTGTTAAAAAGTAACAATTTTCTACTCCATTAAAAACTGGCAGCCACATGGCATCCCCGCTAACGTGCTCCAAACAATTAACCGCATTAATTAAGTTTTCTTCGATTCTAAGTGCACGCCGCGCCTGCGAAAATTATACCAAAGTTGTTATAAACGAAACAGTAAAACAAGACCAGACTGTACATAAACTACTATTAAATTAATACAGGAGTGCTGAAAATAAATAATAAATAAATATCTTGGTATAAATAACACAAATTGACCCAGCCTCAAACTAAGCAAAGCTTGTACTACGGGTACCAGGCAACGGATAAACATACTTATATAATGTAGATAAATACATACAACATCCATGACTCGGGCACAAACATTCGTATTCATCATACAACTGTTTGCTCCTACCGGGATTCGAACCCGGGATCTTTAGCTTGATTTTTAGGGTCACTAACCACTAGGCTATCCGATCTATCGAATCTAACACGATACGTGTCTTGTATGGAATCTCCTCACTTCTAAAACTGTGATAGATTTAAAATTGTGTAAGTTAATTAAAGTTTTGTTTTGTTTCCATCAGGTAAAAGCCACACATCATGCGTATGGAAATATCTTCATCTATGACAGGTAACAAGTTTGAATCCGACTATTTCAACAAAGCAGTAAGTGCCACCTTTTCTACTCCGAGGATCTAGAAAAGACTTCCATGCCCATGAGGTGCCATGAGGTCTTCCATGCTGGTCTGGGAGCAAAGAAAAAACATAGAATGGACCAGTTGCTTCTCTACCCGCGCAGATGGTAAAAGCCCATCGAGAGAATGGGAGATTATAATAGGAATCATGTTATAGGCGATGAGGCTAGCAACCCATCACTATTTTGATTCAATTTTCCACCTATACGCCCACGATCTTGCTAAATGTGGCCTGTAGGTGCCTGTTACCTTAGGCTTTGTCTACCCCGTAAGGGATGAAGACGTGATTTGTGTGTGTGTGGATCTAGAAAAGACACCTTAGTAACCTCGCGCTCTCCGAGAAATTTTATATGCCATCCCGCTCATAATACGTAACTCTTTTTGTGAAAGAGAGATAGAAATTCGAGTTACTAGCATTAAGTCATCTTGTTAACAGCCATTGTGATTTCGTAACAATAAAAAACAAGTCACACTCGTATACACACTCACACAAATCACGTCTTTATCCCTTGAGGGGTAGACAGAGCCTAAGGTAACAAGACATAAAGGCAACGTTCAGCGTGATTGTGGGCGTATAGGTGGAAAGGGGAATCAAAATTGTGATGGGTTGCTAGCCGCATCGCCTATAAAAGTCGTGATTGCTACGTCCGGCTTTTACCATCTGCGCGGGAATCTGGTTTATGCGATGCGCCATCCGTTACTATCTTGATTCCCCTTTCCACCTATACGCCTTTATAATGCTTAACGTGGCCTTAGGGTTTTGTTGGCTTAGACTCTGTCTACCCCGTCAGGAATAAAGACGTGATATAATATGTATGTATGTATGTACATATTTATAATATTCCGACCGACTGCACTGCATTTAAATACTTCCTTGCTGTATTAAGTTCGCATGAACAGTTTGAGTTTTTATTCAATCCGCTTTAACGGCCGCTTGCCACGAAAACTATAATAATATCGTGTATGAAACATTCATAACAATATTATTTAGATGTTTCAACGTTAAGCCGGTTTATTCGCGATTATAAGTCGGAAAAAAGCCGCGAGTTTAGCGAATTCAGCGTCTTACTTGCTATTTTTGCCGCCATAATGATGTGCTGCAGTGTTCTGAAGTAAGACAATCGCTAAAAGCAGATCAATGCCGAGGCCTGGGAAGTAACCAATTGCTGTATAAGTAACTAGTTTAAAAACACGAATCGCAGGTGAGTTTTAAAGTCACGAATCCAGCAATTGCTCGTCTAGCTGAGCCACTAAACGTCATCATTACACATAAACGGATAACTCACGTATAAAAAGTCGAGTGATGCCCGAAATGTTTCGGACTATTTCGTAGTCTTTTTCCAAGAGCGCTCGCCCCGGCGGCAGCGACCAGCGCTCTGCTCGCGCGGCTGTTCGACGCAACTGACAGCGGCGCATAACTACCCTCGTTTTCATCGACATTTTTATTATTGTCAAATGTCGGGCAGCACACAACACTGATCACGTCACTCCGTAAATGTTCGCTCACCGGGGCGAGCGCTCTTGGAAAAAGGACTACGAAATAGTCCGAAACATGTCGAGCATCACTCGACTTTTTATACGTGAGTTATCCGTTTATGTGTAATGATGATTAAGTCTCACGGTAGTTTCATGTTGAAAGCACTAAACGTCCTCGCAACTTAGGTGGTTTTCACTTCACCGTAAGCTACTTGAGACATTGATAAAAACGTTAGGCTCGAACAAAAAGCGCGCCTCGCCCATCGACTAGGCTGTGTGAAATTGTTGTTCATTATTCCAAAGTCTCTTTGACTTTTTAAAAAGTTAAAAACAAATGAAAAGCAGTCCAACAGTCTGATTTGAAAATCGCTGCAATGTAATTCGGCCGTCAAACAAGGCCCTTCGTGTTCTGTTACTTAGAATACAATGACGACATTTACGACAATGTTTGAGATAAATATAAAAGTCATCTAGGCTGGCAGAGTAGCGTTACATTAGGAGCTAGCACCACCACCACCACAGCTACCACTGTCTTACTCAAAAACCTTCCGCCAAGCAGCAGTGCTTGTAATGCTGTGTTCCAGCGTGGAGAGTAAAACAGCCAGTGAAATTACTGGCACAAGAGGTATGAATTCCTAGCCCTCCAGGCTAGCAACGCACCTGCAATCCTTGAGTGGTGGTGCTTGCTTCCATCCTGGTCTGGGAGTAAAGAAAAAACATAGAATATACCAGTTGCTTCTCTTCCCGCGCAGATGGTAAAAGCCCATCGAGGGATTGGGCATAGGAATCATGATTTTTATAGGCGATGCGGCTAACAACCCATTACTATTTTGATTTCCCTTTTTACCTATACGCCCTTAATCATGCTAAACGTAGCCTTAAGGTTTTGTCACCTTAGGCTCTGTCTACCCCGTAAGGGATAAAGACGTGATATCGTTGTACTGTTATACGTGATATACTGTTGTTTCACTAACAGTATTGGCAAGCAATAAAACTCATCAAAATGTCGTCATATAATGACTTTTATTTAGTGCCTTATAATAAAAAATATTCAGCACAAAATAAAGTGTTCGTAGCAGTGCCACGCGGCGTAGCGCGTAGCATAATCTGGTGCTACGCCCCGACACCTACGACACGCTAATGTGATTATAATTACCATACGATAAGTGCGTTAGGCTCTTACTCTACAGATATTTTTAAATCAATACAATAAACGGATTAAAAAGGGTAACTAATCAAATCCTACCTATAAAATGAAATGTAACGTATATCGGTATACTTTTGATCGAACAAACTCCAATACAAAATAAAAATAATCATTTCTGATTTTACTTGTGCTAAAGTGGAGAGGTTTGTGCCCAGCAGTGGGATGTATGTGAGGTTAGATTAGATTAGACTAAATGTTACCAAGAATACATTTTTGGATTCTATTATTTGTTGCTGTGTTTTTGTCAATAAGTGACATACGGGCGTGAGAGAAAGTAAAGTATTTTTAATTTCGTCACTGCATATTAAGTTAATTCTTATCTAAAACAAATTTGACTGGTGACAATTTGTCTTGAATAAATACTAGTGGACTTCTACTTATTTATAACTGTATAAAAACTTACCTCTTTCTTTCTTTTTTTTCTATAAAATTGTGTATATTCCTCTTATATTTTGTGTCTTGCAAAAAGGAATAAATATCTTCTGTCTTTCTCTCTTCTGATATTTGACCGCCAAACAAAGGTACTTTCGTAAAGTTACCATCGCAACTTCTCTTTTTAAAAATTCTAACACCCAATTTTTCGTGAACCAATAGAATCCGATAATAGAATCATCGAAATTAACTTAAACCAATTGCGTGCCGCCAATCAATTTTGGAAGCGACAAAAACAAAACACTCCCGCATTTATAACGACACGGCTTATCCTGCCGCTCATCAAATAAATAAATACGCCGCCATATTTAATATTCTGGTCCCGCGTGGCGGCTGCGGAAACCATCCATGAGTCCCTTTTATAAGCAAGGTGCCTAAATCGCGCAAGGCGCTAAATCTTTACCCATATTTAAATCTACATTGAAGGAGCACTATCTGTCATCTTGTGCATGAATCCTGTAGCTGGCTTTTTTAGATGTGTGTATGTGTCTATTTATATCTCCATTTATTATAAATGTGTGTTTCATGTATAATATACTAGCTGACCCGGCGAGCTTTGTTCCGCCTTATATTTGAAAAATTCCTTTGTAAGTGCATCTTTATAGTAATCAGGGAATAATGTGTAGGCATGCTAAATTTTATGTCTGTAGCTTTATTAGTACAACATTTCGGAATTTTCCAATCCCATGGGAAAATCGGGATAAAAAGTATCCTATGTCCGTCTCCTGGTTCTAAGCTACCTCCCTACTAATTTTCAGCCAAATCGGTTCAGCCGTTCTCGAGTTATAAATAGTGTAACTAACACGACTTTCTTTTATGTATATATATATATATATATATATATATATATATATATATAGCGATATATATTAGCGAGTAAGATGGTAGTAGCGATCCGGACGGACCTTGCACAAGGCCCTACCACCCGCAAAAAGATGAAATTAATTGCCCGGCTACTTTCCCCATCATGCTGCTTCACTGTATGGACAAGCTCAAACCTCTTCCCCATTCGCTGAAGAACCTCCATGTTGGTGACATAATCAACCCATCGAATACGATACCAAGCATGGAGTTCAACGACGTCATACCTCATGCAGTTGATACCTAAAATTGAATTATTTGATTTAATATACAGAGCCCTCCGCGTCTCAAGCTTGCACTTGTTTTTATCTATAATCCTGCTGATCAGATTAACCAAATTGGTTTCAGACGCGAACTCGATTCTGACGCGTTTCGCTATCAACGACCAGATAGATTGTGCGATAGCGTACGCGATGCTGCGACGCGAGATTTGTAGCGGAGGTTTATTCCTTTATCGATAACGGGAACGGGGCGCGTTATCATAACGGCTTTTATGCCTCGTTTTCCTCGAAAAGAAAATTAACTGAACTATGAGGCGTATTGGAATCTGTTTAAAATTCTTCGAGATTCCGTCTGTTTACAGCTAGGAGGTTTAAGCTACGCCTTGGTGCACAAGTGTGCGACTCGATCTGTTTGCTTGGCATTGGATGCGCGCAGGTGTGCGTGCTGTACGCACAAGATAAGGTGTAGTTTGAACCGGCTTCACTTCACTGTTCGAGGGATACCGTATTGAAATTTTATTTGGTTTAAGGATTCTGAGTGTTAGTAATGCAAATATTTCTCAACTCTAAGATATACAACTTTGGATAGCGCCCTTTAAAATGTTTATTTATTGGTGTGATCTCAAAACTTTGAGAGCTAAAGTATTTTGCTAACTGATCTTATCAATAGAGCACAACTAACTGATTAGTTTGTTGTTTTTCATCTAGACGTAACGTAGAAACGATGGTAGCATAGAAAATTGTTTATTGTCATTATTTTCCTATAGTTCTTCTGTAGGGTGTGCTAATTCCATGCTGGCCTGGGAGCAAAGGAAAAACATGGAATGTACCAGTTGCTTCTCGTCCCGCGCAAATGGTAAAAGCCCATCGAGGGAATGGACGAAATACTTAGGAATCATGTTATAGGCGATGCGGCTAGCCCATCCCTATTTCGATTCTCCTTTCCATGTATGCGCCCAAAATCATGCTAAATGTGGCCTTTAGGTCTTGTTACCTCAGGCGCTGTCTACGTGATATAGAAGTCATTTGTGTATGTATGTGTATGTGTCTTCTGTATCGTCGGAAGTACAAAGTAAGGAGAATCATTTGATGCGGCAATTAATTTAACAAATTTCTGACTGAGCGACCTGTCTGGAAGCCTCTTACTCAGATAAGCTGTAAGTGCCATCAGTAGAGGCCACGAGAGGCTCAGAGCGACATTAAATTAGGAAAACATTCTCGAAGTTCTTTTACAAATACATCAACAATAGAGACCAAGTACAACCCCTCCATGTCTGTACAAACCTCAAAATATTTCAACAAAGTACCTACGCGAATAAGAAATAAGCTTTTTATCTAAGATATGTAAGGTCGAGTGGATTTAATATGGGACCTTCATAATTTTGAATGGTCCGACTAGCGAACGCATGTTGTGACCCCGCCCTAAACTAGTGACCTGATCCAAAGGTTCGCTGTGCACGCTGCCAAATACAAGAAGTGGCGGTTGACACGCCTTTTTTAGCTTGCACAACCTTAAAATTGTTAAATATTTAAGCAGGTGATCGGATTAGTCGGTATGAACACTCTTGAACACAAAAAAGTAAAGCTATGGACGGGAATTGAACCCGGATCCTCATCATTCCGTGATGCGTGCTATACTGCTACACCACCAATAGCAGGTGAGTAAGCTCATGGTCAATTTCAGATGTAAATTCCGAAAAATTCAGAGGGAACCCGAGCTCGAACCCACGTGCCTGCTTGAGAAGCCACAGGTCAAACCACTAGGCAACCGCTTTTGTCATATCATCCAAGTGGCACTGGAAAAAGTTTTGCTTGGTGTCTTTGGGAGATCGAATTACAACTCAGGAGTCACCGACGTGCCTCAATCAATTGCACATCTTAAATGGCAAGAGGCAGAGCACATTGCTTTAAAAATATCACTGGCTGTTGAGGGCTTAGGGTTCCGGAGTAGACCGGAGTATGAGAAGCTAAAATTTTGTCGAACTCCTGCAAGATGGGCTGGTGATCAGGCGTCACCATTGCTAGAGATTCTTGGAGGTTTGTGTACAGTTCTGATATGTTATGTTTGTTTAGTTTGCCTATCGACCGCAAGATGCCGTTGTATCGGGCCGTCCCATTTCTACATCGCGGTAACGAAATTTTTCCCAGGAATGTATAAAAGGGGTGTTAATTTTAATAAAGTTACGGTCAACAGTTCGTCGAGTAGATGATTCGGCTTGCTATGATAACTGAGGTATTGGTTCATTCTTACTGTCGTTTTATTGATAGATTCTTGAGAATATCCGCTACTCTTGCAATATTGAACCACGCGCTTTCGTTTAGGACAACGGAGTGGTTTCTGCCGGAACAGATTTCTTTTCTATATTATTTGTGTTTCGCGTCCAATCCGATCAGCGGGGCGCAGTTTACAGATCTCTGACCAAACGGGCTATTGTTCAGTGAAGAGGCAGAAAACATGCACGTTAGTGAAAACTAGAGGCAGAAAGCATTCATCTCTTTTATGTCAGTTAAGTATCATGGCTAACAAGTAAATTTGTATCATGATGGTAAGTGAAACATCTTCGCATTTGGTGATTTCCAGTGTTTCCAGCAATATCCAGGAATGGATCGGAGTCGCAAGTGCTGCCGAACTTTTCAACCTCGCGAAGGATCGGAGGAAATATTACAATAAGATGTTACAATAGTTATTTATCTTACACAGAACAAAGAATAAAAGAATATCCAAAATTTTTCTGGACTTACGTGAAATCGGTATTCAATAAAAACAAAATACCACAAACAATGTACTATAGGGGAACATCCTATTCTGACGGAGAACAAATTTGTAACTTATTTAATAGTCACTTTCAATCTGTTTATGAGAAAGAAAGCAATGTTAACACAGTCGACATAATTAAACAGCAACCTAGTAACCCCTTAGTTGATATAAATTCCATCGAAATAAGTGTTGATATTGTTTCAAAGTATCTGAAGACGGTCAACGTCCACAAGGGCGCAGGGCCGGATGGAATACATCCCCTACTAATAAAAAGTTGTTATTTCTCCCTAGCTTCCCCTATTACTATCCTCTTCAAGAAATCATTAAAGGAAGGGTGCGTTCCTAAGATCTGGAAACAGGCATGGATTACTCCTGTACCTAAGGGCTCTCTCAGTAACGATATTGAGAAGTACAGACCAATATCTAAATTGTGTCAGTTTGGAAAAATTTTAGAAAAAATAGTTACTGATCAACTTTTTGTTACAGTGCGCCACCATATTATTCCCAATCAGCACGGGTTTTATAGAGGCCGTTCTGTCGATAGTAATTTGTTGACTTTCACCGATGAAGTTCTGGAGGCGATGGATGATGGTTTCTCTGTAGATGCTGTGTACACCGATTTTGCCAAGGCCTTTGATAAAGTCTGTCATTTTACATTATTACAGAAGCTTTGGCAACTCGGTGTACACGGTGATCTGTTTCGATGGGTCAAGTCTTATATCGAGAATAGGAACCAGTCTGTCGTTCTTATGGGCTATACGTCACAGTGTAGGTCAGTCAGTTCTGGGGTTCCTCAAGGATCCCACCTGGGCCCGTTACTTTTTACGCTATACATAAATGACATCATAAAACACATACAGCATTCAAATGTACTACTCTATGCAGATGATACCAAAATATTTAAAATTACTAAAAGTGTTAGAGATTGTGAAAGATTACAAGATGATTTAAATAATCTAATTAGTTATTGTGAATGTAACAAACTCTTTTTAAATCTTGACAAATGTAATGTTATTACTTTTACAAGAAAGAAAAATTTTATAAATTACACTTACATGTTATCAAATAAACAGCTAAGTAGAGTTACACAAATTCGAGATCTTGGTGTCATTTTGGACAATCAATTGACTTTCAATCCTCACGTTGATAAAGTTTTATCAAAATCATATAAGCAACTAGGTTTTATTCTGCGTATAGGTAAGCCATTTAAAAATTCTTCGACTTACAAAATTCTATATAATAGCTTTGTTCGGAGCCATCTTGAGTTTGCCTGTGCAGTTTGGAAACCATTTCACTCTGTACATATTAGTAGATTAGAAAGAGTCCAAAAAAAGTTCGTAAGGTCGCTCGATTTCAGAACTGGACACATTCACCGGGATTATGCGGACTCATGTAGACGCCATAACATCCAGCCACTTAGTGACCGTCGTGATTGCGTTGATGCTACCCTGCTTTTCAAAATTCTACACTGTCATTTAGAAGCCCCCACATTGTTACATAAGATTAACATTAGAGTTCCCCGTAGACGTGAACGTCATTGTCGAAAAAAAAATCTTTTCGCGATACCCCGAAGTCGTACCTGCTATGCTCGAAATGCATTTATTGAGCGTGCTTGTAAAGGTTTTGATAATAATGTAAGAATCACGGACATCGATATATTTAACTGCACGTTAAAGTCAATAAAAGATGTATTTAAGCAGGCTCTCTAGCTTGTTAGTGCCTTTTAAGCTATTTTCTGTAAAAAAAAAAAAAAAACTTTTCTTTTTATCAAAGGTTACAGGCGAGATCCTTTTTTAGGGATTACCCCGTGATTACCTTTGTACATTCTGTTTGTCCTGTAACCAACGTTTCATGTGTTTTTGGTATGGTAACGATTACATACAACATGTATCTATGTTGTGTAGACATTCCTACTACTTGCCTACTTTGTTTGTTTTGTTGCTGTGCCATGTACTTGTATTATTTACAACTAAGGAAACTATAGGTCTATTTTCACTCATTGTCATAGTAAGTTTATGTACCTATGCGACTGTTTGTTTCTTAATAAATAAATAAAATAAAATAAAATAAATAAATATGCGGAGCTGGCTGCCAACCTACACTAGGAGAGGCACTATAAGAGAGGAGAGATTTGTGCAGGGTTCGTCTGAATCGATCTTACTACCTAATCCTGCCGCCAAGCAGCAGTGTTTGCCCTACTATGCTCTAGCGTGGAGTGTAGGACAACCGATAAAATTACTGTCTCGTCTGTGTTTCAATTTTATGGGCTTGCGGTGACCATGTAGTGGTTATTACTTACCATCAAGTAACCCGCTTTCTTATACTTCTACTCTATGGGTTAATTCCTCAACGGCCGCCGTTTATGTACTTAACGTGGGAACAACCCGAGTCTCCATTACCCGCCGCTCCAAAACAAACGGCGCCCCAAGCTCATAATCTTACTCAGCCTTTTATTTCTATCCAATTACGAATACCTACAGTTCTTAATTTGATTTCCATTAATTCTAATTGTTTAGAAAGCGCTTCATTCTTCTACAAACCCTTTCGAGGGCCGTAATGGATTTTGTTTTTCTACCTGCCGTGTAATCGGCGTACTTTTAATGTGTTATTGAGGCAGGCTTTTAAACGAGCCTTTTGGAATGAGGCTCTAACGTATTTTTTGCTTAAAAATACATAAAAAAATATTCCATTGCCTAAACTAATACTTACCTCCTTCGTACAGATTTATAATTAAAAAAAAAAAGAAATTTTAGATTTACGTCGCCTACTAATATCGCGATTGTGAAAATTAGGTGTTTATTTCTCCTTTACGCTAAAACATCTGGTCGGATTTGGATTAATTTTGTATGTGGATATTATGGTTGACTGAAATAAAACAAACTCGTTGGCTACTTTCAATCCCGTTTATCCCATGGGATGATAAAAACTCATTATTCACATTGAGGACGAAATAATCTACTGTTTTTATTTCAAGCTATCGGTATGTATCATGAACTTATGCATGAATAGTTGAACAAAAAGCCTAACTATTTATAATTTAATCAGTCAATTTTGTCTATTGACTGAATCCAGTATATAAAAAATTAATGTCGATACTACTGGAAGTACAAATACACGTAGATTATACAGTTATTTGTACTATAATAGTTTTGACCCTACTATCCAAATATTTGAGCATTTCAAATAGTTAGTTACCTTATTTAACTTTAATAGTTGATGACAAAGTTATACAATTTAAAGTTTTTACATTAGAAGACAAAACAATTAGGCATTTAAATTGTAACTTATACTCGTCTATACGAGTCTAATCACTATTGATTGCATGTGTTTGTTTTTAAAATGCCATTTTCTGACAAGAGTCTTGTAATGTAGCACACTCTTCTTGGCAATGATGAAAGGAATATAATTATTTTTTATAAATCCCCAATTCCGAAATTCGTAAACGGACTAGACTTGTGGATGTCGGAACTAGGATAACACAGCTGACGTGCCGATGGGCGGGGCACTTGGCAAGACGGAACGACGACAGATGCTCGAAGGCGGTCACAGAGTGGTGGCCAACACTGGGTCCAAGGTCAGATGACATCTGTCATTCGGCTGGAAAACTGTGGATGAGACTGGCACGGGACCGGGCAAAGTGGCGTGAAAATGAAGAGGCATTTACTCAGCGGTGGATGTGGGCTGATGAGATTAGATCGCAGAAAAAACAAAGTTCCCACGAAATTCGAACGAAATACTCAACACATACCGGCATATAAGCAAAGCCGCAATAATTCCTTTGTGTCAATACGTCAAAAGTGTTCATAATAAAATATATAACTCCCAAAATTACCCTTTCGTAGTGGAATTGACGGGAAATCAATAAACCGGAGTTACACTCGGCATGCCCGTCGACACGGGAGGCATACCTTATCTTATTTGTAAGTTAATCTCACTTTGTAAATGGAGCTAAATGGATCACACAAAATATTGGGTAGAAACGTATTACGCGAAACACGGATAATTTCCTATCGCGATTTATTGGATTCTTCAGTCGGGAATATTAAAGTGGCGTGTTGTGCCGGCTTAGCACCGGAATGGTTATTACAGGCTTATTAAACGCGATGTTTGTTTGTATGTTTACCACTTACAACTTGGGTATCACATGGACTTATTGACGCTCCAAAAATCCTTACAAATAGTCCTCCAGCACTTTGCACTTTGATATGCCAGCATGTTTGTTGTTTTTGAACAATTTAGTTTTCCCTCCTTTTTATTTTTTGTTTATTGTAAACTATTTAATTAATTTATGTATTTTTTTAGTTACACATAAGTCGGGTTCTATTTATTGCTTTGTTTACGTAAAAGTTTATGGATTATGTAGTATATTTTATCTGATGTATCGTTTCGTGAGTCATAGACGGTTCTGGCTGAAAATCAGTGCTGCAGTCTAACACCTCAGCGTAATGCTGAGCCAGCGACCGTTTCACTTTTGCGAAGACACAACGCTGATGATCTATTTTTATATGTCTTGATTATTTCAATTTTTTTTTTTTTATATGAATAGGAAGGCAAACGAGCAAGTGGGTCACCTGATGGTAAGTGATCACCACTGCCCATAGACACCCGCAACCCGGAGGGATTGCAGATGCGTTGCCAACCTAGAGGACTAAGATGAAATGTCTCTCGTGCCCGTAATTTCCCCGGCTGTCTTACTCTCCACACCGGAACACAGCAGTGCAAGCACTACTACTTAGCGGCGGGATTAGCGAGTAAGATGGTGGTAGCGATCCGGACGGACCTTGCACAAGGCCCTACCACCCGCAAATTGTGTATGTTCTCTTATATTTGTAAGTAAGTAAGTAAGTAAATGCTTTATTGTACAAATATAAAGAAACAGATACAATTCACAAAAAAAAAAAACATTGATATATGCACAAAGGCGAACTTATCCCTATAAGGGATCTCTACCAGTTAACCTTTGAGTAGATGAGAGGAGCATTAAACGAGGGACCGACAAAGTGAAGGTTTAAAATTCCAGATAGTGAAAGCCACAAGTATATTTGTGTGTCTTGCAAAAAGGAATAAATGTCTTCTTTCTTTCTTCTTCTTCTTTCTATTTAGTACTAAATAAGACGCGTGTTCTGGCCGGCTGTTGGTAGCGAATGTGCGGTGCTGAACGGCGGCAGATCTGGATGAAATTTGGAACATAGATATATAGTCTGGAATAACACATAGGCTACTTTTTATCCCCGAAAAGTAATTCCTGCGGGATAGCGATAAACGAATTCGATGCATTCAAATAAAAGACAATCAATAAAAGTATTTTGTGTTAAAATTTAAACAAAATATTACCAGGGTAACACTTTTGGCAAGGCCGGCAAAGCACTGTGTGGGTGTCTAAGTATGAGTGGCGGTTATCACTTAACTTTAGGTGAACCGCATGCCCGTTCGTGGCTTTAATATAAAATGGGTAGCAACCAAGGCCATGAAGCCAACGAAAGAAACTTTTCAGAATTTACCCTTTAAAATATTCAAAAAACCAAACCTATTTCATTTCGCGCTGAGAGGCCGACACCCGATACGAATGAAACGGCAAAAGAGCCGGTAGCTCAAGGTCAGTGACTTTATTAAAAGATTTCATCCTCGGTAGCCATATTACTTCTTCAACACTTACAAGAAAGGAGTTATAGTAAATCTATCGAAAAATTAAATATACACGCATAAATTACTTATTTAGTCCTTACGGGGTAGACAGAACCCAAATGTCACGTTTAGCATGATTCTGGGCGTATAGGTGGAAAGGGGAATCAAAATAGTGCTGCGTTGCTAGCCTCATTGCCTATAATAATGGTTCCTATTTTCGCCGATTCTCAATAGCTCTGTCAACCAGGTATACTCTATTCAAGCTCTTATTGAAGTCAAATAAATAAATAATCAAAAGCGGCCGCTTCTCAGTCAGAGGCGATCGGCTCAGAATAAACTCCCCCATTCATTTTTCAAATTCGCTCTTAACTGCGAATGAAAACATGCAGAAAAAACATTGCCCCAGCATACGCGTGCGTTTCCACGAAACGCTTGGATTTATTTTACTCCTTTCACGCAGAATTCTCTTGACGCTATCCCGCGGGAACTGTTTTTTGGGATAAAAACTATCCTATGTCCGTCCCTGGGACTGAAACTAACTGTATACCAATTTCAACTAATTACGTATGTATGTTTAATGTAACTGCAGCATAAGGTGTCAGCACGCCAATTTTACCTAATTAGACGCTTAAGTTGTTGAGTAAGTTATTATAGTTTTTTAACTATACTAAGGGAACTCTTTAACTTTCCGGGATTAAAAGTATCTAAAATATTGACCAGGGATGTAGGGTACCGCCATGCAAAATTTATTTTAAATCGGTCTAACAGTTTTGAAGATTAGTGAACACAGACATACAGATAGACAAAAATTATAAAATCTACTTTTTTGTGTTTTATTACTCTACCCTAATCGTTAGCACTCTATTTTTGATGAATGTATTTAATGTACAGACATAATGATCATTGATTTATTATTATGCATAGATTCGTTACTTTGTCTTTTGTATTGGTATTGTAAACAAATTTACAGTAATTTTCAATAAGAGATACAGTGATAGAGTGGAATATGAGTCTGAAAATACAAGCAATTCCACTCTAAATACTCTGATTAACCAGCTGACTAAATAAACCGATGTTCCCAAAGACTCACTAATCCAATAAGTAATCCGATATTTTCATTACTTCTAAATTTCCCCGATCGAGCCTTAATCGCGGGTCAGTAGCACGGTATCGATTATCAACAAGGATGCCATACGTGACCAAAGTCGAGGGGTCGATTACGATAGCTATCTAGAACGATCGAGACCGATGCTCCGTGCGATACGCGATCGCAATTTTCACCGGCTCAAATGCAACGGTTGCATTTCGATACGGAAATAGTTAAGGTATTAAATTGTTTAGTTCCTGGTACAGTCACGGCGATGATATCGGAGGAATCGATCCAGTGGTACGGGGTTTCTGAATGAAATACATTGGTGAGTCTTATATATCCTAGCGGCACAGGTGGCTATATACCGACGGCTTGAATGAGTCCTCGCCCGCGCGGGTCCGAGAGAGGTTCGGACCAATCACTATTTTGATTCCCCTTCCCTCCTATATGCCTACAATCATGCTAAGATCATGGTCTTGTTACCTTTTGCTCTGTCTACCCGGTAAAGGACACGGCATTATGATGTAGTTTGTAGCGAATTAGAAAACCTCAGCTTATTCCAAAAGCACGTACGTTTTTGAGTTTAACCGCGAAAGATACATACTTAACTAAACTCAAAGGTTGACTGGAAGAGATCCCTTAAAGGGATAAGTCCGCCTTTGTGCATGTATCTCAGTGTTTGTCAATTGTATTTGTCTTGTTTATTTTGCACAATAAAGAGTTTACATACATACTTAAATCAAGTCTACCTTTCTTAACTTCTACTTAATTTCTTATCTAAAGATATAAATGTCTTGCGAGGTCAATGGAGCCTAAGATACCGACCTAAAGGCCATGTTTAGCATGATCGTGGGCGTATAGGTGGAAAGGAGACGACTCCAAAGATAAAATTATACTATGTTTTCTGGCCATGTGCTTCCGATGAGCCATTAAACCTCGCCTGTAGTGTCCGGCCATAACACTTATTGCAATGATTAACGTAGCACATGGCGCTGTATTTTTGCATACAGAATGCAGGCACGCGCTCTGAATGTATAATGTCGCTGCGCAAAGCATATTCTACAGAATACATTCTGTATCCCTTACGGGGTTGATGTTGTTGTGGGGACGCCTAGCTGGATCAGGCGGGCTGTCCGCTGTGGCGATCATTCAGCCAAGTTCCCCTTGGCAGGTGCCGCCGGTTACTGTCCCAGCAGCGCTCCCACACAGCAACTCTCCTCAAATCTTCGTGTCTTCCTGCCGAACATAAGGACATCTTTTAGTTTGATGTCTCTAAGCTCGTCCTCCTCCAGTTCATCACTCCCAAATGCTTCACGCCGCGCTGCTACGTACATGACGCACTCGGTGAGGACGTGTTTACTTGTCTCCTCTGTCCCACAGTGTGGGTAGGAGGGATCACGGGGTAGACATATCCGAAGATAACAAGAACCAAAGGCCACGCAGCATCGTGATGGGATGTGATGTAATGCCAGCCACATCGCCTATAACGTGATTGCCAAGAGTTTTGCCCATTCCCCCGATTAATTTCACCATGTGCGGGAAAGAAGCAACTGGTACATTTTATGTTTTGCCTTGGCTCTCAGAGCAGCATGAACAAGACCTGATAATTCGCGTACTGTGCAGAAATCATATGGAGAACACGAATTAATCAGTAATCGTCTCTATCTGTTGCAACTAACCTCCGATAAAGGGACCAGACTGAAAAACAGCGCTGGGTTCATGTAACCCAGCTCACGCTGAGACTGGTACCCGTTGCCGGAACATAGCCCGCCTAGTGTGTCTCTTTGTTTTTTTTTTTGCTTTTTTTTCTTCTGTCTTGAATCTGTTGTCAACTTTACTTCTATCTGCTTATGTTTTGGTAATATTTTTTTTTTATTTATTAAATTACCAGGTGAGAATTACAGACCGTGAATTCTGGAGCCGTTCATTGGTCTTACCTAATGTTTTCACGATTCCCTTTTCAGTAGTTGCTGACTGGGTCTTGTTGCTACAGCTCCGGCTGACATCCGTTTATCCCGGGGTCGATTTTTTGACAGTAACAGGAAGACATTTTTTACTGGCTAGGAGTAGATATACTTACACATACATATCGTCGTGCCTCTTTCCCATTATGAGGCCACTTTGCTTCACTTGCTAACGATCCTGACATACCTCTTTCTCTTTATACATGCTCGTCAGTTCAGGGTATTTTAAGTAAAATTAGTAACTTTTTGTAGAGTTACAGATTTTACATCCTTTTCTAAGTATTCTATGCGTTTATCTCATTATTTTGCTTGGCCTTGAAGGCCCTACAAACATAATATTTGATATGTAACTATTACAATATACCGTCGGCTTCTATTAATGAAACAATGTTTCAAAGCTTTTTGTTTGCCCCCTAAATCCAACTTAAAATCACCCAACAAACAAATGGAGCAAAACTTTCGGTTCAAATCAATTAATTCGTACACGAATGAAGGCTGACCTGATGGCCCCGTCCTACCCTCCTGACGCGTACCAATAAATTGTAGATAAAAGTGGACGAGTCCAGTTTGTGCCCTGCCCCCCACTGCCCCTGCCCCCCCAATGTACTCCGGTAGCACCCCGTACCACCGGCCACATGGAAAATTTCAGAAGTCGGCGCTTAGTTTTTAGAAAGTGAAATTTGAATTGTATTTGAATATGGAATCTTCATCATAATTCTTAGGGAGACAAAAATATATTTTGATACTTAATTTTGCATCACAAGATTATTAAAAAAATACCGGTTTCCATATTTCATTTCATTTTAAATGTTGTGTAAAAAAATTATTTTGTACTTTGCCGTTTATAAAAATATCTTTGTTTTGATTAAAATACCCTAGGTATCATTTCTATGAAAAGTGGTGAAATGGAACAACAAAAACAAATAGCAATGCCAAAAGAAAGAGCCACAAAAAAACTTGAACTGAAAGCTAAAATATGAACGAAGACCGTCCCAAGATAAAAGATACCATTTTTTTCCGCAAGGACTATCTTCGTCGTGTGATAAATTATTATAAATTCAGAACCAATGGTATCAAAGGTCAGTTACCACCAGAACTCACTTATTTTAACTCCACTCCCCGCTTATCTGTTCCCAAATCTAACGGCCTACGATATGTGTTCCGAGCTTGAACTCTCCGAACGAGGGTCTATTCTGAGCATCTGCGCTCGATACTTAGCCGATGTAAAAAATCATCTACGTAAAGCCGTAGTAGCCCAGTAGTTTGACCTACGGCCTCTCAAGCGGAGAGTCGCGGGATCAAATCCCATACTTGCACTGAGTTTTTCGGAATTTGTGTGCGAAGTTACATCTGAAATTTAACTGAAGAAAAACTATAAATCTAAAGACTATGTTTTCTTTCGGTTTAGTATAGGCATTGGCTGCCAACATTTAAAGAGCCATAACACAAGCGGACAGATTTTTTTGATATTTCGCAGCTAAAAGACACGGAGTGCATGATTTATACAACTCACAGGCAGTTAACATTTGTTTTACGGTTAGTTGAAAGTAGTGAAAACCGTGTTACAGCGTTATAAAAGTTTATAACGTTTTTATTATCATTATATCCGTTTATTACTAAGAACAGGGTGTTATTATACACGACTTGACGCCGAATAGCCTGATGTACCGCTACGAAACATTGACATACATACATAAAACACACACAGTAACAAGACTTAAGGGCCACGTTTAAACGCAGCCGCATCGCCTATTAACATGATTCCTAAGATTTTCGCTCACTCAATTTTCCCTCGATGGACTCTTACCATGCGCGGAAAGAGAAGCAACTGGTACATTCTATGTTCTTTCTTTATGGGACCAGCATAAAAGAGCAAACATAGAGGCTGCATTTAATGCTTTAAAAATTAAAGCTGAGGATAAGGTCGCTCTTCGGGAACGCGGAAGAAATTTTAAATGGGCGTATTTAATTCCTTATAGAATTTCATCAACTATCAATTCAGGAGGGAAGCCTTTTCAGCGACGTTTTGTTTCAGGCGGCAACTGTAATTTACTTAATTACGAGACTGGGTGAACGGGGGACGGACGCTCGCTCCATTCAAGGCGGTTATTCCATTTTTGTTTAGACCAAGGTAATGGCTCTTTTGTGAGCTATTTGTATAGAACTTACATACTCATGTCTAAATAGGTCTGCGTATAAAAGTAGCATTTACCCGAAATTGCTGTTTTCTTTTAAACGGACTTTCTTTTGTGACGCCAGCGTGGTGGCAGTGTAAGTTATTACAGTGACAAACTGAATAAAACAAACTGGTTGTAAATAGTTGTAGTGAGTATTTTGTAAAAAAAGCGTGTACTCTTTTTTTCCAAAAAAAAAAAAAATCGGTTATTCTGAATCAGAATTATTAGCACTATACGTTTTTATAAAGAAAAAAGTGTCTGTTGGTTTTTTGATTTATACGGTTCGTCACAAAAGTGACACAATAAATCTATGGGAAATTAAGGTAATTTTGTTGGAAAAACGGTACACGTTATTGACGTCTTATAAATCGATAAACGCCGGCTGCACTCACGAAAAAGCATGACTCATTGCCACGTTCCGCGTGACGTCAGAGTGTGCAAGCGAGAGCGCGGAACAAGCGATATAGACGTACGATCTTCTCACTTGACGTCAGAGCTATAGAATATGATTCAGTATTATGACGTTATCACGTGAAGCCGACTTCATAGACAATCGGTTTTTTTAAATGCCCATTCACACAGTTTTGGTTCTTTCTCAGCAAACTTCTATTGACAAATTAATAAATGTTATTACTTCATCGTTTAATACGAGTACCTGTCATGGAAAATTATAGTATTGTTAAATCGTTGTACATGGTAGGATTGCTTGGTGGGTTTGACTGTGAAAGATACTGAAACGCTTACCAATGTGGAACCTTTTCGCTGCAAATGTCATAATTATTTACCATACACTTGCCAAAGATATTATTGCGAGATTGTAATTGTGAGTAGTGCATTGTGATTTAATGGGGAGTTTGTAATTGTGTGACACATCATTCAAACAGATGACGCTTAGCGACAAAATATCGCATAGTAGCAAGGTCACGTGACAGCTAGTAACAGATAGAAAAATTCGAAGGCTTACCCACCTGCTATGGGTGGTGTATAGCACGCATCACGGAATGACGAGGATCCGGGTTCGATTATTTTCGTTCGGGTTCGTTTAATTTTCGGATTTTCTGTGTGTTCTAATTTTCAGTGTCGTTTAGAAATTTTATTGCGAGATTGTATGAGGTTCCACAGAGTTACGTGTTTCAGTTTCGTGGACCGTACATGTTGCAAGTTAATTTTTATAAAGATGTTTTAACTTTATCTATTTAATGTTAAGTATGTTCGTCGCTCACACAACGTATGTTGAAGTTGAAGCTAGAGAACTTTACAACTTATTATTACAAAGAACAGCTGCGCCGAACAAATATTGAAATACCAAGTTAAATGGAATTTTGATTTGATTTCTTCGCCGCAAATTATAATTTCAAATTAGTCCGAGATGAAAAATCCGGATTCGGCCATAAAAGTTGCGGGGGGCACGTGGGCGGTTACCACATAACGCGATTATGCTAATTCTAATATGCTATTTGTTGGAATTACTTGATAAACTTTTAATGTGCGCTTAACTTTCTTGGTAAACGGTAACGCAAAAGAATGGTGGATAGCTAATTATTTTTTTGACGTCGTTATTGCCAGGACAAGGTTCAATTTTTTTTGACGTGACTTCTTATAATTCGATGGAGCCGGCTGCACGCACGATGTACGATTCTGAGGTTATATTTATTGTTTAGTGTGTCTATCGGCCGCTAGATGCCGCTGTACCGTGTGGTCGCAATGGTAACGGTATGCTCCCGTGGAATGTATATAAGAGCTGTTAATTAAAATAAATTTGTCATTCATCCAAAGACCGTTGTCTCATTTACATCGACGGTCAACATGGTCCTTCAGAGCTCGGATCTCCAGTAAACTGGAGTGACGAAGGGTGAAGCCAATTTTTCGGAGCCATCAAGCGGCAGTTCGAGCTGAGGCAGCCGGACTTGCAGACGGAGCCACGGGACACGGCGACGTAGGGGCCCGAGGAAGCGGCGGCCATTACCTTCCGCGGCGAGGAAGGAGGGAGCGGGAGCAGGAGAGAGCGGGAGCGGGAGAGTGCGCGCGGCGCGCGCAAGCGGATCAGTGTTGTGAGGTATTGTGCGGGAAGGAAAGCTGTAAGTGACATTTAACTTTGTACTGTAGTGTTTCGGACAGAAGAATCAAAATTCGGTGTAGAAGTGAATTCAAGCGAAAGTGGTCCTTATTTAAATTAGTAAAAACACTTAGAAAATTAGCAAAGTAAATAGACTTGTAAAAATTTAGTAGCAAAAGTGGTTTCAACGGGGAATCCACGCCCGTTTTACGTCAGTCTAAAACTCAAAGACTTGTAAAATTTTCAAAACTATTTTGGGACTTAGAAAAATTTTGGCTTCAAGGACTTAGAAAATTTTCGAATAATTGGAACTTATAATTTGCGACTTCGGCTACGAAACATCAAACAAAATGGAAGTCTTAATTAAAATACAAATGGAAGTTTGTAACCAAATTAACAAAGATTTTAAAAATTACAAAAAGTCACCAAAAGAACGGATTACGAAACCATATGTTGAAATCCGACTTCAAAAATTAGAAGAACTGTGGAAGAAGTTCTGCGCGGGTCATGATCGACTTTTGGAGCAGTTTTCTAAAGAATATGATTCGAGCATTTATGCTGAAAAGGAGGTGTATGATGTGACTAGCGACATGTACATGGACTACAAAGAGGATTTAATGACGGCTTCACAAATGTTTAGAAGTGAATTTATGACCATAGATTCAAAAGGCCCACGTCTGGAAGATGCGATGTCAAAACCACATTGTATTAAACTTCCAAAGATTGTAATACCAATTTTTTCGGGCAATTATTCAGAATGGGTGACGTTTAAGGATTTATTTGAATCTCTGGTACATAACAATAGGTCAATAAATGATGTCGAAAAATTGCACTATTTGAAAGGATATCTGACTGGTGAAGCGGAATTGCTACTTCGTCAGATACCGATTTCAAATGCAAATTACATTAAATGTTGGGATCTTCTTAAGCAGCGATACGACAATAAACGGTTCGTGTGTAATATGATTCTGAAACGCTTCCTAAGTCAAAAAAACGCTGCTTTGGAATCATCCACATTCTTAAAAGAGCTTATTGACACTAGTTCGGATTGTTTGAGTGCCTTAGGTAATATCGGTATAGACGTCAGTACCTGGGATGCTATTGTAATCCATTTGCTGACTCTTAAGTTAGACCAGGAGACACGCAAACAGTGGGAATTGAGTGCAACTGGAGGTACGGATCCTAATAAATTACCGTCTTACCAAGAATTCAAGGATTTTATTACCAACCGATTCAGAGCTTTAGAATTCGTGGAAACCAAAAAACCAACAAGTTTTACTCAACATCAATTTATTCCAGCCAAGCCTCGTGTTTTCCACACTGTCCAAAACACTCAATGCCCCTGTTGCTCGGAAGTACACAAAATTACATTTTGCAAACAATACGCTCTCCTTGATGTCAATGCTCGTCGTAATTTCGTTCAGGAGAAGGGATTGTGCTTCAACTGCTTGGGAAGCAATCACTCTGCCAAGTTCTGTCAGAACCCTGTCACTTGTAAGATCTGCAAACGTCGTCATCATACCATGCTACATCCTTCAGACATCGTATCGGCAAATACATCAGGCGCTAAAGTTAGCAATATGGGTACTGTAGAAGATCATGAACCTACACCAGTTTTGAATTGTTTTGCTATGGGGACTGGACAGGTTTTATTAGCAACGGCAATTGTTAATGCTAAATCCAAAACCGGAGAGTACATGGCAATTCGAGCGTTATTGGATCAAGGATCACAAGCTTCTTTCATAACCGAGGCTACCGCACAATATTTAGGACTAAAAAAGGAGTCGATCAAGGGTAACATTTCAGGTCTGGGTGGTGAGAATAACCTTGTATCTAAAGCTATGGTTATACTAAACCTACAGTCTTTGGCACAGCCAGAGATAAATATTTCGGTTAAAGCATATGTGTTAAAAGCTGTCACAGCATTTCTTCCAGCAAATAAGGTCGTGGATTTGAACGGTTTAAACATAACGGGTTTACAATTGGCCGATCCGAATTACTGCACGCCTAATAAGATTGACGTTTTACTAGGTGCTGAGGTGTACAGTCAAGTAATTCAGGATGGCGTCAGGAAAAATAATCAGGGAACATTGCTAGCTCAATCAACAACATTGGGGTGGATATTGTCTGGTACAGTGGGTACGTCTAAAATAAGCTGTACAAAAATGACAGTTTTACATTCTCAAATCAATGAAGACAATATTCTCAAGAAATTTTGGGAGCTAGAAGCTGATTCATCTACTCAGAAAAAGATGTTATCAGAAGAGGAGGAACGCTGCGAAGCCATATTTGCAGCTAGTACAAAACGTGATTCAGAGGGTAGGTATGTGGTAAAACTCCCTTTCAGAGAAGATGATCCCAGTTGCAAATATGGACATTCACGAGAAGTAGCGGCAAAAAGATTTTATTCACTGGAAAACAGGTTAAATAGAGATGCAGAATTACAATCGAGATATAAGGAAGTTATAGATGAATATCTTGATCTTGGGCATATGGAAGAAGTACCTAAAAATGATAAAAATGAAGAAGCAGTGCGTTTACCGCATCATCCTGTGGTAAAAATGGACCGAGAAACTACCAAGGTGCGCGTCGTTTTCGATGCATCTTGTAAAGGGAAAAATGGGATTTCACTTAATGATGATTTATTGATTGGACCAAAGCTACAACCGGATTTGAGACATTTGGTGATGAAGTGGAGAACTTATCCTATCTGTTTGGTATCGGATATTGTGAAAATGTATAGGCAAGTAAAGGTTGCAGAAGAAGATGCTGATTTTCAGAGGATTCTATGGAGAGAAAATTCTAAACAGGATCTGAAAGAATACAAGATGTTACGGGTTACTTTTGGAACTGCGTGTGCTCCCTATCTAGCCGTCAAGTCTCTTCAACAGGTTGCCATTGATCATGGAGTGGATTATCCTATGGCATCTGAAAGAGTATTGAACGAATTTTACATGGATGACCTTATGACGGGGTGCACGACAGTTGGTGAAGGAGTACAAATCTACAAGGAAATTAATGAACTACTCGGAAAAGCTGGATTTGAGCTACAGAAATGGACGAGTAACAGTAATGAATTGATTGAAGCAATGAAGTTAGAAAGCAATGGAAAGGAAATTGGAGATGGACTTAAAATAAAGCATGATGAAATAATAAAAATCTTGGGACTTACCTGGAACCGAAATTCTGATGGCTTCCAATATTCGGTGAAACTTCCGCCGATGAATAAACTGGCTACAAAAAGAACTATCATATCGGATATTTCAAGGTTATATGATCCATTAGGATGGGTAGCACCTAGTATAATATTAGCAAAGGTAATGATACAAAAACTATGGCTATCAGGCTTAGGTTGGGATGAAGAGGTGCCGTGTGATCTATTACAAGAATGGTGTACTTACCGTGAAGAACTAAGTCAGTTGGCGCAGATATACATTCCTAGATGGCTGGGCACAGATAGTGAGAGATCTAACGTTGAATTGCATGGGTTTAGTGACGCTTCCAAGATGGCGTATGCGGCAGTTATCTATGTCCGAGTAGTAGATAAAGATGGCAACATAACTGTTAGCTTAGTGACTGCGAAGACTAGAGTAGCTCCCATCAAACAAATTTCAATTCCCAGACTGGAACTTTGCGGCGCGGTGATGCTGACGAGACTATTAATAGAGGTGTCACAAATCATGAACATAGATAAAGGCAATATACATGCATGGACGGATTCCACTGTGGTTCTAGCCTGGTTAAATAATCATCCAAGCAAATGGCAAACTTTTGTGGCAAATCGGGTGTCTGAAATTTTGACAACCTTGGAGTCGAGCCAATGGTCTCATGTGTCGTCTAAGCACAATCCGGCGGATTGCGCTTCGAGGGGGGTGAAGCCATGTCAATTGCAGAAAACTGAAATGTGGTTTCACGGACCTGAGTTTCTGAGACAAAAAACTGTGAAATATGAGAAACCAAAAGAACTTGCAACTGATCTAGAGAAAGTTAAAGTGCATCATATAACAACGGATATAAAACTATGGGATAGATTATGGGACAGATTTTCTTCACTAACTAAATTGGTGAGAGTAATAGCTTATTGCAGTCGGTTTTTATTAAATATTAGAAAGCCAGAAGCAGAGCAGAGGCGCAGTAATTATTTAACGGGTCAAGAGATTCATGAAGCATTAGATGTTTGTATAAGACAGTGCCAACAAGAACATTTTCAAGAAGACTACGAAGATTTGGTAAATGGGGTACAAGTGCCTAAGAAATCTAACTTGAAAACATTGAATCCTTTTCTTGATGAGAATGGACTTATGAGAGTTGGCGGCAGATTAGAAAATTGTCAATTGGGATTTAATAAAAAACACCCAGTTTTGATTCCTAAAAAATCTGCTTTTACTGATTTAATAATTGCTGATGCACATTTTAAAACGTTTCATGGTTCAAATCAGTTGATGCAAAATTTTCTCAATTCCAGATATTGGATATTCGGGGTTAAGGAATTGATACGTGGACACATCAGAAAATGTGTTACTTGTGTACGATATAATGCGAACACGCAACCTCAGTTAATGGGTCAACTCCCGTCAGCAAGGGTTACGCCAACAAGAGCTTTCAAATTTTGTGGAGTAGATTATGCTGGTCCAATAACTTTGAGGACAGCTAGTGGACGTGGACACAAATCATACAAGGGATACATTTGCTTGTTTGTATGTATGTCAACTCGTGCTGTACATATAGAGGTGGTCAGTGACCTAACATCAGCGGGATTTTTACAGGCATTCAAGAGAATGGTGGCGCGACGTGGGCATTGTCAAGAAATGTGGTCTGATAATGGAACTAATTTTGTGGGTGCGTCAAAAGAGATAGAGGTTTTGTTTAAGACTGAAAAATCCACTATTTTAAAAGAAATTGTTGACAACTTAGCAAATAATCATACAACATGGCATTTTATTCCTCCACATGCTCCCAATTTCGGTGGCCTTTGGGAGGCCGGGATAAAATCAGTCAAACACCATTTAAAGAGGGTTATTGGTTCTGCTACTTTAACGTTTGAAGAAATGTCTACAGTGTTGGCACAAATAGAATCATGTCTGAATTCAAGACCTTTGTCACGTATGGATATGGACCCTAACAATATCGATGTACTAACTCCAGGGCATTTCTTGGTGGGTGAACCTCTTGTAACCGTACCAGAACATGATTATTTGAATAGAAATAGTAATTCTTTGAGAAGATGGCAGTTAACCCAAAGAATGATTCAAGATTTTTGGCAGAGATGGTCTCAAGAATATCTACACAAATTTCTACAAAGACATAAGTGGTCAGATAAAAATCCGGAACCAAAAATTGATGAGATTGTCTTAGTTAAGGAAGATGATTTGCCTCCATGCCGATGGTTACTTGGCAGGGTGATTGCAAAACATCCTGGTAAGGACGAAATTACACGAGTGGTCACGCTAAGAGTCAAAAATTCCACAATTAAAAGGCCGACCTCCAAACTTTGTGTTCTTCCTATTAGTGAGTAATTAAATGTTGTAGTTCATTGTGGAGCAATAGAAGATTAGTATGTGGAAAGAATCTTTATTATGTTTTAATGATGTTGTTGTGTTTGTTACTATTTTAAATTTATCTTTCTTTCCACTTATACGCTCACAATTTTGCGAAATGTTATTAGCGAAAATGCAAAATTTATATTATTGACTAGAAATACAAAACTGTTATTATTATTATGGACATAGCTGTCCATGGTGGGCGGTATGTACGATTCTGAGGTTATATTTATTGTTTTGTGTGTCTATCGGCCGCTAGATGCCGCTGTACCGTGTGGTCGCAATGGTAACGGTATGCTCCCGTGGAATGTATATAAGAGCTGTTAATTAAAATAAATTTGTCATTCATCCAAAGACCGTTGTCTCATTTACATCGACGGTCAACACACGAAAAAACATGACTCATGCGGCGTTACCTCGCTCTGAGGCTTGAAGTGCAAGCGAGAGCGCGGAACGAGCGACAAAGAGGCACAACCGATTTTTTTTTAAAGTTGGAACGGGGGCGAAGCCGCGGGCAACAGATAATTTAAAACAATTAAAACCGTTTTGTTTTTAATCGGTTAATCGTACCAAACTCATAAAAATAGATATCATGCTAGCCTTTAGGTCTTGTCACCTTAGGCTCTGTCCACCCCGTAAGGGATAAAGTCGTAATTTATGTATGTATGTAGTATGTATGTATGTAATATAAATGTTTTTTCATTAATATAGAATCATGAGACTAAAGGGTTAAGATAAGGAATGAAGTGAGTAAAACATAAATTTTATTTTACCAATTCGAAGTCCAGCGTGCAAAGCTGAGTTTCGAAATTTTTGCACAAGTTAAAGATGATTTTATCCCTCCTTGTTGGCATTGGCGCCGCGGATCCCCCTAGTTATCGCGTCCAGTTCCCCCAGATTTTTATCTCCCCTTGCCTCAAGTTTGAGCTAATCGTTCCATAATTAATACAGCGTAAACAACTTTTCAATAAAATCTGTTATTAATAAAATTGTAGCTCTGGTTAGGATATTAATAACTGAAGTTACAAAAACGTTTTGCGTTCCGTGTCTATGTCAAATAAAAGTAGTGTGAAAGGTAAATTTCAAAGTGACAGATAAGGACAAACGATTGCTAAGTTAGCAGAAGCCTACAGAGCGTTTATGAATAGGGGGGTTAGAAAGTGTGATCACGGCTCTCTTTACTATTAGTTCGAATAATTGTGAACATAATACAACTTTGTATTGCTGTCGCGTACCGGCGAGGTGTCGGCGTGCGTGCTGACTGCGGAAATTATCGTCGGTCGCACGAAAACCCGGCGAAAACGGTCACCATGACAACCGGCTGAGGACTCACTACAAAGCAACTAATATCCATTCCCTTACAATTTTAATCTGTGCTCTTTTAGTTGGCCTTTGAGTCGAGTTTTAAATGTTGCATAAATGAACATGTTGCCTTTCGCAACGTGCGTCGTCCGCGCTATTACTTATAATGCCTTTAAACAGCTTTCAATTGTTTATAGCACATCTAAAGTTTTACACGCGTTATTTTGATGTATTCGTGTCGATGATGTAGAAATGCAGGTTAATTTAATACTTGACACGCGATCGATTTGGTATTACGTAATTGACGTTTCGAAACTTTTTACAGTACAGAAAAAAGTTAGAACTACTTTCAAGGAAGTGAATTAAAATTGTCATTACGCGGGTCGGTTTCAATATTTTATTGTAATTGTTGAAGTTAAGTAGTTAATCAGTTAAGTGAAGTCGGCCGTTTTCCGTTTTTCATGACAGTTCCTAATTCAAAACAATAAACAAGAAGGCCTGTCACATTATGAAGGTGAAAACATGTTTTAAGTCGTCCTAATGGCATTGACTTTTCAGTTTCAGTTTTCAGTTTATTTATTCACAAAACAATTTTCATTGTGTACGAATATTACCTAATACAGATACTTAAATTAAACATAAGAAAACAATAATTAATAAATAGAATGTCAAATATAAGGAAAGAAAAAAAAAATAACAAAAATAACCGATTTACATAGTAATGACTTATGAATCTAATAATAATTAATTTGGTAGTCATATTTAAATTTTATAATTGTTATGCCATAAATTCGTCAACGCTGTAATAACACCTTTTCAACAAGAATTGCTTCAAGCTGTCTTTAAACTTGTACAAGCTAGTTATTGTTTTCAACTCCGCGGGTAACCTATTGAATAACCTAGTGGCCTGGTATTTTGCACTGTGTCGAACTACCCTCAAGCTAGGTCGAATAGCATTTGGTAATGCCTTTCGCCTGGTGTTTTCTCGTTTCGACCTCTCGCTGTCTGTTTCCTTTTCGTTGAGTTCAGTTTTACAGTGACAAAGAAGCTCCTTGGTCGCCTACGATCTGTCCGTTGTGTGACAATAGTTATTTGTGTCACGAGGGAGCAAAATGATGTATTTACGGCGAAGGCGCTACATTGAATCCAGAGCGTAATGAGGGATTCAAGTTTTAACGCCCAAGATGAAAATAATTTTGCTCCCGTGTGGCTCATACAACTTTTTATACCGAACATTAAAAAACTTGAAAAAAGAATTCTAAATATAATTAAACAGCTACCGGCATAGAAAATGGCGTGGTTTTAAAATTATCAACTTCAAAAAATTGCATTTGCAAAAAAACACTTAAAAAAGCCTTGAACAGAAAAGTTGCACTTTGATCCCTCTCGACAGGGAGCAATGTTTACTTTTCTGAACGAGACGTGTGAAAAAATAGTTTACAACTAACAGGGAGTGTGTTTTTAAAATTCAGCCACGTAATCTGTCTTAAAAACCAATTATTACAAAAACATGCATTATCAATCAGTAGTAACACTGATTGATATTGGAATTTTTACTTTATTTCAGCGACATTTTTGACAACCTTTAGCAACTTAACTGTTGTTCACTTTCAATGATCTGATTGATTCGAGGGTTATGTGTTGGTGCGTAAATTTGACGAGCGATATCTTCACCTAAAACTTATTCGTCCTATTCGTAATTAAGTTCCAATATAAGTTCTAATGACGACAGAATATTCAACCAATTAAAAGTAGTAGTAACCGCCGATACTGGCCACAAAGAATCCTCTCGCTTTCATCTTTCTTAAATGGAATTAATAATTTAAAATTGGAATTTGATAAAATTGGCAAAGGCCCGCGGCCGGCAAAACAAACCGGCCAGCAATTAACGTCGATCCAACCAAATTGATTGACCAAACCTCTCCCGCGTCTTCCAATTCATAAATTGCTTAAAGTGAACTCAATCCCAGCTTTTCGACTTTTATATGTACGTAATTACTTTTTAACCTATCTGAATGAGGACCAAAAAGTTACACACCGTTAAAGTTGCGTTAAAATTTCCACTAACTATTTCCATTGTGACACGAAAGTTATCTATACAAATGTATGACTAATTTCCACTAACTTTTTCCATTGTGACACGAAAGTTATTCATACAAAATGTATGACTAATTTTCGTGTCACAATGGAAAAAGTTAGTGAAAATTTTAACGCAACTTTAACGGTGTGTAACTTTTTGGTCCTCACCTATCTGAGATAATAATATCGGGACTGTATTTAGGTAGTCCCATTATTAGAAAAGTAACAAAAAAGTACAGTTGTGTTGTGGTGTTTGCTAAATAAATGCTCAGTTTGCTAGCGGACGTTCCGGGACTAAATTAGGAGACGTTTTAAAAAAAGTTTAGTTAGGGAGTACCCGTAACTGACGAGCATGTACATAAATGAAGAGATTGATGAATGTGGATGAAGCGAAAGTGGTACCTATGTCAGGATCGTAGCAAGTGGAACAAAGTAGTCTCTGCCTACCCCTATGGGAAAGAGGCGTGACGGTATGTATGCATGGTGTGTAATAGCAGTAAAAACTATACTTATACTTACTAAATAATAATTATGTTTCAGCTATTTAGTATCGCGTCATGCGCGTAAATAGGTACGAGTACGAACTAATTACGTAAACGCTTACTTGGAATTATTGTGGGAAAAATTACTAGAAATACCAATTTAGTCACCGTTAAGTTATTTTTTTTTTCTCTCTCTGATTATACATTTTAAGTCGTACACCTAACCGAATCAAAACTAAATTCCTAACGATCTTGCATACGTCACTTCATTCTTCAAATCGAATTTTCGTCGTCTCACTCATAGTATCGTCCGTCACCTACACGCTCTAACATTCCATTCCACGTTATTACATAAAATTAGGTAATATTATGCAGAGTCGAGTTCTAGTAACGGTACGGAACCCTAAATCCGCCATAACTAATCCTAAAACCTAATTAGGCCTCAAAACTTTTACAGATATCCGCGAAGTTAAATGATTAAGCTAATGAGACAATAATGGCCTCTAAAAAGAACCGTTAAGGGACAACAGAACTCAATTAGGCTGGCAATTTATTTGGCGCGACTCGCGGGACGCGTTAGGTCTGACCCTTCCAAGATGGGGCACGAGGTTTGCAAATCAATAATTTAGGTGAGCGATGTTTTGTCTCTCCTACCTCGATGTTGGTACAATAATCTAATTTATAAACTACGGATACAGCGTAGTTCGGATTAACAACTATAAGGTTATAGAAATTTGTTTAAGTCAGACTCTGTCTGCGCTTTTTTTTCCTCGTCAAAAGGTAAAGGGAACTAAGTCTATACAACAACATGTCTGATGTAAAACGATTTGAAAATTGGTACTTATGGTCGTTGTTAGGTACTTTTTACGTAAAAGCTATAACGTTAAATTAAATTCAATGGAATGAAACCTGTATAAAACCAATAATTATTATATTTTCATTAAATCCCCAATAATACAAATTATTACATAACATAGCTTTAGAATCAACTTTCAAGTACCAGTAAACAAACTGTAATATCAAATTAATATTCCCAGAAAGGATTTCACTGTTTTATTAGAACCAACTTTCGTTGGAACTCTGCGAACTATATTCATTTAGAGCGTGACGGCGTCATAAACGTGTTGTAAAACGGACGGTGCTGACGCGGCGTCAAGCTGATATTACAACTACGGTTAAGTGTAGATAGTGACGTAACTTGCGAGCGAGTGATACAAAAGAACTTTATTCATTTAGAACTTGTGCTTTTTAAACTAGTTGTAAAACGGACGATGCTGACGCGGCGTCAAGCTGATATTACAACTACGGTCAAGTGTAGTGATGTAACTCGCGCGCGAGTGATACAAAATAACTTATTCATTTAGAACGTGTGCGTCATAAACTAGTTGTAAAACGGACGATGCTGACGCGGCGTCAAGCTGATATTAAAACTACGGTTCAGTGTAGTGATGTAACTTACGCGCGAGTGATACAAAAGAACTATAGTCATTTAGAACGTGTGCGTCATAAACGAGTTGTAAAACGGACGATGCTGACGCGGCGTCAAGCTGATATTACAACTACGGTCAAGTGTAGTGATGTAACTCGCGCGCGAGTGATACAAAAGAACTTATTCATTTAGAACTTGTGCGTCATAAACGAGTTGTAAAACGGACGATGCTGACGCGGCGTCAAGGTGATATTACAACTACGGTCAAGTGTAGTGATGTAACTCGCGAGTGATACATAAGTACAATATTAATGTAGAAAGTTTGTCGCTATCCCGCGGGAACTATGCAATTTTCTGTTAAGTAAGGGATAGTCGTGGTTTATGTATGTATATAATGATTCCGTGAACTAAATTTGGAGGTACCGCTACGTTCTATTCTTGCTTTATATTAAGTTAAATGAAAACAAGCTCGGCTTCGCGCCTTTTTGCAGAACAATGCAACAATGGCGAAATAAAGCAGGACAAAAGAATGGTTCTCTTAATGAGCAATTAAGCGTCATTAATATCATTTTTAGCCAAATCTTTGAGCGAGACGGTGCACGCGGTGAGACGGCAAATTGGATTCTAAACCGGCCGCCACACAAACGTAATACTTCTTCTTCTTATTATTTGTGGCGTATCAAGTCGTTATAGCGACGACAACTTCGCCAATGTCAAAGTAACAAAAATATAATTGAAAATACGGTACGGTACGGTAATGTTCTAAGACCCCCTTGTCGGGTTCTTAGCCAACGGTCAATGACATCCCTCAGAAACTGACAAGAAATCATTAGGTTGTGGGCTTTATTATGTGTTTTATTGGCAGTAGTGGAGGGAGGGATTGCATGGAAAACATATATATTCCACACAGGCTTGGTTATCTTGCACGTCAGTAGCGGAGTAGCAAGGTAAATATTTTTTGTTTTACCTACTATGTAATTGTTGATCGTAGATCCATTCAAATTAGTTTCACACCAATGTACACTGTACAATTGCGAAAACAGCAAACATATTTCCTATCTCCGCGCCACTTAATTAAACCGCCGAACTTATACGCCATTAGAAAGGTTTTGGTCTACCCGCAACAACCACAAAATCAAATTACTTGTGTGAGCAGCCTCAATGCATCCGCTTCCGCCGGGTAATGGCGTCGGAAGTACTTCTACCAGTCATTATGGGTCGTGGGATAAACAGGGATACCTATCGATGGTTTTGATGCTGCGGTATTATACGGTAGACTGAGACTAAGATACTATCAAATGAATCAAGAATTTTTATTTCTTTACTTTTACGGTTTACCGTTAGAAATTAAATTACAGCGCCATCTATCGTCCATGAGCAGTAGATGTTCCACGGGTGTTTGTAATTGTCGTCACATCATTCAAGCAGATAACGCTTAGCGACAAAAATTGGCATAGTAACAAGGTCACGTGACAGCTGCTATGGGTGGTGTAGGGGTATAGCATGACGCGATCATGCCTTCGGTACCGCTCTGCTTTCAGAGTAGTACATAAGGGTGTGAGAGCTGACGTGAGGGTCGGCGGGCATAAGTCTGCCGTCGGAGCGGTGCGTCCCGTAAGGGACGGGATAGCGGAGCGGCGTGGCTTCGGCCACTGTCGGTCAACACGTAGCCCGCCCCATGGGGTCGGAACGTCGGCCGCTGTATTTTTCAAGACGAGGGCCACGAGGAGACAACCTCTATAAAAAATCCAAGCGGCACCAGCGAGGGAGAGCGGGATTTCCCAAACCTGCATTGTACAGGTGCCGCGAAGAGGGAACCCCATCCCGGGGTGGTCGTGGGGCGTCGCGGTGACACCGAATGCTCCCGTACCGCCTCACATACGACTGAATAGGGAATCCGTGTGGTTTTTAGTGGGGTATGCCTGCCGTCGCGGGAGAGCCCCACATACCCCCGGTAAACCCGTACCGGGCGGATACATAAGGCGCATTTTCCACACCATAAAAAAAAAGAAGGGGTATAGCACGCGTCACGGACCGGGTTCGATTCCCGGCCATAGCTGTACTTTTCGGATTTTTCTGTGTTCTAGTTTTCAGTGACATTTAGAGATTTAGAGACTAAGATAACAAAATCTAACCTAATAATAACTCGTTGAATTTGTACGGCAGCCGAATTTGTCCGACCCACATTGGCCGGTTTTTTATTTTACTGTAAGTCCACGTTAAGCATGATTTAGACCGTCAAGGAATAGTACTACTGTTGGTCGTTGCCTTAATTTGATACACCCCTGTTTTTTTTTCAGGACTTCTTATTGCGGTTCACAAAAAAATTCAAAGTATGCGGGCACGATGGGGCTTAATGTTGAATCCAAAATGACGACGAATAAACTGTGCAAAATATAGCAGTAGGCAGTTGCTCTAAATAGTATTATTTTTTAAAGACAAAGGGCTTTGTGCCCAGGCAACCACACCCAGTCATATTTTATGTATTGAATAAAATGAAATTAAATGTCTTAAAATCAATAAATAAATCAGTAAATAAATTAGCTCAAGTTAAATCAAATAAAATAAAATTAAATCAAATCAAATTAAATTAAATCAAATCAAAATTAAAATTAAAATCAACCTATTTTACACTCGGTACCAACCAACATCGCGGGTTCCCCCTATCCCGTGACCGTATTAAGCATTATTTAGTATTTTTACTGTTGTATTATATATAGTAAATAAGTTTTTATTCAATGTAAGTATCACCCTATGGTCCCAACAGAAGACCAGCGCTGGCTGTAAGGCCAGCAAGTGAGTTGGGACCAATTTGTGATCATTTATCTGTTCCTTTTAACATTGTGTTTATATTTGTTGTTTTGTGATTGTCATATATTTTTTTTCTTTTTCTAAATGCACGTATTCTGCCAATTTGGTTTATCACGTTACTGTGGCTTGGTCAGACTGTGGCGTCGATGGCGGCTAACAAGGCGGGACTCGGTGTGTTATTACACTCTATTGGATTATTAGGGCTCTCGTTTCACAAAATATGTACTGACATGGAAACGAGAATTGACGGCGAACCGTTGTCAGCTTGAAGTAATAGTAGATTATTTGTCTAGGGAGGAAAAGTACTAATTTCATACGAGTCATCTTGACACCAAGTAAGAGAGAATATTTCGAGTTGCAAATGGTTTTTCGCCTAATTAAACATTGACATAGATACTATCAAATGAATCAAGAATTTTTACTTCTTTAGCTATGGCCGGGGGGCTTTCCGATTTTTCTGTTTTCTAAGTTTCAGTGCCGCTTAGAAATTTTATTGACATAGAGTCAACGCAATTATATAGAGCGGATTATTAAAACATCGGATAATCGTTCAACAGTTTTGAAATTGTTCGAGGTTCACTCTTGGAGTGCAGCGCGGCGAACATTTTGCCGTGACAAGAGTAATCCGGAGTTTCATGCTAGTTTTCTATTAAACTTTGCGACAGTAAAGTAGAAGTGTTCATTTGGAAGCTACGCATATCCTCGTGCATGCAAGTAATCACCTGTTTTACACAACCTTACGAGCTCACAATTAAATAAATGACACAAAACGTGATACTTATCTCAAAATAGAGGTAGCTCGTTAAAGACCTGCGTCTAAATTAAATCCAACACGTGGAAATGTCACGGCAAGAATATGCGACCCGTAGAGCAAACAGCCTAATAGAGTGGATAAGTCATGTAGTTCGTCCTACTAATATTATAAATCCGAAAGCTTATGAGTATGGATGGATGGATGTTTGTTACTCTTTCACGCCACAACGGCTGGACAGATCTGAATGAAATTTGGAACATACAATACAGTACAAAATACTCTTTATTGAACACCACAAATCAGTACAAAACACAGATACAAACAGACAGAAACATAGATAGATTATAGTCTGGAATAACACATAGGCTACATTTTATCCCGGAAAACGGCGTAATTCCTGCGGGATAGCGATAAAATAATTCTATGCAGACGAAGTTGCGGGCAACAGCTAGTATGAAATAAAATTAAGACAAGACGACATTGGCGATTACTGCACTCTGATTTGCCAGGTGAAGGTCAGGCAGGTCACTAAAGTTTATCATGCAGCTCCATTGAATTAAACTCGATATTTTTTTTGTAATAAGCAAAAGGTAAATAAATTATAATCAACATTTTTATTACTTAAAAAATTAAGTACGGTGTTAGTGGAAATAAACTGATGTGTTGCCATAATTGGATAAGCTTATGCCACTCTATTTATTTATTTCCTCTATGGTGAGACCTCACCCCCTTCCAAACGTGATCAAACGTCCTTGTCTAACATAAACAATCCTACAACGCGCGATAAGGACAAAACATGGCGTCCGTGAATACGGTTAATTTCATCGCAACATAAACTAATTGGAGCTGTCACAACGAATACCTTTTTTCCGGCATACCCTTTTAAAGTAATTAAGGCGAATGTCGACTTTATGGTCGAAGGTGTAGGATCGGAATTGTTTTGGAAAGGGCCTGCTTGGAAATAATAGATGGTTTTTTGTTGGTTTTACACGTCACGTGTAAGCCGATCGGGCGCTAAATGGGATTGTCACAATGGAGCGTGATGCGGGAGAAAACTAGCGACTTACGTCCCTACTGTACGGCCCTACTGTCCTACTTTCCCGTGGCTACAACAGACTAGCTGTTGCCTGCGACTTCGTTTCGCTTGTTCAGGTGTCGCGGTTTTGTTTAGGTTTAAGTTAGGGTCATTGTTCTTTTAGCTTTTTAGTATCTCTGTTGTCCTTACACTCGTTCGAAGGTTATCTGGAAGAGATCCCTTTGAGGGATAAGTTCGCCTCTGTATCTGTTTATCTCATTACCTGTTAAATTTATGTGTTTTATGTACGGTCAAGTGCAAAAATAAGTATCGATAGGAACTTCTCAAAAATATGTCCCACAACCTTATTACGCCGGTGTAAGAGCGTATGGTAGGTACTTATTTTTGAAACTTTGTCTAGATACATTATTATTACACTTGACTGTACAATAAAGATACATACTTCGTCTTGCGTTTAAAGCGAAACTATAAAAAAATTCTGTTTAGTATTTATTGTCATAGCGTCATAGTACAACGGTTCATGAGATACAGCCTTGATGACACACAGTCAGGCGGGCTTTAGCTCCCACGCGGGCCCAGTGCGGATCTGGAACTTCACACACACCATTGATTTTCTTCGCAGACATATCATATTATAGGCGATGCGGCTAGTAACCCATTAAAAAAAGAAAGATAGAAGACATTTATTCCATTTTGCAAGACACACAAGTATAAGAGAGTATACACAATTTTATAGTACAAAAAAACACAGACATTAAAAATAGATGCTCAGCGTGTTACTATTTTGATTCCATTTTCCATCTATACCTAACACAATCTTGCTAAGCGTGGTCTGTAGATCTTGTCACTTTAAGGTCTGTCTAAGGTATGTCCCGTAAGAGATAAAGACGTGATTTTTGAGTGTACAGGTTTCCTACCTAAGCTTATGGTAAATTTCAAATGTAATTTCGCACCGAAGGGATTCAAACCCACGCTCATTTTGAGAGGCCACAGGTCAAGGTGCCACGGCTTTTACCCCTTTGGGTACGTAACTTTAAAAGGCTAGCACAAGCGTCATTAAAAACGACTTTGTAAGGTTGCGGTTGCACAAAGTTTCGCCGTGTTAATGCCTGAGTGGCGACTGGCGTCCCACGCCTCTGCCTGACAAGGCACGTGCTTCGAGTGAAGGTGTTAGACGTTACGTATACGTTGGAGTGGAGCTGTTTTAAAGAAAGGCTAGGGGCAAGTGGTGAAATTGTGTACGGTCAGTTGTTTTATCTGTGCTGGACTGGAAGCTAAGAAACGGAATGTATTATACCAGCTGCTTCTTTTGCCGCTTTTTCTTTTTACATTCACTTTTGGCATAGCTATCAGAATTGCATATTATTATTTTACTATTACATTGAAGCTATCTAGATTGTAATTGATTATTATTATAAACTTTTGGCTTTGTGATTTTTTAAATATTTCACCGATTTTTATTATTTAATTTAATTTTGGTATACCTATGTTAACTTTTGTTTTTTTTTAATTAATAAATCTTGCTTCCGTGCTGGTCTGGGAAAGAAAAAACACAGAATGTACGGGTTGCTTCTCTTCGCGCGGTAAAAGCCCATCGAGGGCATAGGAATCATTGTTATAGGCGAAGCGGGTAGCAACCCATCACTATTTTGATTCCCCTTTCCACCCACCCACAATCATGCTAAACGTGGCCTATAGCTCTTGTTACCTTGGCTCTGTCTACCCCGGGGATAAAGACGTGATTTATGTAATAATCTAAATCTTTAGATTTACCTAAACGGCCCACGTCCATGTCCAAACAATTAATTTACATTCGCATCTCTCTCCATCCCGTGCTCAACACGGCTCGCGATATCTCAGTAAGAAAATGCAAGCTCTGCCCTCCTAAGGAAAAACGCAGTATGTACACACAACAAAGTTATTCGGTAAGCAGGATAAATACGGCGCGAGCGTGCGTAGGTGCTTACCTGATTATATTGCCGTGTGTACATATGAGGTGCATACTGACTTACTGCATTTTTCCTTTGGACGGCAGAGCTTTTCGCCCGCCGCGCCACAATGCCGGTGCAGCGGTGCGTTGCGCAGCGAGATCTGCCTCGCACAAGTTGGTGTCTGGTTATTAAATTAAAATGTTTTTCACTTCGAATAGCTTCCTTCACTCATCGGACATCGTATCTCCTTTCACTTGTTTTTCTCATTTTAAGTAAGTAAAGGCTTTATTGTACAGTCAACAGCAAAACTTATGAATTACGCTCCCAAAATAATATAAACATTAAATTGTGTAGCGGAGTAGCAAGTTAAATATTTTGTTCGTTGAAATGGACCTCCGCAAAGTAACGCGATTCAATAAAATATTAAATTGAGTCAAATATTACTGACTCCCTATTGTAGTTTATTAGAAGTAAATGAACACAAAATGTGTCATAAGTAAGTGATCACTATTATTTCGATCCTTGAAAAGTAAGTGACATGTCATTCAAACAGTTAAAGTCGTTGTTGAGTGTTTCAAATTAAAAAGATTATCTATAAAATACGGGCTTATGGGACACCTCGGAGTACAAATCAGATGTTCGGTTGATATCGGTTATATTCGTGTGACAAACATGCGAAGCGACTATAACACCTCTCATATCCGGCAGTTTGAAATGAGGTCTTAATACATCAGCTTGATTTTTGGTTGTATTTAAAATAAATCCTTTTTTATCGAACCTTCATTCAGACATTTCCGACGGCACGAAATGTTGTTTTTCTTTTGTTAATTACTTGACACATTCATAATTATGACATCGTGTAGGTATTATTATTTTATTTTGAAACATTGATTTGTCACTTCATTTCTGTCTCGGTGTTGTTATTTATGATCACTTTCTTTTGACTAATTAAAACTTCATTTAAAATTGACACTTTGGTGTGACTTGTTATATCTGGCACGTCGTGCTAGAAGATGTCTTTAAATGTTGATTTTGATGTTACTTTTGACTTTGTACCTATTACATTTCGTAAGTGCAAAATGTACCATAATATTAAACCTCTGTACCGGTGGGCGCCGCCACCCCTAGTCCGGTGCAGCGATGCATTATGCAATCCGGGACACGCCGTAACTCCTGTACGGATGCTGGAGTTCTGGCTAACGAATTATATTTTACGCAACATTTTATTTAACAAGTGAAACTGCTTGCTTCAGAATGTTCTGCGGGCGGCAGTTGTTTGTTGAAACAGACATCTCAGGAGTTAACACACCTGCCAAGATTTTTCATTTAAATTCTTTACATATTCAGTCCCGTCTTGACGGGAGTTACTTTGAGCATGTATGGAATCATTTGTCAACTATGATTCAAAAATCCTAAAAACATTTACAGGGCCCTGGGGCTCGGAGGCAAAGGAGCTATTCAGGGAGCTGGGCCGCAGACTGAGAGACAGGGGCTGCGATCCCCGCTCTGGTTCGTGGCTGGTTCAAAGGGTTTCCATTGCAGTTCAAAGAGGCAACGCGGCCAGCATAATGGGAACCTTTGAACCAGGCACGAAACAGGGGGGCATTTTTTAGGTTAGTTTTTAATCATTTTTAACATACTTTAATTTCAATCAGCTTTCCTAGTTTTAGTATTCTTTATTGTTATTTAGTTTTTAATAGTTTGATTATTAATAAAGATTACTTTCTTTACATGGCTATTAAATCAAACTAATCGAACTGCCTGATGATAGATATCCCGGAACAATTTTAAGGGACACCGTAATAGGACGCCGTCGTCACTTAAAAAATAGTTTATTTTATTTTTGGATGTTAGCCACGGCTTCGCCCCCGTACCAGTTTTTTTGACAATATTGTTACGTAAGACCCTTTTCCTGACAATAACAAACACAACAAAAAAATAATTAGCGAAACCGGTCCAGCCGTTCACGCGTGATGCCGGAACCAAAGTAATTATTAATGTTATTTATATTATTTGTGAATTGTATGTTTCTTTATATTTGTACAATAAAGCATTTACTTACTAACTTACGAATATTAACAATCTTAATAGCTCCGGTACAAATTCATCTGACGCAAACCCACTACGTTGTCTACCTTGTTCTTTGTTTCTGTATTGTTTTGTACTGATTTGTGATGTTCAATTGTATGGTATTGTATTGTACGTTGTTGTCATAATACTTTGTCAACAGCCTTATGAAAATGTCGAGTGCGTTAATTAATTCGAAATTCGTTTAAATCGACTTCACAAGGCGCATATCTAAAAGGATTTCAGCTTCCGACAGCATGAAACGTATTTCATGTCTACCGTTCTCACCATATATTTATACCTATTAGGGAAGCCCCGAATTACTGACTGTCCAAAATTATCGCTTCTCTTTGTCGAACATACGTTAAGCCTGAAGCAATAATTCTCCAATTCAATCCGTTGACAATTTCCTTGAAACTACGGAACAAAATTATTATTACAGTTGGCTGAAATATGAACTTGGACATTTTTACGCCTGTTTCGAAGATTCCGTTTGGAAGTGGCGACTTTGCCGTCGGTAAAAGTAAGTTTGTATTGTAAAAAAGATACATTGAACGAGCACCTGCAGGCAGAATTAAAACTGAACGGGGAAATAAACGAGAGGGAATGAAGGCAGGTGGGAAATGCGCCAGTTAGGGGTTACTGAATCAGGCGTTTCTAGATTAAATAGGTCCTCGTCTATAATGAATAAATTTGGGGCTACGAAAATACCACTATTGTAACTTGTCCAATATAACTTACCATTTCCAAACAAAAGTAAGATAAATATTTGAGGCGTGACATAGACTAAATAAAGGCTAGGGCCATACCATGACGTCTTATTGCGAATCAAATCCGATTAAGTTTAGGTTCGCTGTTAGACCCGTACCTAAGTGACAGCTAAAACCTGAACTGAGTTTGAATTGAATCGCATTAAGACTTCATGGTAAGACACCTGAAAGTAAATAAGTTACTTTGTCCACTCACTGAATCGACACTTCAACCTAGTTATGTCTGCGTGCTGAATTAAATAACAGTTAACAGACATGATCCAAATCCGAAGCCTAATAAGCATCATACCCACAAAAACTATTAAAAACCGCCAACAAACAAATAAACATCAACATCGTAAAATATGATACAGCGGACAACACTAAACTGCACGATATAATGTAAACGTCTAAACTAACCGGCACCCCGCAACCGGGGCTCGCAGCGAATATCACTTAGCTCAGTATCCACTGCCGTGTCGAAACAGGTTACACTGAAGCCGGTGGGCAGCGACGCAGCATTGTAAATCGAGTTGACGGCTGAAGCCGTGTCGTTATGATTTACGAGGTGCGAGGCGGCGTCCCCGGCGGAATTTATTCATGGCCGTAATAAAATCTGTCGTGTGACGGAGGAGAGCAGGTTAATTCCTTTTTGAAATTCTGCAGCGGAGCCGCCCGTTACTGAGTGGTGCTGAAAGTGTTATTTTTAAGTAAAATCGCCTTATCTTTGGCGACCGGAGCGACCGCTTTTCCGCTATCGATTTTTCTTCACACTGTGTCAAACATTGAATTATTTTGTACAATGTTGAAAGCTGAATTTATAGGTGTTTTAGAAGTGTTCTAGAATAAATCACCAAATTGAGTTAGTGTGTTTAAGCTTTGAGCTCTCTTGTATAGTATCATTGTAATTTGATGAAGCTACTTTTACGATTACAGACGATTTCGACATAATTTATTTTATTTCATACATTTTCTATCAAGAATCGTTGGTTATACATACATACATACATTAATCACGTCATTATTGCTTACGGGGTAGACAGAGCCTAATGTAACAAGACCTAAACCACGTTTAGCATGATTGAAGGCGTATAGCTGGTAAAGATGAATCCTAAGATTTTCACCCATTTCATCGACGGGCTTTTACCAGCGCGAGAAGAGCAGTAGCTGGAACATTCTATGTTTTTTCTTTGCTCCCAGACCAGGATAGAAGTCGGTTATAGTTAACGTTATTGTTAAAGTCAATTGGAGCAATTCACGTCAAGACATACCTTTGAAACCCGACTCTTGAACATTGATGTATGGAAACAATGAGTTAACAAACCGTAATAAAATAAAAAATAAAAATTCCAAAAAAAATCTTAGATCTCTTAGAAAAAGAGCTGACATTCCTTCATTTTTTACCAAACATTCCAAGCCAAATCAAAGCTTGTAAAAATTATCTTACGCAACCATAATTATTTCCACAATCTTCAAAGTTAGCGGATCTAGAAAACCACTCAGAGTCCAGTAATTCAGCGAAGTTTCTATTCTGTTTGCATCTTTAATCTCTAGTCAATAAAGCGGAGAAATGATTGAAAAACTTAAATTAGAAATTGATAGTTTGCTCTGACGTCCCCGGCGGTGATCACGGCAAACAAACTGGACTCTCTGCGGTTAGAACTTATAAACTTGTGTAGTTTTTTAATAATTTTAACTGACAACCGCTGAACAAGCCTCTGAAAGAATAATTCGCCGTCCGGATTATTGTTGGTTGTGGTATTGATTGGTATTTTCAGCGTAAGAGGGCTAACGGTGTGAATAAAAGTATTCAACTGTCTTTTACAGTTTTTTTGCGTGACTTCACCTCACAGTTTCTAACACCAAAGTCAGCAAATCTGAAGAATTCAGAGGTTATAATGTTTACTAGGATGGCTTTTGGATTTTGGAAATCCGTAATTCCCTCCGTTCGTTCGTTCTTTCATGCTGGTTTGGGAATAAAGAAAAACATAGAATGTACCAGTTGCTTCTCTTTCCGTGTAGATGCTAAGAGTCCATCGAAGGAATGGGCGCTAATCTTGGGAATCATGTTATAGGCAATGCGGCTGGCAACCCATCACTATTTTGATTGCCCTTTCGACCTATAAGCCCACAATCATGCTAAACGTGGGCTTTGCGACTTTACCTTAGGCTCTATCTACCCCGTAAGGGATGTAGATGGGATTTTGTGTGTGTTCCAAATATGATACAAATGCAACAATGCACTAAATTGAACAATTCTCGTAACTAATGTCATCATGTCTGTTATAGTTGTAAATGATAGGAAAACAAGTGTTAGTTTCCATACGGGCCTTGAGAGCTCAAAGCATTGTTGAAATGATGAACGAGTGTGTCATGCTGTACTTTAAAAACGTCTAAACTATAGCCAAGTTGTTCCTAACAAATTGTACCTCAGACATAACATTCCGGTTAGGTTTGTAAGTCGAAGTTTCAGAAAGAGATCTATCGTCGACTGCAACTCGGCTGGCAGTTTTAAAACTTTTCTGTACATATTTTCTGGTTGTATTCTAACTTGGAATTCAGTTTAGGTGGCTAGGTTCAATCACACTTGTATAAAATGAAATCAATACATTTTTCAACACCAATTCAAATAAAGCTTGTTTTCCGACTGTACTTGCTTGTCATCCGTCTTACTATGTGTACCGAATTTCAAGTCTATCGGACCAATCATTGAAGAGTTCCCTCTTGCGGCGTCTCCTTAGGTCAGGCCACCAGAATTCCACTACCAGATTGTTGTATTGTCATCCAACTTACTTAAATATGCAAAATTTCAGCTCAATCGGTTGAAGATATCTGCTTCTAAATTGAGTCGCAAGATTCCACCCGGATGATACATACACGCATGCATACATATATCACGTCTTTATCCCTTACGGGGGTAGACAAAGCCTAAGGTAACAAAACCTTAAGGCCAAGTTTAGCATGATTAGGAGCGTATAGGTGGAAAGACATCAAAATAGTGATGGGTTGCTATCCGCTTCGCCTATAACATGATTCCTAAGACTTTCGCCTATTCCCTCGATGGAATGATGAACATACTTAAATACATACATATATAAATTGCTCCATGCTGGTCTGGGAGTAAAGAAAAAACATAGAATGTACCAGTTGCTTCTCCTCCCGCGCAGATGGTAAAAGTCCATCGAGGGAATGGGCATAGGAATCATATAGGCGATGCGGCTAGCTACCCATCACTATTTTGATTCCCCTTTCCACCTATACGCCCACAATTGCTAAGCGTGGCCTTTGGGTCTTGGCACCTTAGGCTCTGTCTACCCCGTAAGGGAGAAGGACGTGATTTATGTATGTATGTATGTATACATAAATTGCTTAAATAAAAGCTTGTTATATGTATATGTGATAATAAAAAATGCAAACGAATTGAAAACCTTCTTCCCTTCTTGAAGAATCTTCCTTTTTAAAGTTGTTAAAGTGAGCATTGTTTGTGTGCTTGCAGTGTGGTACGATGCGGGGTGGTGGTAGGGCGTGGTGGGGCTGACGCCGCTCCGCCACCATGCCGCCGCTCGCCGCTCTGCTGCTGCTGTGCCTCGTGCAGGGGGACACGAAGACCGTGCAGCAGGACAAACTCGGTGAGTGCATACTTCCAGCCTAGGCTCCTAGGAACTAGAACTAAGCGAAGGTCTTGACGTAGAGCATCTTAAGGGGATAAAAATCGCCAACGTGCATGTTTTTTTTTTTTTTTATATTAATAGGAAGGCAAACGAGCAAGTGGGTCACCACTGATGGTAAGTGATTACCACTGCCCCCCGGACCCCCCGCAAGGCCCCCGGAGGGCTTGCAGATGCGTTGCCAACCTAGAGGATTAAGATGACATGCCTCTTGTGCCCGTAATTTCCCCGGCTGTCTTACTCTCCACACCGGAACACAGCAGTCCAAGCACTGCTACTTAGTGGCAGGATTAGCGAGTAAGATGTTCAACGAATCTTCGTAGTTTCTTAAAATTAATTGGACTTTTTTACATCTTTTGTTAAACTGCGACCGCAGAGACAGCTTTGCTGATACTGACTGTAATAATTGAGGTAATTCTACGTTTGTCTCGTTAAAAAGCATGAAATCGTCGTCAATACCGTTTTGGCAAAAATCGAAATCGAAAAATGTGACAAAAGTGATCGAAGACCGATTAAAAAAACTCGTATAATTTTTTTTCAAACCATCCTCTAATGACTTTCTTATTTTATAAACGTTCTACCCTATTTATTTAGTTGATCCATTTTTAGCAGAACGTATGTAACTACTTCATCTCTAATTTTCACTTTTATCCGGCAGGCATGCCAAGCTTAACGATGCATTTAGAAAAAAAATGTTATATACACTCACTGAAAGTGTCAGGGTTTCAAACGGAATTCCTAAAACCGTAAATAAAATACATTTCACCGTGCATCACCAAAGACAGCGAAAGAATGCAACCGTAAAGTAGGTTGCCATGGAAATAATTCAGCAAGAATAATTTTCAAGAGAATGCAACTTATGTTTTAACGTTTCGTAATAAAGCAGCCGCGCAAAAGCTAGTAAAAATGGGTATAATAATACCTGTTTCGAAATAGAGCAATCTCAGGCCCGTTGTCATGCAAATGCGGTGAGGATTTTTACAAATATGAAGATTACCACCAGGAATTTGAATAAGTTGTGTCGGTTCTGTCTGCCATGTTTTGCGTTCTAGAACATTCTTTCTGTGATTTTTCTGTTTATTGACGTGAAACTACCGTACCTACGCCTAATTATGTGTACACTTGTTTTGTTTGTTTCTATTCCGCTACAATTCTATTATTTTCTGAGATAAAGGTACCCAAATGTCATCAAATCCGTCGAGGCATTTCAGCGTAAAAGAGTAACAAACATGAACTCTCTGTTCCCAAATTTTTTAGGTATTCTGCCTTTCACAAAACGGCAAAAACCTTTGCATTTCGCCCTCAGACTCCAAATTCGGGCACTAAGTGTACTTAACACAAAGTGCGTCTAATAATAAATGTTTTGTGCTGGCCGATTTCGTGGCAAGCGTTTAAAAGCCATAAAAAGGCACAAGGGTTCCGTGCGAGCGATCAAAGCTGAGCGTTGCGACCTACATGCGTATAGCGTTGGTATAGGTTTTAAAAGCCGCACTTTTAAGCCACAAAAAACAACGTTAACCAAGGTCGGAATGTGTTACATTTAAATTAATTTAACGTTTGCGGGTGGTAGGGCCTTGTGCAAGGTCGGTCCGGATCGCTACCACCATCTCACTCGCTAATCCTGCCGGTAATTGGCAGTGCTTGCACTGCTGTGTTCCAGTGTGGAGAGTAAGACAGCCGGGGAAATTACGGGCACAAGAGGCATTTCATCTTAGTCCTCTAGGTTGGCAACGCATCTGCAATCCCTCCGGGGTTGCGGGTGTCTATGGGCAGTGGTGATCACTTACCATCAGGTGACCCACTTGCTCGTTTGCCTTCCTATTCATATAAAAAATAAAGAAGTTGTCATTTGTCATTTTGTTTAACACAGTATTATTAGCGAAGTCAACATTAAGGTTCAAAAGCTGATCTAGTATCTAGATACCTTTTTTGAATTGTTACCGTCGACAGGGTGAGGTCTGAGTAAACATGAAGAAAGAAACGCCGGTTCTTAAAGTAGGCTGATGATTCTTTAGATCGCGCCATACAGGACATTATTCGAGGTTTCCTGTCTAAATTTGTCTGCAAAATTGGTTTCTATATGCTCCAAATTGCATATGAAACTTTTGTTTTAACTAAATCGAAGTCTCAATAAAAAACGATTTACCAAACAAAAAACAAAGTGGATCAAATTACAACTTAAAAACAAAGTAAACGACATGCAATTACCTCATGTATGCGTTGTAATTGCGGTTTTCTTTGTTTTTCCGTAGATATTGTGAGTCAGTGCCTGCAGTTACTGTGTTTGGTGAAAATTTATCTCTAAAACTCAGTCTCTTTTGGTGATTCCAAGAATGTAGCAACATCCGTTATCGTCTAAAAGTGCCAAAAATACAAAAACACCGGTTTTGACAAAAATGTTAGTTACTTTCTTTTTCCGTAGGGCAGCCGCAATGTACCTATGAATTTCACTTGGTTTGTTTGCGTTTTATTTACTTCTTGGCACTCGCGATACAGAGCCAGAGTCTAGTGCGGAGGCCGCTGTTTCACTTACCGCGTAAAATGTCATCTACCTATCTCTATGTAACAATGCAACCGTGTTATGCACTTTGTAACTTCTTTGGTGAAATAAAGTTTTTCTTATTCTCATTTTCTTATTTAGCTAGTGAATTTTGACCTCGTTTCTTTTGTGGTAGCATAGACTGGTGAGAGTAAATGATCGATAAAAATGCAGTACTGTAGTAAATTATTAATTAATCAAAGTTTGTATTAAACATGAAATTTTCAATGTATCAAATGTCTTCCATGCTAGTCTGGGAGCAAAGAAAAAACATAGAATGTACCAAATGCTTCTCTACCCGCGCACATAGTAAAAGCCACAGACCACCTAGCATTAGACATGTAATACAAGGCGGCATTTTCTGGATCCTATGAGCGTAATTTGCGCCTATAACTTCGAACACAAACGCGCGCTCATTCAGACCATTCAGTAGCGACCAGGAAACAGAGCCGTAAGCAGCGAGTTACTGTGACCTAAAAACTACAATACTAAAAATACAAAAAATGCCAGTTTGCGCTGTAAGATGGTGTAGAAGCGACAGTCGCAAAAATAATTACAAGAAGGATAATATCACGTTTCATCGGTTAGTACAAAGTTACGATAATACGTTAATAACAAAAATCACGGAGTTCTATTAACACTGGTCGCTAATAAGTACCAAGTCTATGTATGTCCTTGTTTAGCACGCTTTGCGTCGCGTTACATCTCTTTCTTGCATTCAACGGCACTTGTAAGTAGAGATGCGACCAAACCGTATCGATATAACTCACACGTTTCAGAAGCTTTTTAAAGGCCAGATTTATGGCAGATTTTTAGAATATTCGAAAGGTGGAGCATGCACACTGGCGCCGTAACGCGTTAAGTTACGCAGCGGTTTCCGGTTACCTTCCGATAAGAAGTTATCACTTCAAAATCTAACCGGCCAGTAACTTATCGATATACAATATCGACATACCCTCATCTCTTTTTTCTTTCTCCGTGACGTCACCCCTGCCGCCCGCTTACCTCGCGTTCCGCCAATGCCGGCAGAAATGTTTGCTTAGAAATTCGTAAAGATTGCAAGTCTCTGGGGGTAGGTAGTCTATGGTAAAAGCCCATCGAGGGTATGAGCGAAAATCATAGGAATCATGTTATAGGCGATGAGGCTAGCAACCCATCACTATTTTGATTCCATTTTCCAACTATACGCCCACAATCTTCCTTACTTACCTTAGGCTGTCTACCCCGTAAGGGATAAAGACGTGATCTGTCTATGTATGTGTATGTATCAAATGTAATCATAAGCTGTAATCATAAACCGAATACGTTTACATTTTTCGCATTATTTTGGTAAGCCGCATATATTTTACCGAGGCACCACAGATTCGTTTTTAAATCATTATTAAATTAAAGCGCTTGGTTGCAGAGACTTTATTAGAAAAGTGTAAGCCAAAACGTCTCCCTCGTTAAAATAAGACTGTTCTTTAAAAGCCTCTTTCCTTGTACACACTAAAAACGTAAAACTCTGGCTGGTACCAGGCGGTGCGTACGCAATGTTTATCCTCAAAGTATTATTAAAAGTATTAGTATTTTTACATACATACATACCGCCACGCCTCTTTCCCACAGGTGTAGGCAGAGACTACTTTGTTCGCTTGCTACGATCCTGACATACTTCTTTCGCTTCATCCACACACATCAATCTCTTCATACATGCTCGTCGGTTTCGGGTACTCCTGACCTGACCTTTTTCCAAAACGTCTCCTATTTGGTATGTATGTAGACAGAGCCTAAGGTAACAAAACCTGAGCATGTTTAGCATGATTAAGGGCGCATAGGTGGAAAGGGAAATCAAAATAGTGATGGGTTGCTAGCCGCATCGCCTGTAACATGATTCTTAAAACTTTCGCCTATTCCCTCGATGGGCTTTTACCGTCTGCGCGGGAAGAGAAGCAACAGGAAAATTCTATGTTTTTTTCTTAACTCCCAGACCATCATGGAAGAAATGTACATATGTATATGTATGTATTAACGTTCAGCCAACATTGTGCCAACTTAGTATCCGCATCTCCTGTCCCGGGCACGAAACCGCCCGTCATGCCCTCTCCACTAACAAAATGAGCTACATGACATAATGACGTCACATACCATTATGCCCCGGCCATGATAAATGATAGCGCTCTTAGCGTGTTCGGAACGTTCGGCGGTGTAACTCAATTGGCTACGACGATTTTGTTTGATTTGTAACTACCTAGCTATATGAGCATACATTGTATATTAAAAGGTTTACATTCATTTATAGATTCAATATCAAACTATTTTTAACCACCGCGGCGAGAGCAACGTACGCCTCATTTTTAAAATCCTTCGTTAATCTGTCAAAGTGAAAATTTTGTTTAGGAACCAGACGTGTTTCGTTTAGAAACCTGAAGAAGCTTTATCGATAAATTTACGACAGTTGCATATAAATGATTGTGACAGTATTTAAACTTTTTATTGTGCAAAATTAAAAACCTTCCACGCATTAATCGAATAGGTAATGCATAAAAAAATATGTCGAAAAGTACAATCATCATTTTGGAAAAGAGCTGATACTCTTTGAACTACGGGACCGATTTTTACTAAACATAGGTAAGAACCACCGCAAAGAAACTGGCTGTCTAATGAAAAAAACCGCATTGAAATCGGTGCTCCCATTTGAGCGCTACGACGCCACAAAATCAAAATCAAATCAAAAATCAAAATTTTATTTTTGCAAATTGGCCGCCAAGGGCTCTTTTACATGACTTTTTTGAAACTACCAGCGCATTTGGGAAGACCATCATTGCCAAGAAGAAAGCGCCGCAAGAAACTTTTTCAAAATCTATACACAGGTAGATACACACACACACACACGCACACATACAGACAGCTCTTTTTGCGTCGGCGGTTAAATGACATGTTGGGGGTGGGGGGGAGGTGAGGTTCATAGAAGTTAAGTAATTATTCATGTAATAAACAATAATGTTATCTTTCCTTAACAAATAGGGGTTGGCAACACCGCCAATAATGAGTAATCTACTCTGTATCGCTCCCTCTCTCTTTCTCTCTCTTTCTTCGTGTCTTCTCTTAGCAGAATACACGCGTTTCCTTTCTAAGGTGCATTTATCACATTCAGCACGCCAATTCGAGCCACCTAAACTAAAGTACAACAAAAACAGTGCCTGCTCTACATGGTCCTTCGAGCCGGATTTTAACCAGCGACTCATGGATATTAACCGGTTTCTTAGTAGTTTACCTAAACCAATTTGTGTAGCTGGCAGGCCAGTGCAGCGACTGCGGCCCAAGTTTGAATGGCGGGGTCCCCGCATTCCCGCCGCTCCGTCCGCTCAAAGTATTCGCGAATTTAATCAAACTTGTTTTATCTGTACCGTAATCTAGTTTAGCATGTCATTAAAATAATTATTTACCGGGTTATGGGTGTTGGTGTTTGCTGATTGTTTTGTTCCGGCGACGAGGACGTTAAGTTGCTCTACATAGATTGTATGATGTGTCATTTAATTACTATGACGTGTCTTTAATCTGTTTCATGCTGGTTTGAGCGTAAAAAAACACAAAATGTACAAGTTGCTTCTCTTCCCGCGCAGATGCTAAGAGTCCATGGAGGGAATCGGTGAATATGAATGATGATTTAGGTCTTGACGTGATTTATATGTATGTATGTGTTTTTTACTTGCCCTAGTTTAATGTTCCTTTGATCTACTGAAAGCTTAACTGATCGAGATCTCTTATAGGAATAAGTTCGCTTTTTTACATGTTTGTTTAAATCCTCTCAAATCAGAGGGCTTGGTGGATATTTCTTTAGGTGTAGGTGTAGGTAAATAACAAAGGAACAAACAAAGAGATATTCATTTTCTGACTCGGACAATCTAAAAAAAACACATACACACATAAATCACGTCTTTATCCCTTACAGGGTAGACAGAGCTTAGGTTCTATTACTTTAGGGTAACAAGCCCTGAAGACCACGATTAGCATGATCGTGGGCGTATAGGTGACAGTTGAATCAAAATAGTGATGGGTTGCTAACCGCATCGCCTATGACACATGATCCCTAAGATTTCCTCGATGGGCTTTTGCCATCTGCGCGGGAAGACCATCATGGAAGAAAAAACACATTAGCAAAAAGCTTAATTCAACGGAGAGCATCGGCGTTCAGATTTTGTACCACTAGTTCCGTTTTAACTCACTGCGAGTGGATTTAAATATTTAACAACGAAGCGGTCAAGATGGTAACGCTAAGTACAGTGACCAAACAGCTTGTACTTACCGTTACCGTAAAGTAAATTGTACCGGTCACTAAAGGTCAGTACCATTAACCGACAAAAACCCGCCCACATAGATAAAATTGCGCATAGAGCGGAAACGTCACGCAAGTCGGAATGCGAAGCGTTACAACAAATATAACGTTATAAATTATTTAACGGCTTTTTCCGTTATTGTATTTTATACACGTTACATAAAATACAACAAGATAAGCAAACGAGCAGGTGGGTCATTTAATGGTAAGTCAAAACACAATTCCAAAAATAAAATGTTTTATGTACATAAAACACATGTCAGGAAAACAATGATTACAGGATGAAGCTAATGTACAAAGACGAACTTATCCCTAGAAGGGAAGTTAACCTTCGAACGATAGACATATTAAACACATAGAAAAAGTAAAAGAACAGACAGAAACCTACAATAATCAATGTTTTTTTTTACATAAAATAGGTTTACGTTTTACGTTATAAAATACATAACAAATTAATAACATACATACATAGGTGAAGACCAAAAGTTACACACCGTTAAAGTTGCGTTAGTAGGCACTTAAAATCTTCAGCCACATCGCGCCTTTATCCCTTACGAGGTAGACAGAACCTTAGGTAACAAAAGCTAAAGACCACATTTTGCATGATTGTGGGACTATAGGTGGAAAAGGAAAACAAAATAGTGATGGGTTGCTAGCCGCATCGCCTATAACTGATTCCGCTGATTCCCTCGATGGGCTTATATCATAAGCGCGGGAAAAGATGCAACTGGTTCATTCTATGTTTTTGTTTGTTCCCAGAACAACGTGGAAGAAATACATATTGTAATCATTTTTGTTAGTGCTGTTCGATTACCACTCTACTGGTTGATTCCTCTATGCCCGTGTACCTGCATTAGGCCGAGGATACTTCACTCCAGGTAACGCGTAGCTGTTACTTTGTACGTTTACTATTTACGCTTTCACCCGACTACGCGACGCGAAGCAGGGTTATGTGTTTTACAAACTACGAATGAAAATGGGTTTGCTCCTTTGAGACGCTCGGTGTGAAAGTTTGTGTGTTTGTTACTCCACGCTGTAACGGCTGAACGGGTATGAATGTTTGATACGTAAATAGCTGGTTGTGTAAATTAATACAGATTACTTTTCATCCCGATTATCCACGGGATTGGAAAATCCAAAAATGTTGTATAAAGACAATATAATATTTAGTATGAGTTTTTGCCACGGGGAAGGACGTGAAGTTGTTTTTTTCCGGAAAATTAATAGTTCCCGCGGGATAACGATAGTTAAGCGAATTCTTCGCAGACGGAATCGCGGGCAACAGCTAGTAGTTTATAAAACTGATAAATGTTAACTTTTTAGTCACGGAACTATTAGTACTGTCCTTTCAAGCTGGTCTCTCTGGGAACAAATAAAAACATAGAATGTACCAGTTGCTCATCTTCCCGCGCAAATGACAAAAGCTCATCGCGGGAATGGATCCATCACTATTTTGATTCCCCTTTCTACCTATATGCCCACAATCATGCTAAACGTGGACTTAGATCATGTTACCTTACGCTCTGTCTACCCCGTAGGGGATAAAGGTGCGTCTTTAGTTCACATAATGTACACTGAGAGTACTGATACAGCTCTGGAAATCAACTGTAGATGCACCGAGGCTCCGTGGAACACAGGATAGGCACACCAACGTATAATAAAGATATAAAAAGGGAATGGAATATTTACAATAGACGAACGTAAGAAACTGTACAAGAATAATAAGTTAGAGAGTTATATTGAGGATCGACTGCAGCAAGGGGCTACTTCGCGAGACGTCTGCGTCGCTAGTTCGAAAGCCCCTCGGCATTTCGACCGGCCGCGCAGTTCCACGCGCCGGTCGGCAGATGTTCCGACACTAGACTGCCAGCACGCTTAGCCGACTGCGTCTAGGGGGGTAATGAATCTGGCCGCTTCACAACCATAACCTTGAAACCGTGAGACTCCATCAAAATTACTTTTGACTTTTATTCGTGAGTTATCCTTCTGTGTAATCATCACCGTCGTCATGCCAAAGTAAGTCCGCGGCCACGTATACCGGTTTTATGTTCAAGCGCGGTTCTTCCAGCTTCCTCAGTTACCCGTAAAAACCGGAGCAAGCAAGAAACCACCGGAATATTAATATTTTGCCAACATGCTTGTGTAATAATGCGATGTATGCTTTGATGTCACGCGTTTGTTTTTGCCTTTATGAAATAGCTCGTAACAATGCAGATTGAAATTATCCATCATCTCCAGCATACGTCCAGCTGGGACCTTACCACGGCGTCTTCATCATCATCATAGAAGCAAGTTGGAGGCATCCTCAATCATTTGGAATCCGTATGTATACACATACACTCTGATATTGGAGAAGGTTCAAAAGGCCTTCGTGAGGTTTTTGTTCAAAAAGAGCTTTGGGTATTACCCCTATCTATATCCGACTAAATTTTTACTTGGTTGTCTTGGTTTAAATTCCCTTGAGGTTAGGCGTAACTGCAACCTGTTAGTCACCGCTTGTAGTATTCTGCGTGGTGAGTCGGATTGCCCCGAACTGGTCAGTGAAGTTGTGAGGTTGTACGTCCCTGATGTCGGCCGTATAACTCTCCGTCCGCGGGCGCGCGTGCTTCTGGCGGTGCCAGCGGCGCGCACTGTGGCGCGCAGGAACTCGCCGCTGCCGCGGGCGCTGACGCTGCTGAACGCGCTCCTGACGGCAGCACCTGAGTGTGACCTGCTCGCTTGCCGATGGCCGACTGTGTGCTCTGAATGCTTGAGATTCTGCGAGATGATGGATGTTAGGCAATCCAGTATTTTTAAGTGATTTTAACTTTGCTATTAGTTTATAAACTGTTGTTTCTCGGTGTATTGGTTTTAACTGTAATGCCGTGTAAATATATTTACAATAAATAAATAAATAAATAAATAAATAAATAAATCATCATCATCATCATCTCAGCCATTACAAGTCCACTGCTGGACATAGGCCTCTCCTTTAGATCTCCAATAAGACCGGTTGGAAGTGGCTTGCATCCAGCGCGATCCTCCGATCTTAATGAGGTCATCGGTCCTTGTGGGTGGACGTCCCACGCTGCGCTTGCCGGTGCGTGGTCTCCACTCGAGGACTTTTCGACCCCATCGGTCATCCGTCCTCCGTGCTATGTGCACCACGGCGTCTTAATACCATTCAATTCCAACTCAGTTCATTTCAGCTGTTATTTTTAGTATGAATCTGACAGCGAGCGAACCTCAACTGAATCTGGTAAGCCCCAGTACAAGCTATTGTACTGTATTATAAAAGCACTGATGAAACTGTCACAACAGATAATAGTTTGTGTGATTAGATTTGTACACAATACGGAAGGTAACGTAATATCGTGGATCGACAGAACAGCTCTGACATTTCAATTAGAGTACAATAGGACTACTAAAGAATGGAATGTAGTTGTATTGTTTAGAAGACCCTGGAAATTAGTCTTCATGGGCTGAATAAACAAAGACGTGCTCTAAAAGACGCATTTTTACAAGGTTATAATCAATTTGCAATCTATGTATGTAAGTAAGTACTATCTTGCTACTTAATTTTGAAACAGATATCTTCAACCGATCAAGCTGAAATTTTGGATTCGGATAACACAAACATTTTTTCACTGTTTTTTTTGTTGACTTTAATTGTACTTGCATTTGTCTCGTTGGCTCCAGTTTCTATACGTCCCAATGTTGGGCACAGGCTTCGTCTCACAATGAAAAGGCTTGAAATATCAGGAAATTCACGTCTTGCTTCAAAAATGCATAATTTCCTCACACAGTTCTTTTTTTCACCGTAAAATTTACGATACATTTTCAATGTACTACGGTAATGTACGACTTACAAAAAAATGTAAACTTCACATTGCAGAGCTAATTTAAATATTCTTAACATACCACAAATATATTGCATAAACTCACCCAAATTTCCCTTCGAAATTAAGCCGAAATCGGGGTAAATTCCTCAAGTAGGCAACTCGCTGAGCACATAATTACCTGCACATTGTATTGAAAAGCTATGCTGTTAACTGCAGCATTGCAGTTACCCACTGACATAACCCTTTCCAACCCTACGCTGCGGCAATAAGAGCTTAATTTGTTTAATTTCGTTGTCCGAATCCGTGACCACGCATACGTAACTATATTTTGTTAAAAAAGCCTGTGGTCGATTTTTTTATTCGACGTGAACGTTGTGGAGATCTTCTCGACGATTTAATATGTCATGATAATTTATTTTAATTTATAAATTTATTTTTAAAAGAGGGGTATTATTAGTTTACGTCTATGTCTCTCTGTGTATGTGTGTGTGTGTGTGTGTGTGTGTGTGTGTGTGTGTTTGTGGCGTCATAGCGCTTGAGCCGATCGATGGACCGGTTGTTTTCATGTAATATTGTCATGATTATTCGTCTCGCATAGCACATAATTCCGAAAAACTCAGAGATGACCACGATCTGCTTGGGAGGCCACAGGTCCAACCACTAAACTAGCTTTTCACGACAAAATATCATATTGCCATGATTATTCATCTCGCATAAACCCCTCCAATGGCCTTTAAACTATTCATTATGCCCTTTCCCGGCGGCGCCTTGCATTATGCATTCCCCAATTCACGGCGCGTAGCTTTCACGCAGTAATTGTCAGCGATGGCGATAGAGTAATGTAAGAGCAGCATCGAAGCCGACGCCGCAGCCGCAGCCAAACAGGGTTATTTGGTCACTGACGGTTAATTACAGGCGATGGCGGCGCGGGTGAGGGGAGCGGGGACTAAAAAAATATTACATCCTACTTAATATTATAAATGCGAAAGTTTGTTAGTACGGATGGATGGATGTTTGTTACTCTTTCACGCCAGAACGGTCGGACAGATCTGGATTAAATTTGGAACATAGGTAGATTATAGTCTGGAATAACACATAGGCTACTTTTTATCCCGGAAAATTGATAAACGAATTCTACGCAGACAAAGTTGTGGGCAACAGTTAGTTTCTTAATAAAGTACGAAAATATAGCAGATGACAAAAGTTAAATTAAAAGTAATATCGGTCAAATGCGGAAAACATTATCAAGGGAATGAGCGAAAATCTTAGGAATCACGTTATAACTATGCTAGCAACCCATCACTATTTTGATTCCCCTTTCCACCTATACGCCTTCATTCATGCTAAACGTGGCCTTTCGGTCATGTTACCTCAGGCTCTGTCTACCCCGTAAGAGATATAGACGTGATTTGTGTATGTGCATGTGCATGTATTTATTGGTACATTATTTTTCATTCACCTTATATGCCTTCAATAAACCCTGTTAATAATACGGTTGTCTGTCCAGTTGTATGTTCTCTTTTACAGGTCGTATTTTAGTAAGTTCTTTGAGATGGTTTTTTTGTCTATTCATTTTTTTTTAATAGCGGAGCCATGGGGATTGAAACCATAAAGCTATCATATTTCAGTCATTTTCAATAACGTTCAAAAACCGTTCAAAGGCAAACTGGCTAGGTCTCCAGGTCTACAGTACTGTATCTTAAAATTAATCTAGAATGCTTTGTAAATGTTTCACGAGATTATCTCTACTAAAAGGAGGCTCCAACCCAGCCAGCCAACAGATAGAGCCAATAGTTTTAATACGAGCTCCGCTCAGAGTTGGGCAAAAATTATATCTTTACCAAACACCGGGAAGATAACTAAATCATCTTTTATTTGAAGTAACTAAATAATCCGTCATTTGTTATATTGAATTTATCTAGATCAGTTTCATTTTTATCTAAATAAATTAGTTGGGATTTTAAATAAAAGATGAATGTCAGTATGACGGTTTGACCCGACGTGACATTCTGTATACATTTATTATTATAAGCTTACTTCAATAACAAACGAGGTCGGTTATCTTCATCTAGATGATATATCTACCTAAATAAAAAAGTTATCAACGCACTATTTGTGATTGAATTTATCTTCGAATAAATTTATTTGAAATAATTTTCTAGATAACGCCCAACTCTGCTTCCGCTCCAACGTAAAATCCAAGTTTCATTTTAATAAAAATAAACGAGGCCAGATAGGACATTTCTAAAACAGACAAATACCCGTCCCGGCTCAGTGCGTGATTGTTTATCAAAACTCAGGCATCAATAAGCCACGGACGATGTTTTCCGCATGCAAATAATTCAGGAGCGACCGGATAAACCACGGCAGCCGAAGATGATAGCCGAGGACGAATTTTTGACACTTTCGGCCTGACACAGCTTGAGAACATTTTATTCAATCAGGGGCTTTAACATGACGCCTTAATGAGATTTCGATTCGGCTTAGGTTCGCTCGCTGTCTGATCCATACTAAAAACGTCATGGTAAGGCCGTAAAAAACGTTTAATTTGCTTCTGCGTTACTTAAACAAGCAAGCAAGCGCAGTAGCAAGGTAAACGGTTTTTTGTTCATAGACATGTGAAAGCTATGTCAACATTTGGCTAGCTAACTGTCTTTTGATACGTCGAATTTAATCAAACTACGTTAATAAATACAGACATACAAAAATCACGTCTTTATCCCTTACGGGGTAGACTGAGCTTAAGGTAATAAGACCTGAACACAGCATGATTGCGGGCGTGTAGGTGGAAAGGGAATCAAAATAGTGACGGGTTGCTAGCCGCATCACCTTTAACATGATTCCTAAGATTTTCGCCGATTTCCTCGATAGACTTTACCATCTGCGCGGGAGAGAAGTAACTGGTACATTCTATTGCTCCCAGACCAGCGTGGAAGAAGAAGAACTTAATTAATAAAACAGGTTAATTTATTCAGCCGTTTAATTTATGTGTGTCAATTGAGGTTTGGTCAGAATTCACAGCATTTTGTGATGGTACGGCTGTGATCGTCTACATAATTAAGTTATTGAGTGTATCGAATGTATTTAAAGTTACTCAGGTCGCCTCGTAGAGTCGGAACACATTTTCGTATCAAGGAGGCAGCTTTGTTATTGAGTTTCGAGGCTTTACACGGCACATTGCGATTGAGTGGTCTAATACCCATATTGTCAACCATTCCACCCGCTTACCCATAACTTTGGCACGTCGAACAAACAAGGATTAGTGTTATCGTGACTGACCTTATTCTTATAAGATCTTGAGAACATCATCTAGAAGCTATTATTTAATACGGGCCAAAAGGTAAGTGCTCGGATAGCGTAATGGACAGTAAAATATTAGCACGGGTACGCCCGAACGATTCTGGCCAACCTCACTCTGACACAGGGACTCCCTACACCGGTAACCGGTTCTGGCATCTCAGATTATTGGGGGACAGATGACCTCCTTTCGCTACGAAGCGTTTAATGTTTCCACCATCCAAGGACGGGTACTTTTTAGTGTGGCCAGACGGGCCCCCCCTTTGTTACCATGGATTTATGATTATTCAATAATATTATGAGTTATGGTTTGGCCAAACCAGGTCGGAGGTCAATCTGTAAGACATGGCGTGTATTGGGTGCCCAGGGTTGCTACCAGTCGCCACCAAATCATGTGCTCGTTTATATAGCAATACTTCCTCTAACCGGTCTGAACGCTGAACCCTCCTGTAACTTTGATGCTTCCAACTCCGCGAGCTTAACCTCCCAAGGTTAAGGAAAGACTCATAGGGTCACTGTCTTTAGAGTTAGTACAAATGTGGTCTATACCTATTTAGGTATTGACATTAGGCCTCCGCCTCTGTTTCACTTTGGTCTTATTAAATCACCCAACTCTACAAAACTCTCATGTAATTGCAATAATGTAACTTTAGTTGAGATCCACTTAGATTTATAAATAAGTCAATTAATGGTTTAATCACTTCAACACAGCCGCTAAGACACTCAATTCAAATAATGCTTGGAAGAAGCTAAATTTAATGATCATGACTAGAATTACTTTAGTGAACATAGCCTTTCTCAGTTAAGGCAAAACTAGTTAATTAGACTATCCCACTAAATATAGTCCAAGAGAAACAATACTAAATTGAACGATGCCATTTGAATAGATGAACGATTAGGAAATCATACTTGAGTGTATCGGTGAAATCTTCAATACTGGAGATTAGTTTGAACAAAACAGTGTCTCTACGTTATGCCACAAGGTCCAATATGCTGTTACAATCTCGAGAATACTCAGATAGGGAAAATCTCCATTATTAAATATCTCTGAGGGTATAGAGGTTTATTTATGGGAACATGAAAACATAAAGTTTAATAATCAATAGTTTATTTTATTCAAATAAGGTTTTAAAGCACATTTAAGCGTCAAAAGAATCTGCTAGATTAATTAGATTGTCATCGATAGTATGATATTCGATGACAACCGGATTTTCCATTCCTAACTGCCATACTAAGTATAGGGAAAACGAAAATCCAAACGAAAAACCCTATAGGCATTCTACACACTAAACACACATGCACACGTTATAAGACATTAATATCACAAGTTAATCATTAATTAATTACACATTAGGTCACACGTTAAATACTTAAAACACATGGATAATCTGCTCCCATTCGAAGGGGCTAGTCCCTGTTGGTATATAAGCTCTTTACCTTAATTGGGTAAGACATTACTGTAATTATTGCATATGAGCCTTGTCATTCTTATTGGATTTATATAAAAATCACATCAGTATCAACTCTACACGGCAAATGCCCACTATGATCAGTATCATATTTAATTCTACAAAACATTTAATAGTTCTGAAAGCCGTTATCATTAAAGGGATGAGGATGAAAAGATGATTCTATTTTATTACAAAATTAAGAAGATTGTTGAAGTGAAGGCTTGTTGCTTGCCTGTATACACTATTACAAAGGCGGTACTTTACCGGGTCTCCTAGGTCCTGCTGCTCACCGTCACTCAAAACTTGACTTTACTGTTAATTTAGTTTTACTGAATTTAATTACAAATTTATAGAATAGAAGATATTGGTGTACAAAGTATTTGTATCTCTAGATTAAGCGTCTTCCCGTTAGGCGGTCGTGAACTCCACTGTCCTGTGTTCCTCGCTGCGCCCACGCAACGCAAGGCATCCCTGCCCCACTTCCAGCGGATCATCGTTATTGGTCACTGTAATTGATAGAAAGGTTCCCGCCAGTAAATCTGTATGGATATTGGTTATTGAAAAAGGAGCGTCACTGCGATTGGTCCATTCGAAATTTAGATCGTCCTCCTCAACACACCGTCCCTTTCTCACGCTCACGCGGACTAGGTCGCATCTGGAAGTAATCACTTATTTCAATTCTAAGAAAGCTTGCAAAAGAAATATTGGAGTTGTATTTGTCTTCGAATGTTCAATGACCATAAGACAGGTTCCTTTATCTCAGTTTATATTTATGGCTCACTTTACGCCCTTAGAGATGTTTATGAGTTTCGTCTGCGATAGTTTTAAGTTTCTTTTAAATTTCTTAAGGATTTCTGGGTAAATATTTTAACTGCAACCAGATGACAGCCCTTAGCTTGTGAAAATAAAATAATTGTAATACTCAATTACGAGAAATTTTGCTATGAACAGTGTTGGCCATCTCACACTCCCCCAAATAGATTTTGGAACATCTAGTACTAGCTTGCTTCCAAAATATATTTCCCTTCCTCATTTAACCAAGCTTAGCATTTACCTCAAACTCTTTTACACCACGATTCCCACGTTAAAGTTACATTTCCCACGCACGCTGCCGAATCTCTCACGCCTATCTATTGTGCATCCCGAGTGGTAATAAAGTCCTATTCTACTCCGCTCTTTTGTTCCCGACCTTGCTAACATTCACTACCTTCAGCTGGGCTCCTTAACTATATGACATGTTCGTATTTGTCGGTCAGTCCTAAGTCATCCGTAAACAGTTTACAGTCATTGTCTAGTACAGGTAACAACAGCGTCCTCTGTTCATCACTCAATCCGGACTCATTTAAAACGGTACTTCCTATCGTCACTATGGTCTGTTACTTCGTTAGACTCGCAAATCTCTATCGCTCGCGCATTTTGTTTTAATATTGAATTGATAATGGCAGCGTTTGACTCTCCCCCAAACCGCTCGACTTCACAATCCGAATGTAACCTAATATTAGATTTGACCCCTAGATGTTCGATCGTCAATGTTCGTTCTCTACCGCAATTTATGACTCCCTTCACTCGTTCTAACCAGTCGTACCCTAGTATCAACGACCTAGGTAATCGTCGCATGACTAGTACAGGCGCCTCTACAAAAGTACTCCCCAATCTGAACTCTATTAGCACCAACCGATTCGCACTCTCGCTTCGCGATCCGAACGCTCCCTGTACCTGTATAGCTGGAATTGCGACCTCTGATAACTCGACATTTTCCCTCCGAATAACATCATACAACTCCTTTGTTATCCCGCTGATCTGACTTCCGGTATCGATGAGTGCATTCATACTTTTCCCGTACAAACACACACATACTTCAGGTAACCTAGGTAACAAAATAATCCTCGCCTATATCGACCACCTCATCAAGTTCGTGAAATATAGTGTACACCTCTCTATTGCAAAACTCACACGCAAAACCTCTCTCGTCACACTCGACTATGTTACTGAACTGATTTTCTAATAAGATTCCTACACTACTTGCTACCGACTGATAATCGAAGTTGGATTCGCTCGTACTCCCCTCTCTAATGTCCGCTTCAATCCTCCTCCGCTTACTCCTAATCTGTGTCCTGACCTCCAGCCACTCCTAGTCAAGATTCTATAAACTACTCTTTCCACTCTGCTTCTCGAAGCTTCCTCGTTCCCTGTACTACACAACAATAAACTATCGAACTTCGACTGTGTAGGGAACGCTAGTTTTTAGACTCGCCCTCCCCCACTGCCTGCGACAAAGTTGAAGTTTTGTCCTCCCTTACAAAAGCGACAGCTGGCCGGTTGCTAACTCCCTCTCGTTCATTTTCCCACGGCGCGGCCCTGTTGAAATTCGCTCTATAACCCGTACGACCCTGACAATAGCCTCGACCTCTAGCTGAACCTCTCCTGTTCTGCCACCTGCCCGCTGAGATCATAGCGGCGATTGGGCGTGCTATCTGCGGCCTGTTGAAGCGCTCCTTCCGAAACCCGCCGCCAATAACACCTGTAACGACTCCTCCCTGTCTTACAACGATGTTTTGCTCGATGCTCCTGAGAAAGTTTGCTCCGCTCATTATAGTGGGCTCCTCAGTCCTAGTGAACCATAATCTTTGCACATCTAATGAATAGTGTCGCATTATTGAATTTACCAGATCCCTCTCATTAAAAGAAATCGTCAACGACTGCATCGACTCGACCTGCTCTGCGAAATGCTCAGACATAGACACTCCCGAGTCACCTGAATACACTGCGTTAATAAGTCTATACCTGACAGATTCCTGAATCTGCTCGGTCCAATAATTACGCCTGAAATCCGTTTCAAATTCGGCAAATGTAGTCCATCCTTTCGAATACAGTTCCGTAACCTTACGCGCATGTCCCGTAATACATCCTAAGGCTATATCTACCTCGCGATCCTGTCCATTTACCGCCCTAATATACTTTTTTAGACGCTTTAAAAATGCAATCGGGTTATTTAACGGTTTCCCATCAAAACTCGGTTTGCTAACCGAAGGTTGCAGTACGTACAAATTCCGTGTCTCCGAAGACATCGTGTTAGTGCTAGTAGATTCGCGACCTACTGAATCCGGCCTCACGTTCTCAATGCCGCTCCTATTCTCACTTTGCGAAGGACCTGCCTCACCTACGTTTCGTCCGTTGTTATTGTTACCGTTCGAACTCAATTGTTGTAATTTTTTATCAAATTCGTTCATTTTTTGCAAAATCAACTCTAAAGTCGCGTTCCCTACGGGTCCCGTCTCTCCCGCGTTATTACCGTTTACGACCGACCCAGTCTGTCTTGTGGTACGCTTTTCTCTACCTGTCAACATCCTTTAAGATTACCCGGTACGTCACGCTACAACAGCCTATTTAAACTTAGTTCAATGTTAGGGTTTTATGATACTAATGCAATGTTCCGTTTGTTTGTTATTCAACACAAAAATAAAACACGAATCTATTGACCAATCGCTTTGAGACTCTGTAGGAATATTTTATGGGGTTCAGAATGAGCACAGTAAAATAGACAAAAAATGGTTCAAGTTAGACAATAAAGTAAACAAAATGGTTTAAAATCAAACAGTAAAATAAGCAAGGAGTAAAAGTTGTAAAAGTTGAGTACACGCTCCAGTGCAGCTTCCTCCTAGGATCCCTGTAAAGTTCACATTTATAAACAAGATGTTCTCCGCTCCCCCTCAATCTAGGATAAATGTGTTAGACAATAAAAGATACCTAATTTTATACTCGTGTGCGTCCCCTCCTTTCGTATTTTCCTGAAATTTTCCCTATACACTCAACCATGGTTCCTACGTTGTGTTTTTTTTTTTTTTTTTTTTTTTTTTAATCCAATCGTATCGTTATTTCGAGTACGTACTTGGATCCTGGGCACTCGGCATCAAATTCTGTGATGGTACGGCTGTGATCGTCTACATAATTAAGTTATTGAGTGTATCGAATGTATTTAAAGTTACTCAGGTCGCCTCGTAGAGTCGGAACACATTTTCGTATCAAGGAGGCAGCTTTGTTATTGAGTTTCGAGGCTTTACACGGCACATTGCGATTGAGTGGTCTAATACCCATATTGTCAACCATTCCACCCGCTTACCCATAACTTTGGCACGTCGAACAAACAAGGATTAGTGTTATCGTGACTGACCTTATTCTTATAAGATCTTGAGAACATCATCTAGAAGCTATTATTTAATACGGGCCAAAAGGTAAGTGCTCGGATAGCGTAATGGACAGTAAAATATTAGCACGGGTACGCCCGAACGATTCTGGCCAACCTCACTCTGACACAGGGACTCCCTACACCGGTAACCGGTTCTGGCATCTCAGATTATTGGGGGACAGATGACCTCCTTTCGCTACGAAGCGTTTAATGTTTCCACCATCCAAGGACGGGTACTTTTTAGTGTGGCCAGACGGGCCCCCCCTTTGTTACCATGGATTTATGATTATTCAATAATATTATGAGTTATGGTTTGGCCAAACCAGGTCGGAGGTCAATCTGTAAGACATGGCGTGTATTGGGTGCCCAGGGTTGCTACCAGTCGCCACCAAATCATGTGCTCGTTTATATAGCAATACTTCCTCTAACCGGTCTGAACGCTGAACCCTCCTGTAACTTTGATGCTTCCAACTCCGCGAGCTTAACCTCCCAAGGTTAAGGAAAGACTCATAGGGTCACTGTCTTTAGAGTTAGTACAAATGTGGTCTATACCTATTTAGGTATTGACATTAGGCCTCCGCCTCTGTTTCACTTTGGTCTTATTAAATCACCCAACTCTACAAAACTCTCATGTAATTGCAATAATGTAACTTTAGTTGAGATCCACTTAGATTTATAAATAAGTCAATTAATGGTTTAATCACTTCAACACAGCCGCTAAGACACTCAATTCAAATAATGCTTGGAAGAAGCTAAATTTAATGATCATGACTAGAATTACTTTAGTGAACATAGCCTTTCTCAGTTAAGGCAAAACTAGTTAATTAGACTATCCCACTAAATATAGTCCAAGAGAAACAATACTAAATTGAACGATGCCATTTGAATAGATGAACGATTAGGAAATCATACTTGAGTGTATCGGTGAAATCTTCAATACTGGAGATTAGTTTGAACAAAACAGTGTCTCTACGTTATGCCACAAGGTCCAATATGCTGTTACAATCTCGAGAATACTCAGATAGGGAAAATCTCCATTATTAAATATCTCTGAGGGTATAGAGGTTTATTTATGGGAACATGAAAACATAAAGTTTAATAATCAATAGTTTATTTTATTCAAATAAGGTTTTAAAGCACATTTAAGCGTCAAAAGAATCTGCTAGATTAATTAGATTGTCATCGATAGTATGATATTCGATGACAACCGGATTTTCCATTCCTAACTGCCATACTAAGTATAGGGAAAACGAAAATCCAAACGAAAAACCCTATAGGCATTCTACACACTAAACACACATGCACACGTTATAAGACATTAATATCACAAGTTAATCATTAATTAATTACACATTAGGTCACACGTTAAATACTTAAAACACATGGATAATCTGCTCCCATTCGAAGGGGCTAGTCCCTGTTGGTATATAAGCTCTTTACCTTAATTGGGTAAGACATTACTGTAATTATTGCATATGAGCCTTGTCATTCTTATTGGATTTATATAAAAATCACATCAGTATCAACTCTACACGGCAAATGCCCACTATGATCAGTATCATATTTAATTCTACAAAACATTTAATAGTTCTGAAAGCCGTTATCATTAAAGGGATGAGGATGAAAAGATGATTCTATTTTATTACAAAATTAAGAAGATTGTTGAAGTGAAGGCTTGTTGCTTGCCTGTATACACTATTACAAAGGCGGTACTTTACCGGGTCTCCTAGGTCCTGCTGCTCACCGTCACTCAAAACTTGACTTTACTGTTAATTTAGTTTTACTGAATTTAATTACAAATTTATAGAATAGAAGATATTGGTGTACAAAGTATTTGTATCTCTAGATTAAGCGTCTTCCCGTTAGGCGGTCGTGAACTCCACTGTCCTGTGTTCCTCGCTGCGCCCACGCAACGCAAGGCATCCCTGCCCCACTTCCAGCGGATCATCGTTATTGGTCACTGTAATTGATAGAAAGGTTCCCGCCAGTAAATCTGTATGGATATTGGTTATTGAAAAAGGAGCGTCACTGCGATTGGTCCATTCGAAATTTAGATCGTCCTCCTCAACACACCGTCCCTTTCTCACGCTCACGCGGACTAGGTCGCATCTGGAAGTAATCACTTATTTCAATTCTAAGAAAGCTTGCAAAAGAAATATTGGAGTTGTATTTGTCTTCGAATGTTCAATGACCATAAGACAGGTTCCTTTATCTCAGTTTATATTTATGGCTCACTTTACGCCCTTAGAGATGTTTATGAGTTTCGTCTGCGATAGTTTTAAGTTTCTTTTAAATTTCTTAAGGATTTCTGGGTAAATATTTTAACTGCAACCAGATGACAGCCCTTAGCTTGTGAAAATAAAATAATTGTAATACTCAATTACGAGAAATTTTGCTATGAACAGTGTTGGCCATCTCAATTTCGATAAAATATAATTAATGGATCGTATATCAGTATTGTTTTAGTAGCAACAATACCTATAATCAAACTATTACGTAAATCTATATTATTTGAGTTTCATGTGAAACAAGGTTGCCGTTGTTAACACAATCCGAACAGTTGTGATATTGAATTCCCTACTAACGGCAGTCTTCAAATCGGTCAATTTTGGTGTTACCTTAAACCTGTAGGCTTATTGTCTAATTCGCTCGCAATCGCCATCGTGTTCATTTTGACAGTTCTTGTATGAATGTGACAGATAGCTGATTCCGATGCCAATTGTCAGCCCATATGTCAAAATGAACACGATAGCGATTGCTAGCGAGGTAATAAGCCTACTGGTCGCTTATCATCAGACGTGATTTATATAAAAACTAGCTGACCCGGCGAACTTTGTTTCGCCTTAAATTTGAAAAATTCCAATGGTTTGGGCTGTGCTATCACGCGGGAACTGTGCAATTTTCCGGGATAAAAGCTATCCTGTGTCCTTTCCCGGGACTCAAACTATCTGTATACCAAATTTCAACGAAATCGGCCCAGCGGTTTAAGCGTGAAAAGGTAACAGACAGACAGACAGACAGACAGACAGACAGACAGACAGTGTTACTTTCGCATTTATAATATTAGTAAGGATTAGCGCAGGGGTTAAATAGAAGTGATCGCCGAAAGGAAAGCCGAGGCCGAGACTCGAGTAAGTCACTACGTGGCAAGTCAGGACGTGTATCGACCGGGGATCAGGTACGGTCGTGGGCTCGGGATCCCGAACTAGTTATTTTATCTCGGATCCTTTGAGGCCTTTGTGGCTGGTAAGAATTTGTACTAAGATTTATGTAGTTGTAGTGCTTTGCCTTATGGCTTTGTCCGCCGTGATCGGTTTTTGCCGTCGGAACTTTTATTTTTCATGAGATAAAACGTAATTTGTTAGCTTTTTTAGGATCCCGATCTGTAAGCCGACTTGTTTGAACCTTTTTTAGGAGATACACGGGATAATAAGGTTAGTTCCTGCTTCTAGCTGATTACAGTTCCTTTGAAATAATACTAATAGCTATATTTCAAGTTGCTTTCATTTTATGAGACACGTTAATAGACAATCCATTTAATACAAATTTTCTAAACGACACTGTAAATTGCCACGCATACAAAAACCCGAAAAGTAAAGCTATTGCCGGGAAACGAACCTGGATTCTCGTCATTCCGTGACGCGTGCTAAACCGCTACAGTACCCATAGCAGGTGAGTAAGCCTTCGAATTTTCTAGCTGTCACGTGACCTTGTTACTATGCGATTTTTTGTCGCCAAGCGCCATCTACGAGTACAAACTCCCTATCAAATCATACTACTGTATCCATTTAATACTACAGTATTTAGTGACAAATTAAATTGATTTTAAAGTGTCCTTTTTGTCCCATTGTCATTTCGAGTACTAGTTACATTTCAAGGTACATAAAATCTTGCATGACTTGGCCGGTATCTGTTATGAAGATTTTCCCTTCACGATGATTAAAAGTACAAGCAAATAAACACGGAACCAAAACCGTGACTAAATTGTTTAGTCCCATTAGTATCTTTATCCCCAAAAAACGGCAGACAGGTGGCAAATTATGCTAAAATTATCAATTCTGCTGTCTCCAAATGAGGGTATAAAGGGTGGTCGTAAAGGCTAACGGAGGCGTGATGCGACACTGCGCAATGACGCACCCGTGTCGTGAGCCGGCCGAGGGATGAGGGCGGCCGGCCCAATTGCCGACGGTTTAAAAAACTATAAGGTTCTCACAAGTCGCAGATCTGACTATTTTCCAATTATCTGAAGATCTTTTTCAAGTATGTTACGACAGCTGCAACCCTCTCCACAATAACGTAGCGCAGACATACGCACACTACCTATTTTCCCTTATGGGGAAGACAGACTGTAGGGCATCAAAACTTAAAGGGGATGTGTGCAATGGGGAATCAAAATAGCGATGAGTTGCTAGCGGCATCCGTCTGTAACATGATATAAAAGGTTTTCGCTCGTTTCCTCGATGGGCTTTTACTATCTGCCTCATTTTATGTTTTGTCTTTGTGTTAAATACTTACACAGTTTATTTTGTTTTATGAATCATCTATGACGAGACTGGTATAATTAAAGCAATTAAAAATGCTGGCGTATAGCTGCTTAATCATGCTAAAAGTGGCCTTAAGGTTTGTTACCTTGGCTCTGTCTACCCCGTAAGGGATAAAGACGTGATATATGTATGTATGTATGTAAAAATGCTGGATGACCCACGTATTATTGCTCTGTCAAATATAGTTTAGATTCTGTCTCGAAATCAGAATGACAATGAGCAAAGACTTGTTAATTCTATTTAAAGTCCTTACACGGACTTTATTTCTATATTGGAAATCTCGCCGTCGGTGGAGCTTGGCGTCGAATTTTGCTGCCAATTAGGTAATTTAATTTCAAAATGGCGATCGCTCCAATCATGAGGTTACGGCTGACTGCTACTATTTTAAAGCTCTGCAATCGACTCACTGATTTGTTACTTATAATTTTTATAAACCTTTATTCCAATTACAAACCGTGATTGTCACTCATAATTAACTACAGTACCTGGCCTTAAACATTGCACTTCGGTTTTTGGAAAGAGACAATTGGCGTCACGTAAGAGCGAGACAGCGCTCTACTAAGCCGAAATTAGCCGAGAAGACCGATGTGTAAAAATCGTCAAAGACAATTCAGAACACATCAATTTTATTTTGAAAAAATGACTTTCTGCCAAGTTGGGCTTTCCGAATGCGCTGATAGTTTAAAAAAGTAAAGGAGCCCTTTGCGGCCATATTGCAAAAATAAATTTTGAATTTAGATTTTTTTGTATTTGAATTGTACCCGGCTTTAGTGGTACACTTCCGAGCCCCTGCCCCTTGCGTCCACACCTCGGGCTAAACTATTGTTGTTCTATTGTTTTCAGCGCCTATTTCAATGCACAGGCCTCCTTTGTGCGGTAATAATGTGGTCTGGATTCCGCTAACTCCGCTATTTACTCGCTTGTGAAATTTGCTCGAATTAATTTGGTTATAGTACGCACTGTGCTGTAACTAATTTGTTCGCAAAATGTTACACGTTCGCTGCTAATTTATAACTTGTGCTCGCGCTGATGGAACGTTTGAATTTTTCACTAGTCTCGTTATTATGAAAGTTTGGCTGTTACAGCTGAGTTGTAATTAACTATATGCTTCATTTGTCAATTAATTAAAGTCCTACTAACTCAAAGCGGCGGCCTGGCAGACCTAGACGATGGCGGGACGCGTTGGACACCTTAAGGGTAGACGCCTTCATCCCTTATAGGCATATAAGCAGTGCTTGTAAGCATACGTAAATGTGCCCGACACGCTTCGTACCAATACGGGTTTTGTTGTCAATATGCCTACCCTCTGTCAGAACCCACTGCACGCCCCTGCTTAAAGGGACTGGACACGTATCGCAGCAGACCGAGAGCAGAAGCGTTGGGGGGAGGCCTTTGCTCAGCAGTGAGACACAATAGGCTCGTAATAATAATAATCTTTCATTTGTCAGTTTAACAATGAAATAAACTGTTATTGTTGACTCGATTAATTAGATATTTAGTTTACTTTTAATCTACTAGTCATTGAAATCCAGCATCTGCATTTCAAAAATCGGGGTCCCTTACAAATCCATGGCGGACATTAAAAATCATTACACATAAGCGGTCAGTTGCATCGAACAGCCGCGCGAGCAGAGCGCTGGCGCGCAGTGCTCGTTTCGCTGCCACCGGAGCGAGCGTTCTAGGAAGAAGGACTACGAAATAGTCCGAAACATGTCGAGCATCACTCGACTTTTTATACGTGAGTTATCCATTTATGTGTAATGATGATTAAGTCTCACGGTAGTTTCATGTTGAAAGTGACATTAAGAATTACTATTTAAAAACATCAAAATGTTCCTACCTATAAAATTACGTTAACACTGGTTAAACCTCGCGAACCGCCACAATAAAAGCGTACTGGAATATTCAAAACCCTGTAGCAGAGGTCGCCGATCACTGCAGCGGAGTGGAAGAAGGCACAGCCTCCCTTTGCCCCCTCCCCCACTGCTCCCCCCCCCCCCCCCCGGACCGCATTAAACCGCCATGACAATATTGTTACCGGCTATTTATTCCTATTCACGGGCATCCGATATCGTGCGTTGTGTGCGTTGATTGACGACTTGTGGTGTGACAGTGAATGGAAATCACTACGACTTAAAAAAAAACAAGATATAGATTCAAGACTTGATACTCATAAATTTATTGGGTTCTTCAATTACAAACATCACTGATACGTAAAAGACTTAAAAGGTTGAATTCTGCCCGCGACTTAGTCCGCGTAGAATTAGCAATTGACATGTTTATCGCTATCCCGCGGGAACTTTGAAATTTTCAGGGATAGAAAGTAGCCTATGTTTTAATCTAGCGTACCGGCCATCTTCGTTCCAAATTCGATCCAAATCCGTCCAGTCGTTTCAGTGCAAAAAAGGAACATACATACACACTCACTCACATCGTCACAAACTTTCGCATTTATAATATTAGTACGATTGCTTAATATTCTATTTTAATTCTCTACATTGCTTTTATTCTTTTGGTCTTTTTCATTTTAATTACATTCACTCCACTGTCCCAATACCCGGCCGAACATGGACTTTGTCTCGTCGCCCGATTTCCTTGCGCGATCATATTAAGATCGAGGAGAGCTCATAAACTCTCAGCTTTCTACAAAATTACGTCGCTATTGCACAGCCTCTTCAGGATCCCGTTAAAAGCGATTGGTCCCAGAGAAATTGCAAAACGATTTACGGCTAACAGCTTATTCTTGTTTCGAATACCCTGCAAATCAGTTATGACTAGAATTCTCTCTTTGCACTGTTACACTTACATCAAAATACTTAAACCAAATAGTCACATGAATATATGACACACGCATACATGAATTTTTTACACAGCCAGGGCACTTACCGTGACGTCTTAATGCCATTTAATTCCGACTCAGTGCTGGTTTTAGCTGTCATTTTCAGTATGGATCTGACAGCGAGCAAGCCTGAACTGAATCGGAATTGAGACGCATTAAGACGACATGGTGATCCCCTAAGGCAATGAGCGATTGTTCATGGACTGCGAAGCAACTCATGCGTCAGCCTAGAGGGCTGTGATAAAATACCTAACGAGCCAGTAACTTCAGCTGTCTTAGTCTCCAAGCCGGAACGCAGTAGATGGTAGAAGCGGTACGGACAGAGTCTGCGCAAGGTCCTACAACAAATCGAGGGGGGAAAAGGTGAACTCGGTGCTTGCGCCGCTCGCTCAATCCCTTGAGGCCTGCGGGAACGGTAATAAGGCATTTCCTACCTGCATTGCACTGTCGGAAGCCGGGGTTTGTAGTGAAACCCTAGTAGCATCCCACTGCGTCCCCATCACACCGGATTGAGGCGACGCCGGACAGTTTTTTGTTTTTGGTATACCCCTTCGGGGGGAGTCCCACAATCCCCTTGGAATCCCCTCCCCATTTAAAGGTCCTGCGACAAGAGATGTCCTTTTCTGCGGACATCTTTTGCGGCCATTGCTTGTCTTATTTCTTGAGAAGGGAGCACGTGTTATAATGGTTCTTCTATCCTGATCTGGGAGCAAAGAAAAAACAGAATATACCTGCTGCTCCTCTTCCCGTGCACGTCGTAAAAGCCCATTGAGGGAATGGCCTAAAATATTAGGAATCATGTTATGGTCATGCAGCCAACCTATCACTGTTGATTCCCCGCTCTACTTATACTTATTTATTTCCCCGTTCCCTAAGCTCTATCTTTCCCTAAGAGGAACGTGATTAAGTATGCAACTCGAACCGTTCCCAGCTTTTCATGTTTGTGGAGTCACCAGAAAAATGCGATATTTTCTGTCTACAAGTCTCGTTGACGGACAATCGCGCATTCCGCATTCATCTCAGAGGATACCTCGTGGCAGGAACACGTGCTGCGCTCTCAATGCTATTTCCAGGTAGCACTTCCTGAAATCCACTGCGAGTAGTTCTTGAATAGAAAATGGCGAGCTATTTGGAGCTCGTTTATCTTGAGCTGACTGTAAATGCACGGCGAATGTTTTAGAGGATTGAAAATCAATGTCACCTTCGCGCGAGGCGCTCGGAAGCGAACCTGTTTTCCCACAGGATTCTACAGTTTTTTTAAACGTCGCGGGAGAAACTGTCGGTATTTTGTTTTTTATAAATCGTTTAGCTTTGTTACGGATTGCGCTTTAAAATCCCCACGGTAAGTAAATAAGCAGCAACAGTAGATAAATGCCGAAAATTTCGCTGTTTGATGCAGAGTGCGCAGTAGACGTTTACCCATTCAGAGACATCATTTATTCACACGTAACCAACATTTCCTATGTCTATTGATTTCTCGTAGCGCGCAACGATTCTGATATTTAATAGAGAAAAAAATATCCTATAGGTATCTATTTGCAGGACATCGTCTATATCAAAGTTTATTTAAATCTGTGCTTCAACATCTTTCACATTTGCATTAAGATTGCGAAGATACTTTAGGAAACGTCAATGTCTACGGTGACTGAGATTTAGAAAAAATTGGAGCAGTGTTTCTTAACCTGTGGTCCGTGGACCCTTAGAGGTACGTAAGTGTATGCATGGGGGTCCACAGCCTCATCTGTGGACCATTCAACAATCCCTATCCCTATAATATTACAAATGCGAAAGTAACTTTGTCTGTCTGTTACGCTTTCACGAATAAACCTCAGAACCGATTTTAATGAAATCTGGTAAGGATATAATTTGAGTCCCGGGAAAGGACACAGGATACTTACTTTTCATCCCGGAAAATCGTTTAGTTCCCGCGGGATATCAATAAGGGACTTCTGCGCAAATGAAAAGTTCCCGTACCTAATCGCTACGCTTTGTTTTCTTTTGTTTTTTTTTACTAGGGGCCCTTGAAAATTGTAATCGATTTCCTAAGGGTCTGTGGCTAAAAAAGGTTCTCTGAATTAGAGGTGTAAAATTAAATCGTACAAGCACTAAGAAGTAACGAAACCTGAAACAATAAAACCTGGGTTTCCGGGCCAGTAATCCAATTTGCGTCGGCTGAAATGGAAGATGACATTTTCGTGAAAACGAGAATTTAATATGACTCCGCTGTAATAAAACGCAATAATATCAAATGATAGCGACCAGCCGAGAGAGTGGAGCGAGTACAATCCAAATGCAATTTCGTTAGGCACGTTTTGAGTGAACACGGCCGAGGCTTCCTGCGCTCCTAGTTTTGAGGGAGATACGCGTGTTCATAATGATAAAGTTGTTTGTTTGGAGCAAGCGGAATCAGCTGAAAAGGCTTGAATGAAAAGTAACTGGAGAGACGGTTAATGTCAGCTCAATGTGCTTGTATCATTGATAATTTGTGATCAAGATAACCAAGCTCGTAAGCATGTCCGGACAACAGTACCGACTCAGAATGACCGTTGCGACACGATGTCTCTAAAAATTAAAAATATCTTAATTCGTTTTTTTACCCTAGGTATTTTTGTTAAACGAAAACGTGTACAAAATATAGAAATTAATGTATAAAAAAACAAAAATAACCTGTGCCCCAGCACAAGAGCACCTTTCGAGTTTTTCTAAATTAAGCGTTTTTGACTTAACTCGTCGTTTCTTACAATTTTGTTCTCAAAACAGTTCGTCTTTATTGCCGTTCTGACGCCCGGGGCCAGCTGGGCGGTCTCCGGGACAAATGTTTTATCCGGCCGCCGCCACTTTGTCTGCTCCGCAAACTGTGTTTTTATCAAAATTAAACAATAACACTTCGAAGTTTTTCAGTTGTTTTGTGCCTCGAGTGATTCCAAGTTAGATTTTTCAGTAACGACATTTCTTATCAACAGCTACCTATAAAGTTGACTGTCTTCCCGTAGATTTCCTACGGAACAGTCCGCAATTACCGTTCGCTCCTCTCGCTGCCAATTTTAGGTCCATTATCTCCTAAAAATGTCTAGTATAATTAACAATGAATCATTCATCATCAATCAAAAAACGAATAAAACGCACGCCATTTCTTAGCTTGTTGCTCAAGATTTTCTCAACGAACCTCGTATGTGAAGCTATTGCTGGCGCTCTACAGACCATCATAACTTAAACCCGTTTGCTAGCTGGCATTTTACAAAATCAGGTGTCTTGACGTAAGACTATATAAACTACGAGGTTTTCATGAACGAGGCTTGCTCAGAGATTCAGGAGGCAACAGCCTGACGGCGTTGCGTTATTTGTCATGGTATGGTGCAGAGTGAAGCGCATACTAGTTAAATATCACTCACGTAATTGCAATCGAGAGTTGCTCGACATTTGGAACAACATTGTGCATTGCGCACCAACGCTCTGTTTGCATGGTCAGCAAAACTGACGGCGCGGCGGCTCCCAACTACCCTCGTCTTTATCGCCTTTATTGTGTAGTTGTTGCAGCAAGGTGGCAAGAGCCGTGTGTTTCTACCGAAAGTAGCTATCCTTTCCATAAAATCTTTGCGTGACATTCACTTTTAATTAAAAAAACACCTACGCCAGTTTCCAGGAGCTTCCGAATCGTTATTAAAAATACTTCCATGGAAAAATACTTGCTTTTCGCACTCCAAGTATTTCTAATATTCGTTAGTAAAGTAATGAGAGGGCTCCGAAGCGTCTGAATTTGTTGGCTTAGGTTGTATAATCAATCATGTGACAAAACAATTAAGGTTGGAATTAAACAAGTTTTGCGTCTGGCTATATCTTTTGGCAGATTTTGCGAAATGACAATAATCTGTTTTGAGTATTTGAATAGAAGCTCCTTATTTTCTTTCTAATGATTCTTGAAATCAATTAAAAGTATATAATTATTTTGGCAGCAGATGAAGGCAATACTATATATTACTTACCAGGATTTCTTTATTTCCTATCGTAGTAAAAATAAATGCTCACTTCTTACACAAAGATTGTAAGTAAGTTCTTAATGTGGAGAGCCCATATAGAGTCTCTTTGCTGGCAGATTTTATTCCTGGGGACCGAAAACCGAAAAAAGAGAGTTGGAGAGCATTAAGGACTTCGATAGTGCGATGTTGGACACGATGGCGTCACCGGCGCTAGATACAGTCCATGAGTTCCCAGAACGTCATTCGGGTTTCGGGTACGATCGTTCGATTCAAGTATCATACCCGAGAGAGACACAGAAAGACAGACTCGAAGGTCTCTTTAAAAACTTTCGCAATGTAAAGTCGAGAGCATAAATATATTATGTACGTTCTTCTTCTTCTTCTTCTTCTTATTTGTGGTGTGTCAAGTCGTTATAACGACGACAACTTCGCCAATGTCAATGTAAAAAAATATAATTAAAAAATCTTGGCAACGTTGTACGGTAATGGTCAAAGACCCCCCTCCCCCCTGTCGGGCTCTTAGCCAACGATCAATGATATCCCTAAGAAACTGCCAGGAAATCATTAGCCGATGCCCAGGGCGCACCGGACCAAGCACTGCTCTTCCCCCCGGACGGATCCAAAAACGAATCGCAGCTCTTGATCACACGTGGAGGTAAGCCGACTCGCTCCCCTATATGTATGTTACCAAGACGCCAAAAACATCTATCTATTTATGCCACAAACAATAAGGTCGGTTACACATATATTTGACATGATGGCTGTATCGATTATTTATTCCCTCGATTATTTTTCCCCTCGATGTACTCTTGCGTCGTAGTTCATATAGTCGATAACTAGGTGGCACCGGGGTCGCAGTTCGAAACATAAATTGTTACGCACTCGATTGGAATCCATTGTTTTTACCAGCAACTCTCGTAAAACTTTACGGTATTGTTACGGCACAAATTAAAACAATCAAATTATTCAATACCGATCGCGAACAATGTAAAAGACACTCCAACGTTGACTATGTCATGTTAAAACCACCCATAGACGTCATCTGTTGTCTGCTGGAACAATACGGGTTATGTATCATTATGCGATACACAATGATGGATATGTGTCAGGGTTATCAAATTTATGGGATGACACGTCTGATGGGGTGGGAGCAGCTTTTTGGCTTTTCGCTTTTAAATTTCTAAACGACACTGAAAATTAGAACACAGAAAAATCCGAAAAGTAAGGCTAAGGCCGCGACGCGTGCTATACCCCTACACCACCCATAGCTGGTGGGTAAGCCTTCGAAGTTTTCTATCTGTTACTAGTAGTCACGTGACCTTGCGACTATGCGATTTTTTTGTTGCCGCTATAGCAACCCATTACTATTTTGATTTCCCTTTCCGCCTATACGCCCTTTATCATGCTAAACGTGGCTTTAAGGTTTAAATCTTAGCCTCCGTCTATTCCGTAAGGGATAAAGACGTGATATGTATGTATGTAACAATACTAATCAACCGCTTGTTGTCACGTACATACATACATAAATCATGTCTTTATCCCTGACAGGGTAGACAAAGCTTAATGTTACAAGACCTAAGAGCCATGTTTAGCAACTGAATTACATTTAGGACGAGTAGAAACTTTCAAACACAGCATGATACCAACTAGAGCCTCTAAAGACAGTGCTTAGCCACCAATCAAGCCTAACCCCACAAACAGGGCCGCTAAATACACGCAGAACTAAGCAAAGGTTAAGTAACAAATTACACAGCTTAAATCCACCCACCCAGTAATTACGAACGATCACTAAATAACTTTATTGCGATCGCCTCGACCGTAATCAAGAATTGCAAAGTTTACGAAAAGCACTTACAAACTGTAATTTGGCTCCACGTAATTAATATAACAAAATTGCTTAAACAAAGCCCATTTAGCTGTAATCGAGTGATTACTTGTTGTTAAAAATTAACGCGGTCATAACTGGTACTGGGCTCGGATAAAAAGAACTGCCTCTAACAATTCACGACGATCAAACACACATAAATCACGGCTTTACCCCTTACGGGGTAGACGGAGCCAAAGGTTTAAACCTTAAGATTTAAAGTTCAAGTTTAGCTAGGTGGAAAGTGGGATCAAAATAGTGATGGCTGGCTGCTGTTGCTAGACGCATCGCCTGTAAAATGACCTCTAAGATTTTCCCCCAATCCCTAGATGGGCTTTTACCATCAGAGCGGGAAGGGAAGCAAGAAAGCATCATCGAATATCAAAGGACGCGTTATTTATAGAAATACAATCGATAAGTCAATTCTTGGTACTTACGAAGCGCATTCAAACCGTTAAGGCAAGAAAGAAGAAACATTAAAATGGTGTACTGAAACAGGCGTTGCTTAGCGGAGCTCCAATAAACATTTACCTTGCTACTCCACTACTTAGATAAATAAATAAATAAATAAATATTAGGGAACAATTCACACAAATTGACCTAGTCCCAAAGTAAGCGCTAGTAAGGCTTGTGTTATGGGTACTAGACAACGATAAAGCTACTTATATAGAGAAATACATACTTATATAGATAGACACATCCATGACTCAGAAACAAATATTCGTGCTCATCACACAAATATATGCACTTACCAGGATTCGAACCCAGGATTAGATGCTACATTAAAAAGCCTGTGCGAAATATAATCCCTCTACGAGATCGTCCTCAAAGTAAAAGTACGTGCACAACTGTTAAGCGAGTGTGTGGTACAACGTATTGATTTAGAGAAAACGTAAAGTTTGTAACTTTTTACACATTAAAAGGTAAAAACGCCAATAGAAAAAGCTTTAACAAAGAGTTTATCAAGTGCAGAGGTGAAACCATTAATATTTGTAAAGGTTAAAAAAAAACATAGCATGTACCAGTTGCTTCTCTTCCCGCGCAGATGGTAAAAGCCCATCGAGGGAATCGGCGAAAATCATGGCAATCATGTTATAGGCGATGCGGCTAGCAACCCATCACTATTTTGATTCCCTTTCCACCTACACGCCCACAATCTTGCTAAACGTGGCCTGTAGGTTTTGTCACCTTAGGCTCTGTCTACCCCGTAAAGGATAAAGACGTGATTTGTGTGTGTGTGTGTGTGTGTTAATGTGATATCTATATGAGATTTAGTCGTAATGTCATGTAACAAAGCTAATACAGCTGGCAGGATAAACCAAAATAACAAAGTCTTTGATTCAAAGAAAATTCGGTTGCCAATTTCAGGTCTTGTTTTTCTTCTTCTCAGTTACCTAAATGTTTTGGCGGTCGAGTTTTTTGTTTATAATAACTTATTTACCTAAATATTTACACAGCAGTGTATCAGCCAAGTTTTCAAAGCAAAAGGCATTGACTGGATACAGCCGTACAAAATGTATTCTTTTTACAATTTAAGTTACAGAACGCCGCAGACTGCACGACCGACCTATCTACTACTAATTATTATAAACGCGAAAGTTTGTGAGGGTAGGTGGATGGATGTGACAATATGAGTGTGTATGTTTGTTCCTTCTTCACGCTTAAACGACTCAATGGATTTACATAAAATTTGGAATGGAGATAGCTGGTACCCTAGATTAACACACAAACTATTTTTTATCCCGGAAAATTGTATAGTTCCCGCAGGATAGCGATAAACATGTCAAAGGTCATAGCTTACAGTCGCGACGTTAATTATTGTTGCAAAATATACTATCAACATCAGCTGTTAAGTTTAATTCTACGCAAACGGAGCCGCGGGCAGTAGCTAGTTTGTTAAATAATAATGTCATAATACCCGCGTCCGGCTCGCGAGGTCAGCCATGTTGTGCTATCAGTGTCGCGTGTGTTTCGTAGCGATTGTTTGCGGAACAGCGAGTGATTAAAGTGGCGTAGTAATTGTTATTTAGTGTAGGGTGGTTTGAGGGTAATCAGGCCGCTTGTAATACAGGGCTGCGGGGCTCCTGTGTGCGCGGGATGCTTTAAAATTAAAAATGTAATAACAAATGTAACAATAAACTATAATTGACGAAGATCCTGTATGTACGGTCAAGTGCAAAAATTATTATCGATACGAACTTCTTAAAGATATGTCACACGACCTTATTACGCCGGTGTAAGAGTGTATGGTACTTATTTTTGAAACTTTGACTACATACATTATTATTACACTTGACTGTACCGTCGGATAGGATTGCATTGCATGATTTGAAAACATCTGTTCATTTATCCTCGCAAGCCAATTAACGGTAAAAAAGCAAGAAAACTCCATTAAGCATCAGTTCTTGTATGAAATTGGCAGCTTGGTGATTCCGATGCCAATTGTCAGCCCATACATGCACTGTCAATATGAACACGATGGCGATTGCGAACGAGTTAGATAATAAGCCTACGGTCTGCCATGAAGAGGCCCTCAATTAATTAATACACTTTGCCGGTCCCTCGTTTAATGCTCCTCTCATCTACTCAAAGGTAAACTGGTAGAGATCCCTTATAGGGATAAGTTCGCCTTTGAGCATATCGCTGCTTAAATACAAAAGCGACACATTTCAAAATCGGACACTGTTGCATTTGAAACCTTATAACGACCGACTTTAGTTTTTAGATGCAATGGCGAATTACTCTGGAATGCGTCCGTTTTGTATTTAATCAACGATATATTAATGTTATTTTTATGTGAATTGTATCTGTTTCTTTATATTTGTGCAATAAAGCATTTACTTACTTACTTTAATTATTGTTTTGTGCGCGCCCGCACTCGCGCCGCGCCTTTACCGCGTAGTAATCAAGTAATTGCTATAAGATCCGACAATATTGCGAAACTTGGTATTTATCGTTACACTGCGGTACAACGCTCCTTCGTGTACCATAATCGTTATAAACAATTAACTGCTACTTCCTCGACGACTTCATTTCCCGCCTTTTTAAGTGACTTAACTAAGTCGAAAGTAAATTTTGCTGCGCCCCGAGAAACTTTAGTTTGTAATTGTTATTAGTGTAGTTTTCAGGGAAACCATGATTTTCTGGTTAGAAATAGAGCGTAGTTAGCTTGGGTCGACTTGTTTGCTGTTTTGCTTGTTGAAGCCGCACAAACATGAACTAGAAGCAATTACTTTGCCCCGTGACCGCGCTTGCACGACAGCTGTCTGGTGACAAATGTATATCATGCAAAAAAATCACCGTCCCGTTGTTTTAATAAATCAACATGTGTCAGAGGCAACTATCAGTAACACAACATGCCAACACGTTAGCTATACTTAATAGCTAAGTTTGCAAACGTTTCATATTCTGGTCATTGACGACCGTATAGCCTGGTGGTGAGAGAACCTGCCTATGAAGCTTGAGGTGCCGGGTGCTGTCCCGGTCGGGGCAGATATTTGTATGAAATTTATGTATGTTTTTATCTATATAAGTATGTTTATTCATTGTCTAGTACCCAAGCTTTGTTTAGTCTGGGACTAGTAATTGGTGTCAATTGTCCCTAGATATTTATTTTATTTATTTTTTCGGTCATAAATCATGATAAAGGTCTGGTCAGGAGTACCCAAAACCGACGAGCATGTATGAAGAGATTGATGAATGTGGATGAAGCGAAAGAAGTATGTCGGGATTGTAGCAAGTGGAACAATGTAGTCTCTGCCTACCCCTGTGGAAAAGAGGCGTGACGGTATGTATGCCTGTAATACTTTTAATAATACTAATACTATGCTCGTCGGTTTCGGGTACTCCTGACCTGACCTTTTTCCAAAACATCTCCTATTTGTTCTCGGAACGTCCGTCTAGGTCTTCCCCTCCCAACGTAACCATTCACACTCCCCCTATAGATCTGTTTAGTTAGTATACTTTCATCCATCCGCTCTACGTGACCAAACCAACTAAGCATACTTTTTCTACCCTAGTCACTATCTCTTTCACACCAGCACGTTTTCTATCACACTATTCCTTATTCTTGCTCTAAACATGGTAGCACGGAATTAAGCGAGACACGTTATTACCCGAGTTTACCCTGCAGTCAACAAAAAGTACAGCCAGAAAAGAATCTTGTATCTAAAAAGTTTTTTTTGATTACATTATTTACCATTTAATTTGATTTCGGTTATTGCTTTAAAGCGTTTGCCTCAGTTTCCAGCTCCAACTCAACATTTTAATATCGTTTTTCGACGAGTCAACGAACAACTTCGACTGGCTCAGACCGAGTTCAGCTGAGGATCGCATTCCTCTCCAAGTAAACCAACTCGCATCGCACACATTCCTCAGCCGCCGCCGACTGGCAAAATTTCCGCGTCGGCTGCTACAGAACTTCTACATTGTCCACGAAAAGGTCTCAAAGTGATTAGACTCCGATCAGATCCGGCAGCTATCTTGAGGTTGCTGGTTCTGAGCTGGTGAGGCCCGCGTGCTCGTTCGCCTCCCATTTTTGATAAAAAACTAATCGTATTTTCAAAAACAGATTTAATTTGAAAGATATTCCTCGTTCCCTTTTTGAGGGTCAATAACACGAATGTTATAACGAATGTCACATGCTGTAAGTAGGTACACCAAATTTCGTGACATTTTCATCATAAGAGACCATTGTAGTTCCTCATCCACTTGTAAATCATTTTTCTTTTCACTATGACGATGATACGGGGAAGACTGAGCCTAAGGTAACAAAATGTAATGGCCACGTTGAGCATGATTGTGGGCGTGGAAAGGTGAATCAATGTAGTGATGAATTGCTACCGCATCGCTTATAACATAATTCCTAAGATTTTCGCCCATTCCCTCGATGGACTTTTACCGTCTGCGCGAAGAGAAGCAACTTGTACATTCTATATTTTTCTTTGCTCCCAGCTTGGACGGATATTTAAAATGTTTATAATTTATCACAAGCACATTTTGTTAACTGTCTAATTTAAATTTTCACAAAAAAATTTCAAGTATAATATAAAAAAGATCCACAAAAGATAATATTCGCTTTAAGTAATCACTAGCTTCTGCCCGCGACTTCGTCTGCGTAGAATTGTACATAAAAACCTTCCTCTTGAATCACTCTATCTATTAAAAAAAACCGCATCAAAATCCGTTGAGTAGTTTTGAAGATATAAGCATATCTACATAGGGACATAGGGACAGAGAAAGCGACTTTATTTTATACTACGAGGGTCAAACTGAAAGTTCTTAGAAAATCAAAAACTGAGCAAACTAGCAAGTTATTAGTTTTATTATATCTTTTCAAAATAGTGTCCATTCACATCAATACACCGCTGCATCCGATGGAACCACTGAGAAAAGCACTTAGCCCACTCGTCCTTAGGGGTCTCTTCGACGGCCTTTTGAAACGCACCCACTGCTTCCTCGGTGTTCATAAAAAGTTTTCCTCGAAGTTTTTCTTTTATTTTCGGGAATAAATAAAAATCGCAAGGTGCGAGGTCGGGGCTATACGGCGGGTGACCCAGTAATTCCACGTCTGACGTCACTAAATAGTCGATCGTTCGCCTGGCGGTGTGCGACGAGGCGTTGTCGTGGTGAAGAAGGATCCTACTTCGAGGTCGTTTCTCCCGAACTTTTTCCAATACAAGTGGCAAACAATTGTTACTGTACCACTCGGCAGTAACTGTTTTTTGATCCTCTAAAACAATTGTCACATAGTGACCTGTTCTTCCGAAGAACGAGGCCACCATCCTTTTTCCCACGCTTCGCCCTCTCTTCACTTTAGTTGGCAACTCCTCGAAAGGAAACGCCCATTGAGCAGACTGTCTCTTGGTTTCTGGATCATAACAGTCAACCCAGCTTTCATCACCCGTAAGTATGTCGAACACAGCATTTGAGTCACCTCCGTTAAATATTTGAATCATTTCACGGCACCAATCAACCCGACGGAGTTTTTGGGCCTCGGTCAAATTATGAGGTATCCATCGGGCACAAAGCTTCCTGACCGCTAAATGTTCATGGAGGATTTTATGCACTTGACTCATACCGATGCCTAAGCTTGTCCGAATCTGCTGGTACGTCACTCTTTTGTCAGTCTCTATCATACGCCGCACAACACTGATGTTATTTTCAGTCGTCGCCGTAGAAGGCCGTCCCTCACGCAGATCATCGGTGAGATTAGTGCGACCACGTTTAAACTCACTAAACCAGTTGTAAATAGTCGCACGAGATGGGGCTTCATCACGAAAGGCCAATCGAAGTCTATCATAGCTTTCTTGTTGACTTAAATGACATCGAAAGTCATAAAAAATCATTGCACGAAAATTTTCTCGCGTTACATTCATGTTGACGTGACACAGACAATTTTCAATTTGCCGCCAAATCGTAAAACAAATGACAAATGAATGAAATATATACTCAATAATATTGGCAAAGAGTTCCATTTTCAAAATTTAAACTTACTTTTTCATTATATTGTTTAAAAATGGCCAGTTCTAAAAACTTTCAGTGTCGCCCTCGTATGTAGTGATAGTGATAGTGATAGTGATAATCTTAAGTATGAACTCTACAAAGTCTTGTTCTATTTCCATATCTGTTCTTGCGATGACCTGTCCGAGCTGATGAAGCTTCGTTGAGGGGTGAACCCTGTTAAAATCTTCAAGGCGACTTCGCCGTTCCTGTGCGTGCCTCACGTCAGTAGAATCGGAATCGAAAAGTATCGTTTACAAATCTATGTCACTCTCCCACCCCATGACATTCTAACTGGTGAAGTAGGGCACCGTATTATGCTGAATCAGGCTAGAGGCCCGCCACCCGCCGTGAGCATGACATTATATGAGATAAAGATTAATGCGTCCCTGTTGGGTGCTTTCTAAACGATACAAATAAGCACGGAATTGGTTGAGGTAGCTTCACAAATTTAGTGTGGGAAAGGGGAAAAAATATAATTTGATTTTACCGCGATATGCGATTGTTTTTAGTTTTAAGTTTTATATTTGTGTAGATAGAAACTATTTTTGAAAGTTCTTACACTGGCAGGGTCGCCATGAGGTATGAGGCTAAGGGGAGGTTGAGTGAAAACACGTCAGTACGGCACAATGGAGATATTAGTACTAAAAAAGGGCTTCTAAGCTAACACACACAAATATTACGTAGCCTTATACAGTGACTATATACCTATAGTGCGCACCTCAATATAACGTTAATATACTACTCGAAAGTGAATTGTGTTGAATTTGAGTATTGAGCTGACTGAAGTGCTGTATGTATGTAAGAAGAAAATTACACCTCTAATTCGTCTACTCCAGCCCGAAATAGTTGAAATTTTGATGCGAGCTATAGTTATCGAGTAACAAACATTTTTCCACTTTCTAATGGTACTTTCAAATATGGGGCTTAGTACTCGATTCAGGCTGTGGGTCGTGGACCGTCTAATTTGGTCCACCCGGAATAATGCTGCTATTATTTCGAATCACTGATTATTGTTTTATTAACAAAAATAAGTAGGTGTTAGTTAGGTATCTTCATTGGTCCGAGGTGCAAAATACCCAGAAGTAGGGGGTACCCTTGGGCGGAGCTCCGTCGAAAACCAGGAGGACAAACTATAGGTGGACTCAAAGCCGCTCGATTTTAATATCCAACGGAAATTTCTTCAGTTGACTTCCATGCTGGTCTGGGAGCAAAGGAAAAACATAGAACGTACCCGATGCGGCTAGCAACCCATCACTATTTTGATCCCTTTTTTCACCTATACGCCTACAATTGCTAAACGTGGCCTTTAGGTTTTGTTTGGCTCTGTCTACCCCGTAAGGAATATAGACGTGATTAATGTATGTAATTTCTTCAGTGATGCGATCACGTTCTCACGGTCAATATCCCGGTGAAAATAAATCTCACACACAACGTAACAATGAAACTGTGTTTCATCCAAGCGTATTTCAATTTTCTTAAAAGAAAAATGTTAAAAACGATATAGCGTCTCCAACTACACCTGATAAACAGTTTTTCACAAAAAAAACTTCCACTGCGCTCCCACATATTGCGGGGAATTCCGACAAGTTCGCAACTAGGTGTGATACGAAGGAGTTTCTGTTCGCTTTTTATTTTTCTCTAAAAAGGAGATATTGCGCGAGAAAGTTGCCAGTTGCTCGGAGACCCTCGGCGCGGCAACTTCGAAGGCATTGATTCTGTTTTGCAAAACAGCTGTATAGTTTTAGTTAGGAAAAATACTAACAGTTTCCAAGTGCACTGCAGAAATGAAGCAATTTAGAAGTTGATTCAATTTCTTTTTCATGCGCTCGTTTTGTACTTCAGACCCTGCGTCTGAATAATAAAAGAACAAAGAAGAAAACAAAGATTTCTTTGCGCGGTGGATGAAAAACATGGACTCACTTTGTCATTCTTTTTAGGCTGATTTACGAACGATGAGAAACATTTCTAATGCCGGGTCCACACGTTCAGTTAAAAGCAGTAAAACACAGGATGCGGTACACGAAAGAATAAATAAATAAATAAATATCTTTGGACAAATTACCCCGATTACGCCCCAAACTAAGCAAAGCTTGTACTATGGGTACCGGATATATGGGTCCGGGGGCAACGGATAAACATATGATACTTAAATACATACAACATTCAAGACTCCGGCACAAACATTCGTATTCATCATACATCTGTCTGCTCCTACCGGGATTCGAACTTAGGACCGCTAGCTTCATAGTCAGGGTCACTAACCACTAGGCTATGCGGTCGTCACAATAAGACATAAAAGACAGGAATATTAACTTCTGCTATCTTCTGTTTCACATTTAACAAAAGGCATCAACCGCTATTACTCCCACATTTACAGTCAGCAGGAGTAACCCACAATAGATAATTAACATAAATAAACCTTTCGTGCGAGTTCAGTAAAAATGTTCCAATAAAAGCCGTTAAACGATAGTTATCGGCTCTAATGCAATTGAATGGGCAACGGCTCCCGCGAGATCCCACACATATAAAAGTAATGGGGACTATCGTTTCTTTGCTCACCAGTTGGCGCCACTGTTGACTAAGGTCCAGAGGTATAGCTGTCAAAGGCGACTTTATAAGATCGGCGCCGAAACAAAGTTTTAAATCTTGAATCTCATTAAGTTTATTAATTATAAATAACTATCATCATACGAGTAGCTATGCCGCAATGTTGTGCAGTTCCGTTTTGTACGGAAAAAAAATCCGCTTACAAAGCGTTCACATTCATCGCCAAATAATACATATTTGCGATAATTTCACGAAGGAGATAACATTTCAAAAAAGTTTGTCACGAAGCCCGCCAAAACTAGTGAAAAGCGAATATTATTGGACCTCACGCGACACTAGCGCCTCTAGTGGCAAATTCACACGCGATAGCCTCCATTGAATGGCCATTGAAAGGTCCTGCACATAAAATGAAATTAGCACCGTGCACGACAGTAGTGCCATCTCCAAACGCAACTTTAGGGGCGTTTGTCAAATACGAATGACAAGTGCTTATTATTTTAGTAAAAAAACTAACTTATGCCCGCGACTTCTGGGTAGAATTATACATTTAAACCTTACTCTTGAATCACTCTGTCTATTAAAAAAAGCCTTATCAATATCCGATGCATACTTTTAAAGATCTTGGTACTCAAATTTATCCCTTACGGGGTAGGCAGAGCCTAAGGTGAAAAGACCTAAAGGCCACGTCCTAAAGGTAACGGCTAGTAATTTACAATTATCCACGATTTCTTCTTTTTTTAATACGGCTCCATCGATCGCTGCGATTTCACCAATGTCAAAGTAATACAGTATTCAAAAATCTTGTGACAAAAATGTCGGCGACGTTGTACGGTAGAACGCGGTCAAAGGCCCCTTCCCCCTGTCGTAATGTGCCAGGAAATCATGAACCGGACCAAGCACCGGACCAAGCACTGCTCTTCTTCTCGAACGGATCCAAAAATGAACCGCAGCTCTTGACTACACGCGGAGGTAACCCGTCTCTTTTTTTTTTACTACGAACTGACCAGTGATTGACCTCTATCTCATTTGGTGGAAGGTGCAGATGAGTCCAAAGGCTCACTGGTTCAGTAATAGCCGATTCACTCTAGCCTTGAAGAGCCCTAGGTTCTACCACCACGCACCACGATTTACTGCAAACAGACTGGATGTTTGCCCGTCATCACATTCGTTTGCTCGCGGTGTAATGTACGCGAATGCTAAGCTGATGTGCTTGTATCACGCTAACATAGCGTTACAACGACTCACTCCGGATTTTAACTAGGTGTTAATGTAAGCTAAATCAAGCTGTATAACGAACAGGCGCTAAGGTTGTGTAAATGAACAGTTGTAAATTAGAAACAGGACTGTGGTATAGGGCGTGGGTTATTAGTTATTGTAGTCTGTCAATCAACCACTATGCTGTCACCAATGTTCACTGCCAGGGTCGCTATGTGGATAGTCAATGAAAATCAGAGTCTGGATACTTGTATTAAACTTGATAAAGTTATTTATAGCTACGTTTTACGCAAGAGCTGGGGAACGACTGCCGGAGCGGGCGCCTGGTTCCGCTAAACCCAGCTAAAAGGAATTTGCTGACACCGCTCATATCGTAGTGTACTTGCACCGTGATATGAAGGCGTCGTATGTCCCTGCAGGACTTACCCTTCTATTGTTATAAATGCGACAGTATTTGCTTACAGGCTGGTCTGGTGCATCCATGCTGGTCTGAGAGTAAAGAAGAAACATAGAATTTACCAGTACTCTTCCCGCGCAGATGGTAAAAGCCCATCGAGGGAATGGGCGAAAGTCTTAGGAATTATGTAATTATTTTGATTTCTTTTTCCACCTATACGCCCTTAATCATGCTAAACGCGGCCTTAATGTGTTGTTACCTTAAGCTCTGTCTTCCCCGTAAGGGATAAAGACGTAATATATGTATGTATTAGGTGGTGATTCACACTGGCTACCACTTGTACAGTGTAAGTCGCCATTCACACTAGGAGGGTAGAGGAGGGACACACAGACAGCGGAAAGCGACTTCGTTTTATACTATGTAGTGATAACATAGACGTTGACAGTAGCATTGATATATTTTTTGTCGAAAAAATATTTTGCTACATCACTTTAGAATAGGGGCCCAAATATAGCACAGGCATGCTAAACATCCATTGAGGGAATGGGCGGAAATCATAGGAATCATGTTATAGCCGATGCGGCTAGCAACCCATCACTATTTTGATTCCACTTTTCCTCTACGCCCACAGTGTCTTGCTAAACGTGGCTTGTAGGTCTTGTTACCTTAGGCTCTGTCTGGAAGGGATAAAGACGTGATTTGTGTATGTATGTATGCTGAAAAGCTTAAAGTCTTAGTTTTAAAAAGTTAACTCATAAAAGCTTGTAAATATAGCTGAAGTCCCGAGCACAATTTACAAAAAGCGTTTATCTGCATTTGCGTAACCGCTCATAAACGTAAAAGTTTCATAGTTTTTGCTATGTTAACGCGGCTGAGCCCGTGATATATGTACCGTTTACCTCGACGATCTGTTTAACTACCAACACCTGTGTTTGAAATGACCTTACATATACACGTCTTTATCCCTTACGGGGCAGACAGAGTCTAGTAACAAGACCTAAAGACCACGTTTAGCATGATTGTGGGCATATGGATGGAAAGGGAAATCAAAATAGCAATGGGTTAGCCGCATCGAAATAAAAAAAGCAGCCAAGTGCGAGTCGGACTCATGTACCGATGTTTCCGCGGAAATTCGCGGATTTAATATAAAATCCAGTAGCAGAGCTCTGCTCCTAAGCAAAATGTATGCAGTGCGAGGTCATTTTATATCAGTTATAGCGGCAAATACATAATCTGTAAAGATTTCAACTGTTTAGCTATTACGGTTCATGAGGTACAGCCTGGTGACAGACGTACAGACAGACAGACGGACGGACAGTGAAGTCTTAGTAGAAGGGTCCTGTTTTTACCTATTGGGTAGGGTACCTTAAAAACAAACAAAATTTAGAACAATATAAGTTGCAAAGGCGAACTTATTATCCATATAAGGGATCTCTATCAGCTTTGACCAACAGTTGTTGTTGCCACTTTTACCTGAGGCCTTAGCACGAGGGCGTAATGCGTTTCGATTCCAACTCAGTTCAGGTTTAGCTGTCGTTTTAGTATGGATCTGACAGTGAGCGAACTTAAACTGAATCGTAATTGAATCGCATGTAACCTACTACCGCCGTTATAAAACGATGAACGCAATCTACAGCCAATTAAATCAAGTTTCAGTTACGTGTCACTGTCACACACCAATTACTGGCACAAGCAATTAATTGTACATAATTAATGGCGTATTATCTAATGTGTCTATCTGTTTGTGTATTGTATGTATTTGTATACCTATTTTATGTATTTTTAGGGTTCCGTACCTCTAAAGGAAAAATTAACCCTTATAAAAGCACTTCGTTATACGCATTAGAAGTACCTTAACATTTTGATGATCGTTAAGTCAGCGAGTGAGTGAGTGACAAAATTAAGAAACTTTGACTAGTTATAATTCTTAAACTAATGGTTCAATTTGAATGAAATTTGAAATATACAGTGTTTATACAATGCCTGCTTGGTTACAGACAATTCAGGCTTCTAGTTTTATCCACAACGAAGTTCAAGGGGGGTCGAAAATGGCCTGAACTGCTTCGAGAAAAGGATGGTACGGCCGTGCCGCTTTTTTTGCCGACTTAACAAAAACGCATATTTTAAAACGCAGAACTACTTCACCGTCCAACATCTATTGCAACATACATTCAGCCATTTAAAAGTGAGCAAAATTTTAAAAATCAGAGCGGGAACGGCGTTAAATTTTTACAACACAAGTACGGTCGTAAAACGATCAGGTCATAACCGCGGACGCACTTAGTCGTAATAAAAGCAAAGGCAAGTCGTATTTTAAGTTTAAATTTTTTCACCAGTCGTAAAGTACGAGCCATCTGTTTTATTTCTATTTTTCAATTGTTATTGGGGCACCTGGTAATGTGGCTTTATCTACGCACGTATAAGTAAGTAAGTAAATGCTTTATTGTACGATTATAAATAAACAAAAACCAATCACAAAAAAAGACATTAAAAATATGCACAAAGGCGAACTTACCCTTATAAGGTATCTCTCTCTACTAATGAACAAAACAATTTTACGTTGCTATTCCGCTACTCACGTGCAAGATAACCAAGCCCGTTTGAAATATAATGTTTTTCCACTACTACCAATAAAACACATATAAATCCCACAACCGTAATTATTCCTTACACCACATAAACGCTGACGCGTTTCGACGTCACGTCGTGACGGGGTCTTTATCAAAGTTTAATGAGCACAACTTACACATGCAGACAAACGTCGTACTAAGTTGGTTGGTTGGTCGGCATGTGTTCAAATACGTATGCAATTGTTCATTAGGCCTTCAAATACTCGTGTGATCTTATTTTGAAACTCGCGGAGGCTCGTTTCAAAAAACCACACCCGTGTTTTAAGGACCTTCATTATGTAACGGTTGTATAAAATAAAGGCAATTTACGGAGTTTCGTTGTACGAGGAGTTTTCCCGAAAAATCACATAGTCCCAGTGGGATAGCGATAAGTGAATTCGGCGCAGACGGAGCCGCGGGGAACCACTAGTTTTGAATATGAATAAGTCTGCGAGGCATAAATTCTCAAATTAATAGTTCCGACAATAAACGTTTTGCAAGCAAGAGAACTCCCGTTAGAATTAAACCCATATTGATAATACGACCATTTTGGCACCGACTTTAATTCCTTTAGCTTTAACTCAGTTACCCGCAGCAGCACTACCCTTTTAGTTAACACATAGTTTGAAAACTATATGGCTGGTCCGCAGTGCGTTGCACGAAGTACCTGAAATGTATTCAGATTGCCCATTTAGTTCTACCTACATACATAAATCACGTCTTTATCCTTTATAATTTAGACAGAGCCTAAGGTAACAAGACCTAAAGGCCACGTTTAGCATGATTGTGGGCGGGAGGAAAGGGGAATCAAAATTATGATGTGCTGTTGATATTTTGCCCATTCTCTCGATGGGCTTTTGCCATCTGCACGGGAAGAGAAGCAGCTGGTATATTGTATGTATTTACAAGTTGGCTTTGTTTTGTAACTATGATGAAATACGTACATGCACGGTAGAGAAACTTGGGTATGGCAAAAGAATCATGAAAGTAGAATAAATGCAGTAGAAATGAGAGCGTTAAGAAGTATGGAAGGTGTACCACTGAAAGATAGAATAAGGAATAGTGTGATAAGGGAACGTGCTGGTATGAAAGAGGATATAGTGAATAGGGTAGAAAAAATATGCTTAGTTGGTTTGGTCACGTAGAGCGGATGGATGAAAGTAGACTAACTAAACAGATCTATATGGGGAATGTGAATGATTACGTTGGGAAGGGAAGACCTAGACGAACGTTCCGAGACCAAATAGGAGACGTTTTGGATAAAGGTCAGATCAGGAGTACCTAAAACCGACGAGCATGTATCAAGAGATTGATGAATGTGGATGAAGCGAAAGAAGTATGCCAGGATCGTAGCAAGTGAAAGAAAGTAGTCTCTGCCTACCTGTGTGGGAAAGAGGAGTGACGGTATGTATGTATGATGAAACAACGAATAACGGATGTAGTTTACATCAAGATGTTATAAATAACAGCACAATAAATCGAGTCAGATTATAATAATACATTCAAATGATATTCGTAAAGAACCTTAGCCCGAAGCGCCGCAGCCGCAGCGCATTGTAATGAAAATGTTTTCTTGCCATCCGGATTTATGAATACAGTTAAATACGTTCGTGTCGAGCGAAAATAACAGCGACATTATCGAATGAACTCTTTTTATTCGCAACACGATTCAATATTCCGTCTAGAAATCGCTATCGGTTTAAAAACGAACGCTAAACGGATCGCATAAATTTACATGACAAACGCTCGCCGCACCAGGGGACATTACTTTTTTTAAGAAAAATATGACGACCTTCCCTCGGCGGAGTTTCCAGGTCTATTTCCATAAATAATAAATAACGATCGAGGACGGGCCAAAAAGCATTCTTGATATTTATTTTGTGCGCGAATTCATTCACTTACCGTACTGTGTTAGAACGGATCGTAGCCGCGGCTCGTCGGATGGTTGCCGCCGTTTGATTGCCTCACGTGGATTCAAGATAATAAAGATAGTAAAAAACTGACTATACCCTACAGCTAATGTTGTTCATTGATAACTTGGTAACTTGGTGCTTTTGGAACTAACTTCTATGCCCTGGAGCCATGTCCCTAGGCAGCAGTACGACACGACTATCGGAAGCTTGAAATTTGCCCATTAATTTTACTTGTAATATTTAATTTCGCTTCCGGGGGTACATTGACGTACAATAAACAACTAGACTCCCAATCACGCTCAAAAACTGTCCGAAGCAAAAGTCTGAACGACGCGTCTATTGTTCAGAGTTTTGGTTCAGTTGTGTTTCGACCGCGCTTTGATAACAATGTATATGTCTCTTTCGCACCGTAATCTTACTATTGAGAACAAAAGAGACAGGCAGGTTTCCAGCGCGTGGTGTCGTGTCATTACTTCTCACGAAATAAGGTGTCAATTTGAACGAATATGTTAATGTTATCTGTCTAAGTCGATGTGTTGACACACACAACACATAGACGAAGCAACTCGGACGTTTCTTGAGGAACCTTTGTTAGCGACTGAGAGTCTAGTTGTTTATTGTAAGTCAATGGCGGGCTACCTAGAATTTCTACGAGTTCTACGTCTTGGCCCCGCCTACCCTACACTAAAGCCAATATAGTAAACACAAAATTCAATGCCACACACTAAATTAAATGGTAATTTTACTAACCCACCACCATCATAATACAACACGCGTTTTAACTTTCTCCGAGGCATTATCAGCAATTATAGACGCGCCGATGAATAATGTGATTTGTGAATGCGCATAAAAATATTAAACTTACAACCACTGCTGTTATGTACAACATGTGTGAAATTTCCTGCAATACTCGGACAATTGTGAAGTAAATCTGCAGCAGATCGATGGCGAAAGGCAATAAATGTAACTGCAACTGAAAAAAAAATAAAAAGGACTAGGCTGAATTTTTTCGGGTCACTGGGCAAAAATAACCACTTTGAATAGAGCAGAGGCAGACCAAGAGGGAGATGGGGCGACTTGTAACTTTTTGACCCGGGTGGAATGAGAAAGGGATGGCACACGATGGGAGCAACGGAAGACCAGCGCTGGCTGTAAGGCCGGCTAATGCTGAGCTGGGACCATTGTGTGACAATTTATTTATCTGTATCTTTTTACAGTCATGTTCTTTTTGTTTTTAACTACTTTTGTGATTGTCATAAACTTTTCTTTCTTTCTTTATTAAAAACTAGCCTTCCGTCTGCAGCTTCGCCCGCGATAAATTAGTTTTCCCGTAGGAAAATGTATTTTCCCGCGGTAAAAAGTCGTCTATGTCGCTCAGTGATAATGTAGCTTTCTAACGGCAAAATAATTTTTGAAATCGGTCCAGTAGTTTCGGAGCCTATTCAATTCAAACAAACAAACAATCAAATCTTTTCTCTTTATAATATTAGTATAGACTAGCGACCCGCCCGGGCTTCGCACGGTATATTATGCATGTATTATACATTTAAACCTTCCTCTTGAATCACTCTATCTATTAAAAAAAACCGCACCAAAATTCGTTGTGTGGTTTTGAAGATATAAGCATACATAGGGACATAGGGACACAGGGACAGAGAAAGCGACTTTATTTTATACTATGTAGTGATAGTGATGATAATGAAGAAGTACATAGGCGAATGCAATCGATTCATTAAGGAAGCTGTAACGGCGTTCTGCAGAAGCAGTTAACATTACAGAGCCGTAAAAGCGCTGGCGAGCGCTATCATTAGAGAATTCGTTTCACAAAAGGGTTATCGATTTTCTATTAGAACTAATTAAATTTTAAAATGTACCTAATTCTATCTTTTTACTGTTTGTCGTGAATTTTTTAAGTACCTAAGCTAAGCGTACATAATTAATTTGGTACGCCTTCGCGTTAGGTGTTCTTTATTGATAGTGTAATATTTTCATAAACAAAAAAATCCTGTACCCGGCTGACGAAGCTCGGCTTGGTGTTCTCATAATTAGAAAAATCGGATATTCTTATACTATAGCTAAATGGATTTTTCGTCCAACAAAATTAAATACCACTTTTATCGAAATCCTTAGACTTGTTTTTTGATATCATAACACTACAACGTCGAGATCTTTCCGAGTGAATGTTGGGTCTAATAATGATGAAAAAGTGAAACTTTGCAATATAATATTCTAAAGGCCCAGTACACAATGGTGTATGCTGGCTCATTTCAGGCGATCGCCATTGTGTACAGGGGGTGTTGGTATATAGTGGCGGACAAAACTATACGCAATAGCAATGGCGATCGCCTGAAATGGGCCAGCATACGTGATTGTGTACTGGGGCCGTATCTGTGTAGTGTTTTTAGTCCTGTGCTGAATATCCTACCCTTTTCGCTGCATACTAATTTATAAAAAACAAAAGACAGTCATCTAAATTTCTATCAAGAGTTAAATTAAATCAAGGGGTAAATTGTTATCCTATCAACAGTTAGGAGGGATGTACTGAACATGTTTCGCACTATAGAACGTTCCCACAGTAAACGCCGCATGATTTTTCTTGTTAATTCAATGTAACGTCACTTTGATATTTACTGTAAAAAGGTTCTGGGTAACTTCGTTTCATAGTACATTTGAAACACTATTCTCACAATCTTGCTAAATGTGGTCTGTAAGTACCTGTTACCTTAGGCTTTGTCTACCCCGTAAGGGATAAAGACGTGATTGGTGTATGTATGTATGTATGTATATACATTTGAAACAGTACATCAACGGACTGTTCATTGCAACAAGCTGCTACTTTGTTTGAAGCAAAACTTGAGAGCACCTTTATGCTCGTAAGTCGGTTGATTGCTCTTCACAATCATGCTGTATACTAACGACGATAAAACGGAACGTAAAATATCTTATCTTCCATTTTTAACGATGGAGTCGGTATTTTATGGATGATATTGTGAAATAACTGAAAGTTACTGGTCTCAGGCACGCGTCATCTATTCAGCCTTGTTAGGACGCCTAGCACAACCCTGGATGGAGTTCCAAACGCTCCAAAGCGTTTCGATTTCTACATACGCTCGCGCTTAAGCGTTGTCGGCTGAATTACGCGGCATCTCAGCATTCCGGATAAATTGTAAGATAATATGTTGCTTCCATGCTGGTCTGGGAGCAAAGAAAAAACATAGAATGTACCAATTGCTTCTCTTCTCCCGCTGATCATCAAAGGCCAACGTAATGGGCGGAAATCTTAGGAATCATGTTATAGGCGATGCGGCTAGCAACCCATCACTATTTTGATTCCCCTTTCCACCTATACTATACGCCCACAATCATGCTAGACGTGGCGTTTAGCTCTTATAACCTTAGGCTTTGTCTACCCCGTAAGATAAAGATGTAATTTATGCATGTTGTTTAAATCCGCATCAGGTACTCCTACCAATTTACTAAGTTTAATAGTTTCTGGCAAAACGAAAAATGAAGAACAAACTGTTTCAAACTACTCCTAACGCAATACGCGAACAATTTCAAAGCTGTCCAACTTTTTAAAGACTGTCGAAGGAATAAATTTGCATAATAAAGTGTCCTCGGGCTGTGCGGAGATGAAAAAATAACACGCCAAGTAAGATACACTTGTACAAAGAAGATTCTGTGCCACTGCACATTTTTTTTTTTTTATAAAATAAATAATGGAGAATACACTAAGAAAGTAACATAAAGTAAGAGATGAGACTGGCCGGCCACGTCTGCGCATGCACCCAGAGCGGTGGGCACATGTTACCGCTCAGTGGATACCCCAAGAAGGCTATTGGTAGTATTGGTGCCGCGGCAGAGGCGGAGATGGCAGTATGACCTAGACACGTGCTTGAGCGATTGACCCAATGTGTCCAAGATTTTACTATGGATTTTTTTCCTCTTCGTCACGTTCCATACATACCTATATTCAATTGACGAACTAGAATGGAAATTTTGGGACACATTTTTTCTTGTATGAGGATCGATAGGGTTTACGATTCTGAGTATGAGAAACCCAAAATAGTTAAGATCTGGAAAAAATGACCATGTGGACTTTTTTTTATAAAAAAAAACATACACAGCACTTCACTGGGAATTATGAGTACTTATCGACATTCAGTCGGCAGCAGTTGGTATTTGAATTCAATTTCGCATTAAACCGCTTGCGACATGGGAGCTTGACTGACTTTAATCGCACTTTCAGAAAAAAATCAAGGTAAAGTCTATATGACACGCAAAGAAGATTGCCTGACAATTTTGACACTGACAGCTAAGGGCGCGGGTCAAACTACATACACATTTACTGCAATTATAGGTACACCTATAAGCTGGATGAATTGTTTTGGTCGCTTCTTTTGTTGAGTGGAGGCCGCGGATCGGCAAGCGCCGTGCAGGACGCCCTCAGACTAGGTGGAGCTTCGATGGTCACCGCAGTGCGCCCGCAACGCCCGCAGTTCAAGGCCAGGAGGTAACGTGTGTGTTTTTAGACGGTAGGCCTCTCCCCTCCTTCCATAGGGAAGGCAGCGGCGAGCTGGAGAGCCCGTCATACCTCCGTTGCTGCCCCGAGCGCGGAGATGCATAAGGCGCATTTTCCACTCGTTAAAAAAAAAAAGGTGGAGCTTCGCTATGATCTTCGCAAGGTGGCTGGCAAGAGCTGAGGCCTTACCATGACGTCTTAATGGGATTCAATTCCGATACAGTTCGGGTTTTTGCTGTCATTTTTAGTATGAATCTGACAGCGAGCAAACCTAAACTGTAAGGGCGAGAGTAGCCGAGGATCGCGCGCAATGGCGTGTAGTTGGAGAGGTCCAGAGTAGAGAGTTGTCCAGTGAACTATTATGGAGTTGACGATGCATTTCAAACTTTATGTAGGTATTTTATAAGTGCCCCAGCTGAGAGACCGGAGCCTACGGTATCCTAAAAAAATGGAAATTAAACTCCATTAAAACAATACCGAAGCGAAGCTTGTGAATTAACGCGGCATGTTTAAGCACCCGACAAACTATTCAACATTAAACTGTTGTTTTCTGTTGCCAACTTATTGTTCAATTGGTTCGGAATTAGCATGCATTAATAAATTGGCTGTACGACTTCCGACGTCTATAATTTAACTGTTATTTGTTTTACGATGCTATTTAGTTATGGATCTAGTTAGCTCTTATTATTACGCGCTTTTATTAGCGGAATAACGTTTTTGTACTCGTTGATTTTAATCTGTCAATTATGTGTTTATAGACAAAATTGCAGTCACTTACTTTTTAATCTTGGATAGTCTATGGCACTTCGGACTCAACTACAATGAATATTATACAACGCTCTAGACGACTATAATACGACTATAATAATTTCAAAATTAGAATTTCGTGAGCGCTTACCATAGTTACATAATTAGCTCTTAAAATCTCGTACCTTACATAGGCCACTCGGTAAGCCTCGTGGCCTAAACACGGAACTTTAAGAGCCTTCATTATGCACCGATTGTATAAAATAATATTGTCACAATGCGTGCGTTTGTGCGTATATATAAATTGCGTGTATATATTAAAAGAAACCGCATCAAAATCCGTTGTGTAGTTTTGAAGATATAAGCATACATAGGGACATAGGGACAGAGAAAGCCACTTTGTTTTGTACTGTGTAGTGAAGTAGAGTTTCGGTATTGTTATAAATTTATTTTATTATGAAAAAATGCCTTTCATCCAAGTTTCTTGCGGCGCATTCTTTTTGGCAATGGTGGTCTTTCCAAATGCGCTAGTAGTTTACAAAAGACATGTAAAAGAGCCCTTGATGGCCTATTTGCAAAAGTAACACTTTGAATTTTGAATTTTGCAATACCTTATGTCAAGATAATGTTGCAAAATAGACGCTAAGCGTACACAATCTCAGATTAGATCAAAAACCGAGGCGAAGCATGATTTTCACGAGTAGCAATCAAATCAGTTGGTGGCGTTGTCTGTGCCGTGCCGATTGACGATTGCCGGTTGCCGGTTGCCGGTTGCCGTGCCGGCCGGGTGTCGCGGTCCAATTTGCGTCTGTAATTGCCACCGAGGCGCTTTGACGGGAATCACTTCTCACCGGATAATTAAACGACGCACGGAACAGTACGACCCGGCTAAATGTAGTCCGGACGCGAACCGGTTGGAACCGGTTCAGGTTTTGTTTTGTTGGGTTTTTGGGTATCGTGTAGAGTTTTTGTAAGTAGGTAAGTATGTAAATGCTTTCTTGTACAAATATAAGAAACAGATACAAATTACAAAAAAAACAGGAAATATATGCACAAAGGCGAATTTATTCCTATAAGGGATCTCTACCAGTTAACCTTTGAGTAGATGAGAGGAGCATTAAGCGAGGGATTTGTATGTGTTATAAGTGTGAGGCTGCTAGCAATAATATTTTTTTTCAATTTGTTATTAAATAACTAGGTAGATGTTATAATACTTACAAATAATAAATCCCTACAAGAGACTTTCGCTAAGCTCATATTAATTTAAAATAATGTTTTATTTGTTTGTCTTTACTCGCAGACAAAACTATACGTTTTGCTTAGTTTTTTTTTTTTAATGTTAGAAAGGCCAGACAAACGAACTAGTGGGTCACCTGATGGTAAATGATCACCACCGTCCATAGACACCCGCAGCACTTTACGCGATGCCAGTAGTATTTTAAGTTTTTTTATTTGTGAAGACGTTGACTTAAGAACAATAATTTAACAAGTATTTACTTCCATGCTGATCTGGGAGCAAAGAAAAAACAAAGAATATACGAGTTGCTTCTCTTCCTGCGCAGATGGTAAAAGCCCATCGAGGGAATGTGCGAAAATCTTAGGAATCATGTTATAGGCGATGCAGCTAGCAACCCATCACTATTTCGATTCGATTTTTTGTCATCTATACGCTCACAATCTTGCTAATCGTGGCCTAGGTCTTGCCACCTTAGGCTCTGTCTACCCCGTAAGGGATAAAGACGTGATTTATGTATGTATGTATTAACGTAAAACTTTACTGCAATACGCTACACTTCTAATCTGTTCGCCCAAGCAAAGCTGCGTAGAGCGTCTACGCCGTAGCTACTGTACTCGTAGCACACGTAGCAGACACCGTTGAACATTTTTGAACAAGTAGACACCAAACTATAATAGAGTGAACAAAATGGTTCAGAACTTGAACAACTATCTACACAATAGAGGCGGTGACATATTTAAAGGGTCCTTTTCTTGAAATATAGATGGCGCTTGTAGGTATCTAATTTGCCATGGTCCCCAGAGAGTTGTATCAGTTTATTTCTCATGCCTCCAAAGTACCGGAGGGTTTGAATTTTTTGCTATCCTCTGGGACGTATCTTTGATTAATTTTAAACAAGATTTATGTGCTTGTGCTCGAGTACTTTGAACACTAGCTGTTGCCCGTGACTTTGTTTGTGAGTAAGTGATGAAACTGTATACCTATAAATGTTATTGTAAAGTTCTTCTTCTTCTTCTTTTTTTTTGTGGCGTATCAAGTCGTTATAGTGACGACAACTTCGCCAATGTCAATGTAAAAATTTTTATTAAAAAATCTTGTGACAAAATGTCGGCAACGTTGTACGGTAATGGTCAAAGACCCCCCTCCCCCCCCTGTCGGGCTCTTAGCCAACGGTCAATGATATCCCTCAGAAACTGCCAGGAAATCATTAGCCGTTGCCCAGGGCGCACCGGACCAAGCACTGCTCTTCCCCCCGGACGGATCCAAAAACGAACCGCAGCTCTTAATCACACGTGGAGGTAACCCGACTCGCACCCCTATTGTAAAGTTGACAAAGTTTTAAGTATATGTAAGAGAGGTTGCTATTTTTTTTCTTACATTCAGTCAAATTAATTCAATCACCTCCCTAAAATATTCTAGATAAATTTAAAAACCTTTGGGTTCTGCCATGCTGGTCTGGGAGTAAAGAAAAAACATAGAGTTTACCAGTTGATTTTCTTCCTGCGCAGATGGTAAAAGCCTACCGAGGGAATGAGCGAAAATCTTAGGAATCATGCTATAGGCGATGCAGCAACCCATCACTATTTTGATTTCCCTTTCCAGCTATACGCCCTTAATCATGATATACGTGGCCTTAAGGTTTTGTTACCTTAGGTTCTGTCTACCTCGTAAGAGATAAACACGTGATATATGTATGTATGTTGGAGACGAAATCTAATCAAAGGAAAGTAAATCAATTATTTTGTGATCCACCTCAAATTATTAAACTGCCGATTATTTTAAGATAAATAGCAACGGGAAAACCAATATTGTCTGAAATGCTTTAATTCACTTTATTTCCGATAGTAATCTCATTACTAGAATAATTCAGAACGACGTCAAACGCGTGCAGTGGGCCCTGACCCATCGATCCGGGTGTAGGTGGAGAGCTTCCCACCATTTAGGCTAAGTCATTGGGGCAATTTTTGCAACACCTCACTTAAACTGACCGAAAAGTTTTGATCGTTTATGAGTGAAACGGCAAAACTGGGGGCAGTGAATAATTTACATAGGATATCGTTCATCTTAAAAAAGCTGACTTTTATGTTAGTATCTTTTTGGTACTTCACTGTAGCTACTATGATGCGAACTTTTCTTAGCGACGTATGCATGTTTAGATATTCATTGTCGTTCAATGTTGATGAATCGTGATATTAAGGAAAATATGTATTTTTTATTCTGTTTATTTTTACATCGGGCATTAACGAGCAGGCAAGTCACCTAATGGAAAGCAACCATCGACCGCCGAACTTTTTAGAAATTAGTAGGCTTTCTTCGTAGGTCCCTGGATTGTACGAGTAGTTCAGAAATATTGGCGCTGAAATCTACTTCACCTTCACTGTGCGTAGCAAAAAGCGAGAAGTAGACTGGCCTTATCCAAAATTCGATTTTCAAAGTTCATTGCGAGCCATTCACACTAACAGTCATTAATTTGACAGTAAGATGGCACGACATGTACTTTGAATTTCGAACTTCGGAGTGGCTCAGCTGATTTTGCCTCAACGACGTACCTTGGCATAACGTTCAGCTCTCGCGCTACCAACTGTCAATATGATTCAACGTATTGTAAGGCTTTTCCGCGAATTCCCGTATTTATTCCACTCAGCTGCCAAGGACCTATCAATCTTAATTATTGCGAAAACGATATTTCCTTTGTTTCTGTCAGTCATTTTGTCTTTGTAAACAACGGAAAGCAATAACGGGTTCGTTTCTGGGGCGACGCTCGGCGTGACCTACTTAAGCTTATAATTTTACTTTTAACACTGCGGAGAAGTAACGACAGCTTCCATGAAATAGTGCTCTATTCGTTTTAAAAATACTTTTTTTTTTATATGAATAGGAAGGCAAACGAGCAAGTGGGTCACCTGATGGTAAGTGATCACCACTGCCCATAGACACCCGCAACCCCGGAGGGATTGCAAATGCGTTGCCAACCTAGAGGACTAAGATGAAATGCCTCTTGTGCCCGTAATTTCCCCGGCTGTCCTACTCTCCACACCGGAACACACCAGTGCAAGCACTGCTACTTAGCGGCAGGATTAGCGAGTAAGATGATGGTAGCGATCCGGACGAACCTTGCACAAGGCCCTACTACCCGCGTACTATACCTAGTACCTATCATTTGAAAAACAGCGCCTTCTCCCGTCCCTGGTGAGCAGTAGATGTTCCACGGGAGTTTGTAATCGTGTCGTACAGGGAATCGAAACCGAATCCTCGTCATTCCGTGACGCGTGTTGTACCCCTACAACACCCGTAGCAAGTGAAGCCTTCGAATTTTTCTGTCAGTTACTAGCTGTCACGTGACCTTGTTACTATGCGAATTTTTGTCGCCAAGCATTTACAAACACATTTACAAACTCCCGTGGAAACTCTACTGCTCACCAGGGACGAGAGGCGCTGTTATATTTGGTAGTTATGTATTATGGCTCTCATTATTTGTAATTTTTAATCTCACTCATCCGTCTCAAACATAATAATCCTCTCATCTACTCAAAGGTTGACTGGAAGAGATTCCTCAAAGGGATAAGTCCGCATTTGTGCTTGTTTCTCAGTGTTTGTCAATTGTAGTTGATTTATGTTTACTTTGCACAATAAAAAGTTTAGATACATACAAAGGTTACAAAGGTTAAGTAAAGTTATCTGGAAGAGGTCCCTTTAAGGGATAAGTTCGCCTTTATACATGTTTATATATTTTATTGAATCAGGCATTACTTTGCGGAGGTCCATTTCAACGAACAAAAATACTTACCTTGCTACTCTGCTACTCAACTCGCCTCGTCGCTACTCAACTCCCTTTGAGTAGTGGAGTAGCAAGATAAATACTTTTTGTTTATTTACATCTGTTTATCTCATTACCAGTAAAACGAATGAGTTTTATGTACAACTAGCTGACCCGGCGAACTTTGTTCCACCTTCAATTTGAAAAATTCCAGTGGTTTGGGCTGTGCTATCCCGCGGGAACTATGCAATTTTCCGGGATAAAAACTATCCTATGTCCTTTCCCGGGACTCAAACTATCTGTATACCAAGTTTCAACTAAATCGGCCCAGCGGTTTAAGCGTAAAAAGGTAACAGACAGACAGACAGACAGAGTTACTTTCGCATTTATAATATTAGTAAGGAAGTAAGGATAAGGATAAAGAGTTATAAATACATACATACAATGATATTTCCAATAGTTTCGTTCGCCAACAAAAGCCACAAAACAGACCATAAAAGCAGTAAATAATTTCTTACGCACTAACAACGCCGCATTGTGTCGTACAGTCGTGTAAGCAATTCCGGCCGCACTATCCCGACACTCCGTTTTCTCATGCAAATGTTTGCGGTACCCGAATAGCGTTGTTTCCGAATTGTTTCGCCCCCAATTGCTCTTTCATTCTTGTCCGCGTCGCGTTTTATTTGCACGCCGTTTCGTTCGAGCCGTTTTTGTGCCTCATCGATTTCTCGGGCAACTTTTGACAAGTGCACGAAGGAAAGTTTCGCCTAGTTGCCGGGATGCAAGTTGCGCATTTTATTACGAGTGCATAGTTTTATGTTGAAGCTGTTGCGGCCAACTTTAGCGTGAGAATTCGCAAGTTCATGGCATGAAAAGTGTATTATTCGGTTTTCTATTAGTTCAATGGTTCAGTGAATCCAGAGAATTTAAGGACAAAAAATGTATAGACAAAGTTGTTTAAACACTTTAGTATTAATAAGATGGATGGTGTGTCGTGGAATTTAAATGCTAGGATATTTATGTGATTTTATTTTTGTTTTCAACGATAGATATTTTACAAACAGTTGAATATTTTACTTACTTTTTTTTCTAATATTTTCAAATTGACAAAAACAGTTTTTTTTAATAAACCTTGTTGCAAACTTGATCTCAAAACGCGACTGTTTTATAGCACTATGTATGTATGTGTTTTACTCTTTATTGTACGTAAAACACATTAAATATTACAGGTAACGAGAAAAAAAGATGTACAAAGGCAAACTTATCCCTTAAAGGGCTTCCAGCTAACCTTCGAACGTTTCACAGGACAAGAGAAACCAGAGTAGACATATTAAAAAGCGAAGACCAAAGACCCTAACTTAACCTAAACAAATAAAGCATTAAAATAAAGCAGTACTCATAGTCGCTCACATAATTATGCAATTACGTTCACATAATGAAGTTAACTTTCATGAATAGTAAACCGACATGCTTGCTGACATGTTAGTTGCTGTAAATTATAAAGCAGGCCTTTTTACAATTTAAAATGTATGTTTTTTTGCCGTTGACCTACTTTTGACTGTTTTGTGATTGGTGACGTTGTTTACTTTAGTTTCGTATATAGAGTAGGTAACCAACAGACAACAGTGGTTAGAAAACTTGACTACAAAGCTTAAAGTCCTGGATGCTCAATTCTATCGTGTTTGACCTCAGACAGGGCAGCAATGGCCGCAATTGCTTGACGTAATTTAAAAAAACCAGACGTCTTACTCTATTGATTACATGCTCAATGGTTTCGTACTATGAACTATTATTAAACGAACTATATCCAATTAAGTTGTTTCTCTAAAAAGTTGGTTGTTTCTTCCATGCTGGTCTGGGAGTAAAGAAAAAACATAGAATGTACCAGTTGCTTCTTTTCCCGCGCAGATGGTAAAATCATAGGAATCATGTTACAGGCGATACGGCTAGCAACCCATCACTATTTAGATTCCACTTTCCACATATACGCCCACAGTCTTGCTAAACGTGGCCTTTAGGTCTTGTTACCTTAGGCTCTGTCTACCCCGTAAGGGATAAAGACGTGATCTGTTGTGTATGTACCTATATATGTATGTGTCTAAAATAAGTCACTCTCTGCTGAACTGAACAATATTTTACAATGTTGCAACATTTGCAACTGTTATCATCCTCTTCATGAGAGCCCTCGTCAAAATAGCAGTTAATAGCTTTACTCGCTCAAGTAGCGCGACACAAAGCTATAATTAGTGATGGAGGTGGTACCCTCTCAGACGACACTTGGTGCACGACTGACGTGAGCCCTCAATTGCGGTTATACCCTCAACAATTCAACACTAGGCTAAAAGGCAGTAATTGCGCCTAGCAACTGCTTTTATTAGGTAGTATGTATGTATAACTCTTTATTTTACATAAAACACATTCAATTTTACAGGTAATGAGAAAAACAGATGTGCAAAGACGAACTTATCCCTTAAAGGGATCTTTTCCAGCTAACCTTCGAACGATAGTGAAAGTAGTGTGTCTAGAGTGACTACATCTATTTAATCGCACCTCCGAGTTTTTCGGAACTGATGTGCGAAAATACATTTGAAATTTACCAAGATAAAAGAAGAAGAAAGTCGTAAAGAAACTAACACCAGTGAAGCAGTTTGCAATGATTAATAATAAATAAAATATCTATATTATCAAAGCATTAGGCACATACATGCATTAGATAAATAGGAGAGGAGACTCAGCAGGCACGCTGGTTTTCAGTCTTCGACCGGATTAAAAACTAACTAAGCATAGGTAAGGAAGGTTCACTGCCAAATCAATAGAAGCAATGCTGCGTGTAAAGTTTCCAATCGACTTTAGACTCACATAGGACCTATGGCCTAAGCCCATTCATTTTGAGTAAGCCTGTATCCAGAAATATATCGTATTCAGACTGGTCATGATGATGAAGTGGAATTGAAATATAATCTGTACCGCCATACTTATATTTGAGTTTAATTTAGACGAGAAATGTCAAAAACTTCTAATTTACTGGGCGGTGATTATTGGCTAATAGAAACGAAAATTACTAACCAAAAAATCGACATCAAAGAGGCTATTTCTGAGAAGTTGCCCGTAATTAACTCAGGTAGTAATTAAAAACAATTTTCTTTGAACGTAACAAGAACTAAGGACTATAAGGCCTATTCAGACTTTATAGGGCGAAACAATTAAAATATTATTTGCAAGACCTTTATTCACATGAATGAATTCGCGTCAAGCCCAAACACCTTGTTAAAAACAAAAAAACAGTCTTACTTGTTCAACTCCAACAGAAAATACGTATAAAGAGTTTTACTACATTTTTAAATGACATCAACAGTAAGGTAAGGACGTACGTCTGTTCGTCTCCAGTCAATATGCGTCTCGTTGGGCACAGTGTCTCCTCTTTGAGTTTGAGGAGCTGGTCTACAGTTCCCACACGACTATAGAGTGCAATGGGAATTTGACATACACCATTGAATTGCTTCGCAACTTTACTGGATTCAAATTTAATTCAAACTCAAAATACCTAAATTCGAAGACACGAGTCCACGATCCCAGTTTAAAAGGCGGTAAATAAAACCAGTAGGCTATCACAGCTTTTTGCACCTATTATTCTACGTTCTACGTTTATTAATAAGAAAGGTATCCCTTTATTCCTGTCCACAAAACATAAATTCAACGGGTTCATCGTAACAAATAAACAAGAATTGTCATCCCACGTACTCGTAACGAGCCGAGACAATAACAATAAAGGCTAATGTATACCGCATTCACATTGCCCAAATGCAATATATAATAAGCATTCGCGCTAATGCGGCCTAATGGCGGTTGATGTAAGGAAACGCCAAGTTTTACGTGGAGTCGGGTTTCAGTCGTCGACGGCTCCGTCTCCTGGTTACGGCGTGGTGCTAAGCTAAAACGCCGTAAGTGACTTAGTCGGAACCGAATAAAGGGCCAAAATCCCATTTGGTGTTAAACGTTGGTAATTGTATTCGTAAAGTGAACTAGGTACATAATTTGAATACTTAACTTCACTCGTTGTTTTATTAAAAAATCATCAATGAACAGAGAAATAAAATTACACAAGAAATTTATCAACCCCAAATAAATTTCATCATGATTCAAAATTTATGTTACTTCAAATATGCAAGCAAAGAGTACTCATGGCTTAAAAGAAAATTGAAAATTGTACTCAAAAAAAATACAATTATTTTACACGCCAATAGCAAAGTTTCATTTGCGGCTTTCTTACTCAGCACAGCGTGCTAGCAGTTCCGAGTCTCATTTAATGAATGGAACGTGTCCTATTCCCTACAGTTACTGTAATTCTTAATGAGGATCCAGAACCATACGCGTTAATTTTGCGGTGCGTTAGCATTACTATGAAGGGCGATGACGTCACTAAGGTCTGCCTTTCATTAGACAGTCATGGCGAGGGGTGACCGTCTTAATATCACCAATGGGGGTAACTCGCGTACCTTTTCTTGCGTTGTAGCTCGTTCTGTCCTTTTTTAACTAAGTGTGTAAGATAAAGACACAGACAAACAAGAAAACAGGGCGCTTCTTAAGCTTCACTTCTTAATACGTGAGTCGATTTATCTATTGTTAATATAACCACGTGTCTAACTTACCTTTATATTTTGTTAGTTTAAATAGTATTGGCGATAGGCTGTTGGTGTTCTTTGACGTAACTTGCCAGACGAGTACAGCAATAGCTCCGGAGATTTTACAAAACTCAGATCATTTCTCCTGAGAATATCTAAGTTAGAGCGGATTGAGGTAAGTGATTTGTGGAAGTAAAAAAAACTACAGAAAAAATAAAATTTACAAAATTTTCGTTGACGATAAAACCGGGTTAACTCAAACGTGCTCAAAACGTGAAATAGATTTATTAATATCGCAGTTGTCCTCAAAACTAATGAAACTCGTTAGTGTAACTAACTTATTGTTTTGCTATGAATGAAAATTTCAGCGAAAACTCGAGTGAAACTAGAGCATAAGTTGTTCGCATTGGCCCGACCGCAGCCTGCACGCAATCCTGTTGCGTTAACGCGAGTTCGGAACTTAAATTGTACACATTAAGGCTTATTTTAATGAACAACTTTGGTTGTGATTTATTCCGTTAATGATAGTTCTGACCCTTATTTTCATGTAGCTCTTGAAATATTCTTAGGTTTTACTTGGAATTTATTTTGCGCTAATCTAAATGGTTTTTACGAAAAGTCTGTATTACGAGACTGCATAAAAATAATAATTTTGACAAAGTATTTTGGGTGCATGGATTCGGTTTTGAAATTTTTCTCAAGAAGAAAACGTAAAATTTAAATTAAGTAAGTAACAAACTGAATCGTTCGTTCTTCATCTTATGCGGAAAAAGAATAAATAACCACACTTTAGTGTTTTATTTTATAAAATAAGCTGCAAAAACTGTATAATATTTATCACACCAAAACTAGCTCCAACCTTATGAAGTCCAAGCGCATGTTTTAATTATTCACGTAGAACTATCTCGAGCAAAATGATGTTACCGCGTTCTAGCTAAGGATGTACGCGGCCGTGGCGTAAGTGAATTCTTAAATCTACACTGAAATCTAGTCAGCTGAGTATCTACTGCAGCTCCCGCTGCACACTGCAACCACAATGCAAATTGCATTTATGGAATGGCACCGCTAAATAAACTCTATACATTTTGTGTTTAAATAAGGAAACTGAGCGAGTTTTGTTTGTATAGCGAAATAAGCTTCATTTTAGCTATTTTCATACCTCGTGGTCGCCTGCCACATGTTTCATTGTGGAAAATTTTAATAGGATGTCGTTAAAACTGACGGAGCGTATACGAAACAAGATAGGGTTGGAGCATAAAACAAAGTGATTCTGAGTTATGTGCTGCGCTTGCTTTTGGTAAAATTTCTAATGCGTTGGTGAAGCGTAGTGCAGGGTAGGTATACATTACCCGGTTTTTGATTAGGACGGACCCATCCGTGGGAGTCATAAAAGGCGGCTAAAGGGCTTGACGTGAGAAAGGGCAGCGTTCTCTGTTGTCAACTCGAATCTCGGACTCCAGCACTGCGGTGGGGTCGCAGGTAAAGGGAAACCACCACATAATTACTAAAAAAGTTGTCACGAAGATTCATGTCCTCAAATAATAACTAGGTATCTTGTCAAGGAGTGTGAATTAATGGAACAATACACAGTTAAATCAATGACACCCGGCTTCGTTTAGTGTCGGTGATAGCATTCGGACGTTAATATCAAAACCTAATCGTGAAGTCAGGTTTTTTTAGTTCGAACATTAAAGAGCATAGTTATACTCCAAAACAATACAATACTCACAATATATAATAGATACTCACATTGACCATCACATATAACAACCAAAAAAGAAAAAAGGTATACAGAAATTACAAGGTAACAATATGCGGCCTCATCGCTACAGAGCGATCTCTATCAGGCAACTATAATGGACTGGAGAAAAGAACAGATCTGAACAGGTGATGCAATTTAGAATATACGAGTATCATTAATACATGAAACACACACTTATAATAAATGGAGATATAAATAGACACATACACACATAGTTAAAAAAGCCAGCTATAAGATTTATACGTACATACATAAATCACGTCTTTAACCCTTACGGGTTAGACAGAGCCTAAGGTGACAAGACCGAAGAAAAAGAAGATAAAATTGAAAATTCAAGACAAGGTACCCAAAAACTACTAGCGTTGCCTCTTTGTACAGCAACACCAAAGCATTGGAACAGCATTCAGAACCACTTACACAGTTCACCTGTTGAATTATTAAAACGTCTTCCAAATCCTCGTAAACGTTGGCCAAGTTACTTTGTTCCGGGCGCAACAATATTCCCCTTCAGAAACAGCTCCATTCGTCCAACTTCGGTGCATTATAATATGTTTAGAAACAACATTCAGTTCGGGGTTCGTTACCTTGCACCTGGCTGCAAGAACACCAACAAATCTGCATTTATCAATATACAATTTACTTGAAAACACTTCGGTTAATATATACGCCTCGGAGTCAATTTGTAGTTTACCTAGCACAACCTCGAACAATGGATACCTACAAATCACGTCTATATACTGGGTAGACAGAGCCTTAAGTTGGCAAGCTTAGGCCCTAACGGCCACGTTTAGCATGATTGCGGGCGTATCAATGGGACACGGGAAACAAAATAGTAATGAGTTCAACTAATCAGCGAAAAACTTAGGAATTATCTTATAGGCGACTATTTTGATTCCCCTTTCCACATATACGCCTACAATCACACTAAACGTAAATCATGATAAAGACGTGAGAATATGTCGCACCTTTAGGATGAAAACGCCTCAACTCAAAAAAGCAACTTTTTGGGAAATTGAAATAAAAGAATGGAGATTGTGGCACCATTGTACTTCGTCGTGAATATTATTTTTACTATTGAAGTGACAGCTAAATTTTGGGCATAAAATTGTAAAGGATTAATTTACCTATAAATCAGTTTAAAAAAACGAAATAAATTGTGAGTAATATGTGGATAAATAAAGGTTTTTATCTCATCAGTCACAATGACATAGTACGCCAGATAGATGTTTTTATTTAATAATTAAATGACACTATTAAAAATAAGTCCTTAAACTCTTTGAGTATTTCGATATTAAAACGACACAAATCTGAATAATTCATCAAATTATATAAATTATACCAGAAATAAATGGTCGCAAATAGTCACAATAATAAATACGTCGGTTTCAAATTAAAAATTAAAGTGAAATATACCGTTTCAATCAGAATGAAGACGACTCAATAGGGTTTCCGTCACTACTATTCTGTCCATGTGACGTCTATCCTACAGGTGCTTCGACAGAACACTGAATGCGCCCCTCCCGCACCGTCATGAGCACGGAATTCCCCGCGCAAGAAAGAGACCGATATTGCAGCTTTGTCCCATTCCGGCCTGAATGTGGCGTTTTATTATTTATGGAACGATAGATATGACCGTATAAAGTCTTTTTACGACCCTAACACAAAAACCCTGTTTTTTGAGATGTGTCGTTTTCGTCCTAAAGGTGCGATGTATGTATGTTCAATCAGTCACAACAGGAATAATCTGGTACCAACTTGAGATTTTCACTCATACCCACGATGGGCTTTTACCAGGCGCGGAAAGAGAAGCAACTGGTACATTCAAATTTTTCTTTGCTCTCAGACCAGCATGGAAGAATATTAAATCTGCTAAAACTTTAGCTTTTGTAACTCACGATGGCGAGTGAGCTATATTTGTGGTAAGCACGCATCTGCACACGTGTAAAAGTGTGCGTGAGAGTGAAGGCAGCTTTTATGGTAAGTATAAAATTTAAAAGAAATCTCGCTTGAAAATTGTTCCGTAAGACACGCACACTTTGCAAGAAACAATTGCTTGAACGCAGAGCAATGGAACATTTACCAAATGCATTTGTTATTCTAAAATAAGTCTTCGTTCGGCAACTATGAGACAATGTCTTCAAAGCTCCAAGTCTCGGGGTCCAGATTTAGGACGCTCAGCATCCCGAACAACACTCGGAGATATTGTTGCGTTTTTATTAAAATAGTACTGTAGTTTTTACAAATTTTCATTTATCTTGCAATGTATGTATGTCCGGGTAGAATCTTGCAACTCAATTTTAAAAGGATATCTTTAACCGATTGAGCTGAAATCTGGCATAATTTTGAAGATCGGAAAATGCAACAAGCAGTGAAATTCCGGTAGCCCGGTCAGGACCGTCTCCGCAGGAGGGCACTCTTTAACGGTTGGTCCGATTGACTTGAAATTTGGTATAGATAATGTAGATGACAATAAAATAATAGTAGGTAGTTTTACTATATATAAACTAGCTTCTGCCTGCGCCTTTGTCTGCGTTGAAATATGCATAATATACCTTCCTCTTGAATCACTATCTATTAAAAAGCGCATCGATATCCGTTACGTAGTTTTAAAGATCTAAGTATAGGGACAGACAGAAAGCGACTTTGTTTTATACCATGTAGTGATGTCATTTTTGTCATAAACTTATTTATAAGTATATTGACGCAAGTCACGCGTCAATTGTTACAGAGCCAGTTCAAATTCCATAAAACAGCTACCATTAACCTCATAAAGTTTGCGGCAAGGTCGGCGTCCGATTAAAAAAATCCGCCTTCGAGTTAGGTACAAAGTTGAAACAATTTATGGCCATATCGATAAGATGTGTTCGGAACACGTGCTCGCCAGATCTTGATACGAAAAAACCTCCCTTCGTCCTTGTGACGGGGGCTGTGACAGGGCCACTACTATGAACGACAAGCAAGCGATATTCTAATGATTTTTATCTAGATGAACATAACTTCCCTTCAATATGTTCAGGAAAGATTAGCAAATAACCTACATTAAGAAACCTGTCACTGAAACTTTATAGAGAGTGGTGAGACAGGTCCTGAAGCTAGCTTTTCTTTCTAGTGACTAGATAAAAAATAAGTGAACATTAACGAAAAATGTTTCAGCAGTTTGAGTTTGAGAGGTAATGACCATCAGTTCTCTCAGCTACAAAAGTTAGTACCTTCCAGTAAAAGTAAGCAATGGAACAATGATCTTAAAATAATAGTCATTGCAATTCACACTTCTTTTCCCAATGATGTATCTAATTTTTGATTCCAATTTCCACCCGTACGCTCACAATCTTGCTAAATGTGGCCTGTAGGTTTTGTTACCTTAGACTCTGTCTACCCCGTGAGGAATAAAGACGTGACGCCCCTTACTTTACCAAGTTTTGCTGTACATTACATGTCTTGTTAATTAACTCTTTTGTGGTTAGTGCTTAAACCGCGCAATGAACGGCAATATCGCTCGCCCGTAGCGCGTTGTCAAGATCTGGCTTACCATGCCGTCTTTAATCCGATTAAATTACCGATTCAGTTTAGATTCGCTCGCTGTCAGATTCATACTAAAAATTACAGCTAAAACTTGAACTGTCATGGTAAGGCCCTGGCCTTAAAACTCACCTTGTTGGCCTAATAAAGTCGTAAACACATCGAATATAACTATGGCGGCGGAAAACGGCATTCGGATGGTTATGATCGTTCCGACAGATTAAGACTTGCGCAACATGTGTACACGTCTTTATAACGTCTACGTAGTATTACGAAAGTACGCGACTTCCAGCCACGTAGTGAAGAAATTGAAAGCACGATGCTTGGGTTTCACGGAATATTGCGTCGTGTAAAAACGTCTATGTATCTTCCTAAATATTTAGGAAGCTGCTTATAATAACACACGACACGTGATCATATTCTGATTTTTGTAAATGACCATGCTGGTCTGGGAGCAAAGAAAAAACAGAATATACCAGGAGCTTCTCTTCCCGCGCGGATGGTAAAATCCCATCGAGGAAATGGGCCAATCTTAGGAATCATGTTATAGGCGATGACGGTAGCAACCCATCACTATTTTGATTCTCCTTTCTAATACGCCCACAATCATGCTAAACATGGTCTTTGGGTCTTGGGGGAGGCCTAGTGTCCAACAGTGGACTCAATAACTGAGAAATAAAAAATGGTTCCTTTATACTAATTTAAAGTCACAGTATATGTATACTTCAGTATGTCCTGAAATATATATATTGAGCGTTCGCCAGTCCAACACGTGTTTTGCCAGAGATTAACATAAATCTACGTGAAATTTAAAATAAGCGAAGCGGGCAAAGTGGAAAAACGTTAAAAACGCCCATTAATTCAATAAAATTAAAAGTTCAGAGTTGTCTAACAAGAGGTCAATCAGTGTAAACTGAGCCCGGCGGAGCGAGACCGGCCCCAGTGTTGCCAACTACAAAAGGTACAATTCGCCAAGCCCAACGTCAAAAGTCGCCAGAAAGTCGCTAAATGTGAAGCTAGTTCTGTAAAAACACAAGGGAGTTGCGGTGCTAATATGCAGTAATGTTTCTTCCACACTTATTAATTTTAGTTCTTCCATGCTGGTCTGGGAGTATAGAAATAACCTTTTGTTGCTTCTTCCCGCGCTGATGGTAAAAGCCCATCGAGGGAATGGGCGAAAATCTTAGGAATCATGTTATAGGCAATGCGGCTAGCATCCCATCACTAATTTGATTCCCCTTTCCACCTATACGCCCACAATCATGCCAAACGTGGCCTTGAGGTCTTGTTACCTTAGGTTCTGTCTACCCCGTAAGGGATAAAGACGAGATTTGTGTATGTGTATACATGTGTATTAATTTTACGTTTTTCTGCATAGACAGTTAATGTTGACCAAAATTGGTGTGAATTTTTGCCAGTGTTCATTCATACACTATAATACTTAAGTAGGTAAGTAGGCATGTACGTATGTACTTCGTATAATCCTAAAAACTTTTTAAAGTTAATAAAAACGAAAATATATCTGCCTGAAAGTATAACAAAATACAATACTCAAGTGACCCAAAAGAAATTATTATTGATTTCGTCTCTAAAATTTTCATTGCCAAGACAAAAGTCGCCATTTCTAGCGACAGACTTGCTAAATTGGCAGCACTGCCGTCCGCTTGCGCCGGATATTTAATATTATTACGGAATATCCGAAGCGGATGTTTCGCTTTTGACTGCACCGCGCCGCCCCGCTTCGCTCACTTCGCTCACTTCGCTCGCTCCGCTGGACAACGCGCGATACTTCCCGCTTCCTTGGTTCCTGTTCTCGAATTATTTCTGTAAGAAACGAACGTGGATTGTAGAGCAAGCCTAGTGTTAATACCGATATTTTATTGGTATATTTGGATATCGGAATATCGGTATTTTATCCCGTGCCGTACCAACTGATCGGTACCAAGTATTGAAAAATTGTAGAAACCTCATCATCATCATCATCTACAGCCTATGGCTCAGAAAGAGAGGGCTTGTGCTGTTCCGACGCAGGGCCAGTGCGGACTGGGAACTCCACACACACCATTGAATTGCTTGGCAGACGTGTGCTGGTTTCCTCACTATGTTTTCTCACTATGATTTCGCACATAAATTCCGAAATGTCAGAGGTGTGAGCCCGGGTTTTGGACCGACGACCCTCTGCTTGAGAAGTCACTGGTCACACACACACAAATCACGTCTTTATTCCTTACGGGGTAGACAGAGCCTAAGGAAACAAGACCTAAAGGCCACGTTTAGCATGATTGCGGGCGTATAGGGCGCGTATAGCGTACGGGTTGCTAGCTGCATCGCCTATAAAAATCATGATTCCTATGCACATTCCCTCGATGGGCTTTTACCATCTGCGCAGGAAGAGAAGCAACTGGTACATTCTATGTTTTTTCTTTACTCCCAGACCAGCAGGGAAGCTATAGAAAATTTATAGATACCTTATAATAGTTAAATACGGTAGTGACTGAAGATTGTGAAGATTACTGTTTCTTGTGATCGGTATCTGTCGACATCGATATCCGGTATCCGGATACTATCGGTATAAAAAAATATACAGATTAATTTTAGGTATCGATATCAGTCCTGGCCGTGACTCGGCTTCGGCGCTCCAGACACGCTTTTTGCGGGCGCCGTAAAAATTGTTTAAGAGTTATTAACTCTAATGAACGTCGAAAACAACGTTTAAATCTTAAAGAATCTCAAATTAAAGCGCTGACGGGGAAGCAGAGTTAACTTTTTCAAGAATTAATTAGTTTGGAAACAATTTATAGCTTTACATTAAGCGTTTCGGAGTTTCTCACGTAACGTAATCAAAAGAAAAGTTTTATTAGGCGTCACCGTGGCGATTTAAATTCAGCGTCGGGCGTGGCGCCCGCGCCGCTGCCTACCGCGCTGCGTCTGCGACCGAACAAACATACGAGTGTGGCCTAGTGGTTAAAGAACCTGGCTCTGATGCTTGAGATCCCGGCTTCGATCCCCGGTCAGAGCTAACAATATGACATGTGTGAAATAACCGAACCTAAAAAACTCATTTTAGAAACAAGCTTCTTTCCTGATTGTACTTGCATTGTCATCTGTCCTACATAATGTAATCCAAATTTCAAGTCAATGGACCATTGAAGATTTCCCGCCTGCGGAGACGGTCCTCACTGGACCACCAGAGTTCTACTACCAGATTATGGTATTGACAGCTGACTTACACAAGTATGCAAAATTTCAGCTCAATAGGATGAAGATATCTGCTTCAAAATTGAGTCGCAAGATTCCACCCGGACAAACACACTTACATACCTACATAACTACAAAGGTTGCAATTTATATAAAGCTTGTAATAATATGGTACTAAGGCCTCTTCATGTTGGCCTTGGCCCCATGAGCGCCTTTCAAATGACCGGGTCCCCATAAGCCCGTGATCGGAAACCCGTACCAACAATAACAAAATACGTAGGTATGTTTGTTTTCGGGTCTTGTTTTATATGTATCTAATTAAGTATGTTTATTCTTTGTCTAGTTAGTACTTAGTTTGGGACTACGTCAACATTGGCGTATTGGTTTTTCCTAGTAGCTTATAAATAACCATTTAAACTACGTATCCCGGATACATACGAAACTACCGGACGATTATCCAACATAATTTGCAGGTACTTTATTAATTACTAGCTGTTGTCTGCGATTATTCTGCGAACAATGTGGGATTTTAATGGTGCAAGAGTTTTTCAAATCAAATCTTTCCCCTTCAAAGTCGGTTTAAACCGAGCTAAACATATCCGCGGCAACGACGAGCAAAGAGTCCTATCGGCACCCGGCATCGGCTCCGACACCCGAACATAATTATTTATCAATTTATTGAAACGGCACAAACAGATCCGGTGTTAGGGATCGATTCAATAAATAATCACAAAGGAAGCGTAAAGACAAAGCGAACAAAGCCTTTGTTCGGCACCTCTTGCTGGACGTGCGGACGCCGACAATCGTCTTTGATTCCCGCCTTTGAGGCTGAAATGTGACGGGGGGTTATTATCGCGTATCGGTTGACTGACAGCCTCGCCCGACGAAGAAAAATATGCCTTTCAACCGCTTATGAAGATTGATGCCGCAGGAGTGATTCCCGCCAGCGGATTTGCAAATCGCGCTGTCAATTTTTATTTGGATTTATGATACACCCTGTACTTCCCTTTAAAGGGTAAGGCGTGGGTGAATGATACCCCCTGGGCCGGCCCAGGTCATTGCCTTCGGGTGTCAATTTGTAACAGTATTTTACTTTTCATACGACCTCCGTTCAGCGAGCAATATTTATTAGGTAACCTTTTGTATGTTTACCTTAACGTTGCGAATGGGAAAGCATTACTGATATTGCGACACCCATGTTAAAATTTAAACAAGTCCAGATTAAATTGCATACACATACATAAATCACGTCTTTATACCTTACGAGGTGGCAGTGTCTAAGGTAACAAGACCTAAAGGCCACGTTTAGCATGATTGTGGGCGTATAGGTGGAAAAGGGAAGCCAAATAGTGATGGGTTGATACCATCGCCTATAACATGATTCTTAAGATTTTCATCCATTCTCTCGATGGACTTTATGATTGGACTTTAGTTATCATCGATGCATTTTATTATGATAAAGACGTGATCTATGAATGTATTGACTAGTTACAAATAAATAATGAATTCTTCCACAAGGAACTTTACCATAATTTCAACATCTCATATCCATGTTACAAGCTTACACATTCAACTTCCAACTCTAAATCGAACGAACACGGCTTCTTTTCCGTCATCGAGGACTTTGATCCCATGAATATTTATCACAATTTGAGCTCTAAGCTTGGGTGTTAGGTTTAGTATTTAAACGGTGGTTCGGAAGCAGGTTTCGAGGGTAAGAGGCGTTACGCGAGAGCCATCGATGGCGGACAATGTACGCCGAACGACTCTCCACTCTCCACTCTCCACAGCCATCACTTATATTCGAAATAGCGGTATTTTCACCCCGTTTTTTATTGACACTTTTGCCTTTGAAACCGTTTCTGATACAAATGGTGCCTTTTTGCTGCTTAGGAAGTCGTTTTGAAACTTTTTAACATATTCTTTAATAACGAGTACAGTGAAAGAAACTGAACCACGTAAGAATCTTTTCACTGCTAATGTTATTATGGCTTACCATACACTTGCCAAAGAAATTATTGCAAAACTAGCTGTTGCCCGCGGCTTTGCACGCGTGAACCATGAGCATTTCAAAGAAGCAAGCAATTAAGCAAGCAAGCAAGCGAAACTGCAAGCTTTCAAGCAAGCATGCAAGCATGTAAGTATGCAAGCAGGCATGCAAGCAGGCATGCAAGCAAGCATGCAAGCATGTAAGTATGCAAGCAGGCATGCAAGCAGGCATGCAAGCAGGCATGAAAGCAGGCAAAGCAAGCATGCAAGCAAGCATGCAAGCAAGCAAGCACTCAGCGAGAATGCATGAAAGCATGACATGCAAGCGTGCAAGCAAGCACGCAGTGAGCATGCAAGTAAGCATGCCAAGCAAGCGTGCAAGCAAGCATGCATGCAAGTAAGCAAGTGAACCATGAGCATTTCACAGAAGCAAGCAATCAAGCAAGCAAGCAAGCGAAACTGCAAGCTTTCAATCAAGCATGCAAGCATGTAAGTATGCAAGCAGGCATGCAAGCAGGCATGCAAGCAGGCATGCAAGCAAGCATGCAAGCATGTAAGTATGCAAGCAGGCATGCAAGCAAGCAAGCAAGCGAAACTGCAAGCTTTCAAGCAAGCATGCAAGCATGTAAGTATGCAAGCAGGCACGCAAGCAGGCATAAAAGCAGGCAAAGCAAGCATGCATGCAAGCAAGCGTGCAAGCAAGCACTCAGCGAGAATGCATGAAAGCATGACATGCAAGCGTTCAAGCAAGCACGCAGTGAGCATGCAAGTAAGCATGCCAAGCAAGCGTGCAAGCAAGCATGCATGCAAGTAAGCTCGCAAGCAAGCATGCATGAAAGCAAGTATGCAATCAAGCATGCAAAGCAAGGACTCAAGCAAGCATGCAAGCAAGCCCCCGCATTGCCCCGCTGCCTTAATTTTTCTGAAACTGTAAATATTGCAGGATTTTTATAAAACAAACCTAACCTAACCTATAGGGCTGTCCTAAAATATATCCTAAATAGCTTTTGCCCACGACTTCGTACGCGCTAAGATGTAAAACGAAAAAATAAGTTTTTCCCGTTCCCGTGGAAATTTTGGGGAGTGCTTTCGGAGTTCACTTAAAGCCTTTAAAGAAACACACGTTATAAATGTTAAGTCTCTTTCTTCAGCTGTTTCGTCTCGAAACGTGAAATCCCGTTTTTTCTCGTCCCTGTGGGCGTTTCGGAAAATCCTTTCTTAGTGTTCCCCTACACTCCCGAATAAACCTACGTGACAAATTTCAACTTTCTGCCTGTTCCCGTTTTTCCCGTTCCCGTAAGAACTGAATATATAAATCCCGATTTTTCCTTATCCCGTGGGAATCTCCAAACATCCTGAAATTAGTTTCTTAGTTTTGTAATCACTTACTTTTGTATCAAATTTGAAGAGTCTAGTTATTATAGTTACTGAGATAGCGTCACTCGGAATCGAATATATAATTCCCGTTTTTTCCTTATCAGTGCGTCCTACCCGTCATGACCTACGGAGCTGAGACGTGGACACTCACGGTAGGGTTGGTCCTTACTACATCGCGACGTAATAGTAGTAATAGTACCCACTTAGTAGTAATATATTCATCATCATCATCATCATCATATATCCCTCGGGAACCGTTCATTTTTCCGGGATAAAAAGTAGCCTATGTGTTATTCCAGACTATAATCTATCTATGTTCCAAATTTCATCCAGATCTGTCCAGCCGTTCTGACGTGAAAGAGTAACAAACATCCAAACTCACAAACTTTCACATTTATAATATTAGTAGGATTGTATTAGAGAAGGTTCCAATAGTACTTGATTCAGTGTCTTCGACCGTACTTACAGTGCATTACCAGCATTAATTTGCTTCTTGACACTAGGTAATGTAACTGACTTTTATAATGGAAGAAGAGGCAGACGAGCAAGTTGGCCACCTGGTAAGCGACCAGCGCCACGTATGAGAACCAGCATACCCAGGAGAGATGCCGATCCATTGTCGGCCTTTAAGAGAACATCTTAGTATTAGAGTAGCTTTTGTTTCGAACGCGTTCTATAATTTTAATGGAAAAAATAGGCGTTATTTTTTGTTCCTTTCCACGTATATGCCCTTAATCATGCTAAACGTGGCTCTGTCTACCTCGTAAGGGATAAAGACGTGATATATTATGTGTGTATGTACGTATCTTTTGGTAACTGTTTCTTTTGGCAATTGTTACATCATCCACCCTTCATATTACAAATCCCTCGATGTTACAATCAACTGTAATCAAAAGCACCAGCAACTCCGCGTAGTAATTAAAACCTCATAATTTTAATGAGCAAAACATAAAAAGATCGCTAACAGGCTTACCTTTAGACTTCCAAAACGTTACAGACAAAACGTGCGCGATAATCCCGTATTTATTTAAGCTGATACTTGTACAGGTATAAATAATGATGTCATTACCGTATCACGCGTCGAGAGCGGCAAGGCGGCGAAAGTCGATAATGCGGTAATGAGTTCCCGTCCGCTATAATTACCGCAGCGACATGTGCCGAGACCGCCTGAAGGGCCACATTTTTAGGTATGCCACAGCGGCTATTCTGGCTTTCATTTTACGGCTGCTGCGTCTTGGAAACTTCGGAATTTTATGGGAACTTACATACACACACAAATCATGTCGTTATCCTTTACGGGGTAGACTGAGCCCAAGGTAACAAGAGCTAAAGGCCACGCGAAAGGGGAGAGGTTTTAACAGTGTATTTCCGAGGTCTTAAGGAGTAACAAAATAAGCTTCAAATAGTGTCGACCGTGTCGATATTTAACGTTCATGCACTTCTATGGCGCTGTGGTTTCCGTACTTACCTTTACCTCAGTAAAGTAACGTACCTACATTATGTATATACCCTCGTTCTTGAAAATTAGGGTGCATCATAAAAAGCCGTAAAAGTGAACATGTTCAGACATCCTCTAAAAGAAAACAAAACCATAAAAACGCCTGCCACTCCAAAGGTCTTAACGCAGAAAAACATGACCCATCTACATTTCTTCGTCCCGTCAGCACTTTGCAGGGTGTTATTAGCCGAGCTGAAGTGCTGGGGGCGCCGAAGTGCTGGACTCACGCACCGATGGGGGCCAGATTGGGCACGCAGCGGGGAGAACTATTGAGATGCAATTAGGTCACGCATTGATGAGAGACTCTTGGAAGTTTGTGGGTCAAAATGTATATGGTACAGTCGGCCGAATACCTTTAAATGCTTCACCATTTTTTCCGTAGTACTTGCAGCAGAAAACAATCTAGCTCTCACATTAGTGAAATATAAATTATTACCTACGCGGCACTTAATTTCAGGGCTTTGCAAGCTAATATGGCGCAAGTGAAAGTGTTATTAGCAATTATATTTCTTTCAGCAAAATATCAGAGTTAAAACCCAAAATACGCCAATTGAGAAAAATATTGCGAGTAGGTACACGAGGGATTGAGCGAAAATTTTAGGGGTCATGGTATATAGGCGATGTGGCTAGCAACCCATCACTGTTTTCCGCTTTCCATTCATACGCCCACAATCATGCTAAGCGTAGTCTTTAGGTCCTGTTACCTTAGGCTCTGTCTACCCCGTAAGGGATAAAGACGTGATTTATGTATGTATGAGAAAAATATCTAAAAAATTCTGAATAAAAAACAAAATAACAATCATTAACGCTTAGTCGCTTAGTATTTAATACCTAATAGCTTTCAATCTTCGGAAATATATTTAGAACTAGCGGTTGGCTGCGACTCCGTCTGCGTAGAATTCACTTATCGCTATCCCGCGGGAACTGTACGATTTTCCGGGATAAAAACTATCCTGTCCTTCCCCCGGACTAAAACTAACTATGCCTGCTATGGGTGGTGTAGGGATATAGCACGCGTCACGGAATGACGAGGATCCGGGTTCGATTCCCGGCCATAGCTTTACTTTTCGGATTTTTCTATGTGTTCTAATTTTCATAGACATTTAGAAACTAAAACTAACTGTAAAATCGGTTTAGTGGTTTAGGCGTGAAAGCGTAACCGACAGACAGAGTAGATATAATTTTGTAGGGATTTACTTTGACACAAAAGATTAACATTCAGAATAATTTAATTCGTTTTCCAAGTGGCTTTTATTAACTTAGACTTTATTTCACTAAAATCTCTTGTAAGCGTGTACAATGAACTGCGGATAAATCAAGGCCGGTTCGTATTCTGTTATTAAGTTTTCAAAGTTATTTACTATTAACATATTAACATTCAACAAAAACTTTCCGTACTTCCAGTTTCGATTAAGTATTGACATCATTGTTATCGTTACAAATCCAGATCATTTACTTTGAGCAAACTATGTAGGTAAATATTTGCCTTTGTTTGCCTAACTTTTATATTTTGTCAAAAGATTTTTGATATTTTATCACTACATAGTATTTTTTATTTTATTTTTTTATATAAGAGGGGGCAAACGAGCAGACGGTCACATGATGGAAAGTAATCACCATCGCCCAGGGACACCTGCAAGACTTGGGGTATCACAGGTGCGTTGCCGGCCCTTTGAAGAACAGGAAGGCTCGCTTTTTAAAGATCCCTAAATTGTACCGCTCAGGGAATGTTGGGAGTAACTATAACACAAAGTCGCTTTCCGCTGTTTATCTGTCCCTATGTATGCTTAGATTTTTAAAACATAATAGATAGATAGAGTGATTCAAGAGGAAGGTTTAATATGTATAATTCTACGCAGACGAAGTCACGGGCAGAAGCTAGTAATTTATAAGCAATTCAACATTAATATACAACCCCACGAGAGTCGCCAATCTTTGATAAGAACTCAGTTGTTCATCCAAGGCAATTTGTGAAATTATCTCACCTATGTCCAAATAAATGTTTTATTGAATCAGTTGTTACTTTACGGAGGTCCATTTCAATGAACATAAAATATTTACCTTGCTACTCCGCTACTCACGTGCAAGACAACCAAGCCTGTATGGAATATCCACTACTGCCACATCAAACACATATAAATCCCACAAACTTAATTATCCCTAAATAAATAGTTTAATGAGCACAACTGTTTCACATGCAAACCAACGTCGTACTCATTATGTGACATTAGTGGAGGGAGGGTTGCACGAAAAATATACCTATATATTTCACACAGGCTTGTGTTGTTACCAAATAAGAGACGTTTTGGAAAAAGGTCAGGTCTCGAGTACCCAAAACCGACGAGCATGTATGACGAGATTGATGACTGTGGATGAAGCGAAAAAAAAAAGTCGGGATCGTAGCAAGTGGAACAAAGTAGTCTCTGCCTACCCCTGTGGGAAAGAGGCGTGACGGTATGTATGTATGTGTATGTGTATAACAAGCAATAGCTAGCAGCTCGTCGACTCCCTGCGCCGCGCGGGCGAGGACTCACTTATGCGGTTTCTATACAACCATTCACAACTTCCTCAATAATGGAAACATCAACGGCGATTTGTCACACAATTTTATTAATGAACTAACAAAAACCTTTAAACATCGAACCGTAAAATTGCACCGTCAACTAAGCCGCTGTTTCTTTAACGCGATTATGAATATTAATTACCTCTGGAGGGCAGGGGCGAGGGGCGGGGGCGGTAAACAAAAGCAGATGCCCCCAATCGGCTGAGTGCGCCCACCGAATTACCCTGCCACCAACTTACATCTGCCGTCGGTGAGGCCGCCACCGCGTAACGCTCCACCAAGATATGCTTGTCAACCCATCAGTTCCCGATTCCCCCACCTGAACAGACAACTTGGTACACTCGTTCGGTGCGTTTGTTTGTCTGCTTGATAAATTAGACGCTACATAAAGCGCGAAAAGTTCAACCCATTAGTTCTGGTGTGATATTAATTGTGGTTCGCGTGCCGCTCATGATTCTGCCGCTGATACAGATTAATTTGCCGGGTATTTTGGGAAATTAAGTAAAGTTGTGCAGATGACAGTTCCCTGGAAGACAATGGGACCCTTGAGAACTGAACGCTGTAAGTTTTATTGAATTCATAGTTGGGACATTATTCGGTTCTCCGATCGCCTCCATCTATTCGCCTAAGTTTGTATTGGTGGGAACGTATTAATTTGGGTTAATTAGAATTCATAGCTTTACTTTTCTAATTTTCAGTATCGTTTAGAAATTTAAGTTCTAACGGCAAAACCGTAAAAGTAAACAAGAAGTAAAAATTCTTGATTCATTGTACCTATAATTTGAAAAACAGCGTTCTCTCGTCCCTGGTGACCAGTAGATGTTCCACGGGAGTTTGTAATTGTGTCGTACAGACACATCATTTAAACAGATGACGCTTAGCGACAGAAATTTGCATAGTAACAAGGTCACGTGACAGCTAGTAACAGATAGAAAAATTTGAAGGCTTACCCACCTGCTATGAATGGTATAGCGATGCACGCGTCACGGAACGACGAGGATCCGGGTTCGATTCCCGGCCATAGCTTTACGTTTCGGATTTTTCTATGTGTTCTAATTTTCAGTGTCATTTAGAAATTTCATTTATAAAACAGTAAAATTTTAAGTAATGTTTAAATTATGACCAATGAAAACAATTATTCCACACTGCTAATATCAGTTCCGCCGCGAATTTTTTGCGATGCTTTATTTTTTAGAAAGGTAAATAAAATGTTTTAATTTGTTTTTGCTTAAGCACTACCGCCTACGGGTAATTTGATTATATTTTATATATACCCAAATTAATTTTATAACACGGTACGTACTTATTTTCGCAACTTTGCTCTCTGCTTTATTCTGTATTCGCGCAATCCAAAAAAAACAGACAGCAAACTCAAGTGAAACTTCCATGAACTTTATGAACTTCTGAACACAAGTTTCGCTCTTCGACTCCATATTTGTTTATCCAACTTTTACTCTATTTCAACGGCAACACTAATTTAACCGACTTCAAAAAATCCGCATGTTTTGAACACTTAGCGTAACGACACGACCATTTCTAACCAGCTAAAGTAATGATTGCAGCGACCGTAATACCGTTCGCTTTCTTAGCCTGTCCGCGTGTAATGAAGATGGATGCCGGGTCCGGCCCGATGACGGGGCAGGCCTGGTAGTTGACGTCGTGAAAAGGCCAAGGGCGAGTCGGACACGCGATGAAAAGGAAAGAAAGAACACAAGTTTATTTTATGGACACTAATTGCAAGTAACAAAATGAAATAATAATAAAAATGCAAATTGTACATACATAAATTACGTAATTACTCAAACGCTTAGATGATGAAAACAAACTACTTTACAACAATCACTAAATAGTATAAAACAAAGTCGCTTTCCGCTGTCTGTCCGTCCCTACGTATGCTTAGATCTTTAAAACTACGCAACGGATTTTGATGCGGTTGTTTTAATAGATAGAGTGATTCGAGAGGAAGGTTATATATGTATAATACGCAGACGTAGAATAGCGCCTCCAAACTCACGCCGAGAACCCCCGAGAACGCCCAAGAAGCGTGAATGTGATCGCTTTCTCGCCGTCTCGTTCTCGCGCTCGCCTGTTCTCCGATCGGTGTCGGTATTTTTGCCCGCTTCAAAGGGTTTCTCGGGGTTTCTATGAGAAGGTCGCATGAGTATAGATGCCTTCTCGGTTCTCGCGTAATTTCTCGGCAACACTTCTCGGCGAGACTTCTCGCGTAAGTCTGTTGCCGCTAGAAGAAGATACTGCTAATTTTCAATCTGATGGGAATCTAAAAAAGACAACACAACATACATAAATTGTTAGACTACCTACATAAAATAAATTTAAAAGGTTCAGTCGCGTGACAAACGGATAGGCATCGTGAAACAGTCACACACAGAACCTTAATAACTAACGAGAGCAAACGCTTTGTTTTCGCAAAAATTCAGTTCAACATATTAATTTTAAAGTTGCCTAATGAGCACTACAACTGTGGACCGTAGTGCGTTACGCTAAAGTTTGAAATCGAATCCCGTCAGGTTATTGGAAGGTAATTAAATGGCGGAACGTCAGTAATTGAAGCATCGAGGATTGCCTGTTGACCAGACGATAAAATTGTGTTACTTTATGGAAAATTCCGTGTAAATCCGATATAATCAATTCTCATAAAAACATAACGGCAACTATAGCGGCATAGTTACGTCATGATCAGCATAAATCAGTAGACAATGTAGGTAAATAGAATTTACAATACAATAACTCTTTATTGAACACCACATATAGCAACCAAAACCGAAAAAGGTATACAGTACGTCTAGCATGAAAGCGTACAGAAGTCGCGTCGCGCGCGAGTCAGATTGCCAGTCTTTTTCTTACTATTCGTTTTAGAAAGAGATGGGTAATCTATCTCGCGCGCGACGCGACTTGCGTATGCTTTCGTGCTAGGCATACAGAATATTACAAGGAATTTAATTGTTGTAATAAAGAGTATTTGAATTGTATCGATAACAGAACACATTCCAACCGTTTTTAGAATTTTTGTCTGTTTGTCTGTACATTTGCGAGCGCATCACGTGAAAACGTCAGAACGGATTTTGACGCAAACTTTACTAATCTGCTGAGAAAATCACCGACCACGTTATAGGATACTTTTAATCCCGGATTGCATAGTGCCCGAGGGATGTAAACATGTCAATTGCTAATTCTGGCTAAGTCGCGGGCAGAAGCTAGTACGGTCAAGTGCAAAAATAAGTATTGATAGGATCTTTTCAAAAATATGTCCCACGACCTTATTACGCCGGTGTAAGAGCGTATGGTACTTATTTTTGAATCTTTGTCTAAATACATATTATTACACTTGGCTGTACATACATAAATCACATCATTGTCCCTTATTGGTTTTCAAAGAGCATGCCGTCAAGAAACGTAATATTGGAGACATTTTCACCGTAGAAGCGACGCCTGTCCCGCCTTAAAACCAGCCACAGTCGCTTTGCGCATGAGTAATGAACGAGACGAAGCGCCGTCACTTTGCTAACGAAAACTAGTTAAAACTGGATATTAAATTAAGTTACTATGTTGACAGTTACTTGCAACACTTACAAGTGCTTTAGAAACGGTACGATAGGAAGTTTAAAAATAGATATAAAAGATAGATACTAATTTTTAACACCTTTGATATTAGTTTTGCTTGGAAATAGCTTAAAACAATGTAACAAATTGTAACGTCCCACTGCTGGGCATATTTACCTCCTTCCAGAACGAAATGACTTCGACTATAGTTCCCACGCCGGCCCAGTGCGGATTGTGAACTTCACACACACCATTGAATTACTTCGCAGATGTGTGCTGGATTCCTCACGATTTTCCTTCACCGAAAATCTCATTGTAAAGTTCAAATGTAATTTCGCACATAAATTCCGAAAAACTCAGAGGTGCGAGCCCGGGGATTCGAACCCGCGACCCTCTGCTTGAGAGGCCAATCAAACCACTAGGCTACCACGCAACAAAATATTGCAACTTGATATTTTACCTACTTTCATCGATGGTTTTTTTTCAGCTGACCAAGTGATTGTTTCAAACAACAGCATGTGTGTTGCCAGTGTAGCGGTTAAAAAAAGATTTATTTCGCTTAGCGACAAAACTATCGAGTAGGCTGTAGCGATTCAGACTGCAGTGTCTTCTTCATCATTATATCAGCCATAAGACGTCCACTGTAATGTTGGACATAGGCCTCCTCCATAGACCTCCAGACCTCAAGTTGCCTCGGTTGGAAGCAGCTTGCATCCACAGTGAACCCGCGACTTCTATGTCCTGCCCCGCAAAAAACACGTTACATTTACGGCAATTAAGTTAGCAATTATACACAACGGCACGGCTCTTGAAAACAATTTTTATTCGTATCAAACTTACATACATACATAAATCACGTCTTGTATTACATACATACCTAAATCACGTCTTGTATCCCTCACGGGAAGACAGAGCCTAAGGTTACAAGGTTAAAGGCCACGTTTAGCATGATTGTGAGCGTATAGGTGAAAGGGGAATCAAAATAGTGATGGGTAGCATGATTCCTAAGATTTTCGCCTATTCCCTCGATGGGCTTTTACCTTCTGCCGTCTGCTGTTTTATCAAACTTTGCTATAAAGAAACGATAAATTTTGTTTAAAAGAACCAAGTCTAGCTCCTATTGTAGTAAAAACAATTTGAAACGCCAATATTGATAAAAAGGGAGATAAAGCGATAACTGTCAGTCGGTGTTCAACAGGCGATGAGGACTGGCAGGCAATTAGGTGCCGGGATCTGGCCAGTCATTTGAATGTCATTGTCGCTTTTCACAAGAAAATCTCCCTTTTATTCGTGGAAATAGTAGCGCGGCTTAGGACGCTTTTTCACTAAACGTTACGATTAAGCGAACGGATCAGTGGAAGGATACTTAGATGTGTGGGAATACTGTATTCTGATATGTGTATATTTTTACCCCCTTATTCATAAACGCTCTGTAGGCTTCTGCTAACTGCAATCGTTGGTCCTTATCTGTTACTTTGACATTTACCTTTCGCAGATAAGGACAAACGATTGCTAAGTTAGGAGGAGCCTATAGAGCGTTTATGAATAAGGGGGGTAGTACATAGGATAGCGCAGAAGTATAGCTTAATTCAGTCTAGAAGGAAGAAACGTGAGCGCGGCACACATCAGATATTAGAAAGAAACTCCTTTCAATTCAACGGACATTTTCTAGGCAACTCTATTGGGGTTGCTAGCTCTCATGGGTGACGGAGACTGCTTACTATCAGGTTGCCCTGATGCTCGATTTCCTCCTTTTTTTCATCATCATCAGCATCATTATGTCCAGTAGGCTTATTATCTAACTCGCTCGCAATCGCCATCGTGTGCATTTTGACAGTTCATGTATGGGCTGACAATTGGCATCGGAATCAGCTAGCTGTCACATTCATACAAGAACTGTCAAAATTAGCACGATGTCGATTGCGAGTGAGTTAGGTAATAAGCCTATAACATCGTAGCTATTCGGGCGGACCTTAAAAAATATCCTACCACTCGTAAAACTTATAACTTACATATATATAGATACATATATCTCGTCTTTCCATGTACTTCCATGCCGGTCTGGGAGCAAAGAAAAAACATAGAATGTACCAGTTGCTTCTCTTCCCGCGCAGATGGTAAAAAACCATCGAGGGAATGGGCGAAAATCATAGGAATCATGTTATAGGCGATGCGGCTAGCAGCCCATCACTGTTTTGATTCCACTTTCCACCTTTACGCCCTCAGTGTCTTGCTAAACGTGCGGCCTGTAGGTCTTGTTACCTTAGGCCCTGTTTTCCCCGTAAGGGATAAAAACGTGATTTGTGTATGTATCTCGTCTTTATCCCTTACAGGATAGACAGAGGTAATAAGACCTAATAACCACGTTTAGCATGATTGTGGGCGTATAGGTGGAAAGGATAATTAGTGACGGTTTGCTAGCCGCATCGCTTCATACATACATACATACATATCACGTCTTTATCCCTTGCGGGGTAGACAGAGCCTAAGGTAACAAAACCTTCAGGCCACGTTTAGCATGATTAACGTTTATGCTGGTCTGGGAGTGAAGAAAAAACATAGAATTTACCAGTTGCTTCTCTTCCCGCGCAGATGGTAAAAGCCCATCGAGGGAATGGGTGAAAGTCTTAGGAATCATGTTATAGGCGATGCGGCTAGCAACCCATCACTATTTTGATTTCCCTTTCCATGATTTCTATACGCATCGCTTCATGATTCCTATACTATTCTCGCCCGTTCCTTTATTAACTTCCCTGTAATAAAACTACAACTAACTGGTAGATAAATGATCATGGACAACCCCCAGAAGCCTTTATTAGTGTAAACGATGAGGACAGGTGCTCATTAGCGCCCCTGGCGGATGACAAAGCGGCCTCGTTACGACAGCCGAACTTGCGAGGCTCCTTCTACAAGTGATATTGCATTTTTTATCGCACAAGCCTTTTACACTGCGCGGCATGTGAATAAATAATGTCAGGGCAATAAGAATAAGAATAAGAATAAGAATAAGAATAAGAAAACCTTATTGACTGATACTGTGCACGACTGTGTACATACAACCTTGTTTATGTCTATGTTTTTGTTCTTTTTTTATTGATTAGCTCCGTCTTATTGCTGTTATTAATGTCAAGTTGTAAAATAAACGTATTTGGTTTCATGAATCGCTATTTTTAATAATAGTTAGCCAAAGATACAGATACACACAGAATATTACATATGGATACTTATTCCAACCAGCCAAATGGCCGTCACTCATCTATGTGTCACGATAATATCCAGGATATCGTGACGCTGATTTTCAGTGACGCCAGTTACAGAGTTACGGAGGTGGCTGTCAGGCACACATCCCAGTTCATACTGGTTTAAGAAATCACCACTTCCGATACCCATACCTTATACAAGAATTATGATTACAGTTTTATCATTTAAATCAGATCTAAATACATGTCAATAAATATATACATAATCAAGGTAGCAATTAATGTAGCATTAATAGGTGTAAAGTGATTCTAATTGAGCTGACTGGGCATTATTAAAGTTAGTGGAAATTTTAACGCAACTCTAACGGTGTGTAACTTTTTGGTCCTCACCCTTTTAGGAGTTAAAGATTTTTGAAGTCACATAGTATCAGGATCTCATTTTCTGCTTCGACGCTGGTCTGGGCGTAAAGAAAAAAACTTGCTTCTCTTCCCACGCAGATGGTAAAAGCCCATCGAGGATATGGGCATAGGAGTCATGTTATAGATGATGAGGCTAACAACCCATACGATATTGATTCTTCTTTCCGGCCACAATCATGCTAAATGTGGCCTTTAGGTCTTTTAACCTTAAGCCCCGTCTATCCCGTAAGGAATAAGGACGTGATTTATTTATGTATAGTTTGTTTCATTTAAAATGACGAAAAGTACTTAAAGCCAACATCTATTGTCTAATTGTTATCTTCAAGTAGGGTTGTAAAACAATTATGCAGGTAGTCGCGAAGTATACCGTGAACAAACAGGTACCTACCGATACACCTGCATAATTGTTTTACAACCCCACTTGAAGATATCAATTAAACAATAGATGTTGGTTATAAGTACTTTTCGTCATTTTAAATGAAACAAACTATACGTATTTATCTCATTTTTAGAACTTTTTATAAACAAAAATATTTTTTTTTATCATTGAAATGGACCTTCGCAAAGTAATGCCTAATTCAATAAAATATTTGAACTTTTTATGACAGATAATATTTAAGATTTAAAACCTTTCAGTTTTTTTTTACACAAAAGATCCACGAATGTCGATACACTTGGATAAGTGTAGCCTTAGGAACCCCTAGATTCAGATTAAGACCTTTTAGTCTCACAAATAAACAATAATCTCAAAAAAATCGTGCCGCAGTCGCAACGTGTAAAGCGGCGCCCAAGATGATACTGTCACATGACGTCGTTCGGCGCGATGACGCTACATTACCCGATGGCCTTGTTGAACTGAAGTATATTGCTCACTCTGCACTCGACAAATCGCGGGATCAGACCCGACCGTGTGAATCGCATCGTGAGTGGGACGCTTTATCAATGTTGAATTTTTCAATGCACTGGAATTTTACAAAAATTGTTCTTAGATATTTTGCATAGGTAGGATTATTTTTTCTACTAGTGAAGTAGTTTGAGAGCGTTTTGCAAAAAAAAGTCAACATGAATATTTTTTCCAGAGTTTAACTATTTAATTAATTTATGTATTTTTTAGTTACATATAAGTCGGGTTCTATCTACCTATGTATTGCATTATTTACGAAAAAGTTTATGGATTATGTGTAGTATATTTTATCTGTGTATCGTTTCGTGAGTCATAGACGGTTCTGGCTGAAAATCAGTGCTGCAGGTGTCTAACGCCTCAGCGTAATGCTGAGCCAGCGACCGTTTCACTTTTGCGAAGACACACACAACGGTGATGATCTATTTTACGTCTCTATGTTTTTTATTGTTATACCTTGTTTATTTTCTATAAAATTGTGTATATTGTCTTATATTTGTGTGTCTTGCAAAAAGGAATAAATGTCTTCTTTCTTTCTTTCTTTCTTTCTTTGGGTATTTCTCACTCAGAATCGTTTATCAATTCTCATACAAGAAACAATGTGTCCCAGATTTTAGTATGGATTTTTTTCCTCTTCGTCACGTTATATACATACACAAATCACGTCTTTATCCCTTACGGGGTAGACAGAGCCTAAGGTAGCAAGACCTACAGGCCACGTTTAGCAAGACACTGAGGGCGTAGAGGTGGAAAGTGGAATCAAAATAGTGATGGGTTGCTAGCCGCATTGCCTATAACATGATTCCTATGATTTTCGCCCATTCTCTCGATGGGTTTTTACCATTTGCGCGGGATGAGAAGCAACTGGTACATTCTATGTTTTTTCTTTGCTCCCAGACCAGCATGGAAGTAAACACCGTGACTAAACATGGAAGTAAGTAAAGTCACGTTATAATAGGTACCTATATTCAAAAAAATTACGAACTGGAATGTAAATTTCGGGACACATTTTTTCTTGTTTAAGGATCGATAGGATAAACGATTCTGAGTAAGAAAAAGCCAAAACATTTAAATTCTGATAAAAATTATCATGTGGACTTTTTTTGGAAAACGCTCATGATTGTGTTGAGAAATGATTATTGATTACTAACTCATGATTTAATAAAGGCTAATTTGGTATCCCTTCATGGTTCTTAAGACCTAAAGGCCACGTTTAGATGATTGTGGGTATATAGGTGGAAAGGAATCAAAATAGTGATGGGTTGCTTACCGCATCGCCTATAACATGATACCTAAGATTTTCGCTCATTCCTTCGATAAGCTTTTACACTCAATGTTTCTTCTTTACTCCCAGATACTATTACCTAAGGAGAGAAAGGCTTTTCAGCTGTCCTCCAAACGCTTCACATTTGACGACCGGATAGCCTAGGATTAGTGACCCTGACTATGAAGCTAGAGGTCCTGGGTTCGAATCCCGGTAGGGGCAGACAGTTGTATAATGAATACGAATGTTTGTGCCCGAGTCATGGATGTTGTATGTATTTAAGTATGTATTTACCTACATTATATAAGTATGTTTATCCGTTGCCTGGTACCCATAGTACAAGCTTTGCTTAGTTTGGGGCTAGGTCAATTGGTGTAATTTGTCCCAAGATATTTATTTATTTATTATTCGTTGTATAGGAATCATGTTATATAGGCGATGTGGCTAGCAACCCATCACTGTTTTGATTCCCCTTTCCAACCATACGCCCACAATCATGCTAAACGTGGTCTTTAGGTCTTGTCACCTTAGACTCTGTCTACCCCGTAAAGGATAAAGACGTGATTTATGTATGTAGGTATGTATGTATGTTATTCGTTGTAGCTAGCTATCATAGTGTTTGTGGAACATCAGAATAAGCACCCGAATCTATTACACTCGTAAGCGATTCGTTCCTCAAACTAACTCAACAACTGGGATAACTTATAACCAAATAACTATATTCAAGGTCTCCCGGGTTCCCAAGAACAATACAATGTACACGGCTCCATTAGCATGATAACGAGGTCCGCAACTCAGGACAGAGTTCCGGAAATCCAAGTTACTGAGTTGCCACGGTCCTGTGGGCTGGACAAGCGAGTTAGGCTTTTGATTTAACTTAACACACATACATACATATACCACGTCTATCCCTTACTTCCATGCTGGTCTGGGAGAAAAGGAAAAACAAAGAATGTACCAGTTGCTTCTCGTCCCGCGCAGATGGTAAAAGCCCATAGATAATGGGCGTAATTCTTAGGAATTATGTTATAGGCGATGCGGCTGGCAACCCATCACTATTTTGATTCCTTTTTCCACCTATACGCCCACAATCTTGCTAAACGTGGCCTGTAGGTCTTGTTACCTTAGGCTCTGTCTACCCCGTAAGGGATAAAGACGTGATTCGTGTGTGTGTGTTATCCCTTAAGGTAAGAGCTACCAGCACAGATAATGGCGTGGTTTTACAATTATCAGCTTCAAAAAATTGCATTTGCAAAAATACATTTAAAAAAAGCCTTGAACAGAAATGTTGCACTTTGATTCCTCTCGACGGGGAGCAAAATTTACTTTTCTAAATGAGAGCCCTGAAAATTTAATTACTTAACGTAACATAATAATATCGTGCGACTCCTACTCACAATATGATGTCAAGGCAATGAATACCAATAAGTACATTGGATATTGAATCTTGATATTTGTCAGAGAGTAAAAGAAAAATGCATTTTATTTGTATTTTATTACATTAACACGTATGACAGTTGAGCCGCCACCAGGCTTACTCAATTCATGTTTATTTCATACCGAATATCGTTTTGCAGCGTCAAAAAGTCTCCTTTTTTCTTTTGATGATGTTACCACATTATAATACACTTAGTCGAGTCGACCAAGATTTTTTTTTACCTTTCTAGGCTTTAATATCAGCTGTACGGCTTAAAACTTAAAAACTATTATCACGTACAAGTCACATACACATACAAACAGACAGCCTATGGCAACAAGACCTAAATGCCACGTTTAGCATGATGTTGGCGTATAGGTGGAAAGGGAAACCAAAATAGAGGTGGGTTGCTAGCCGCATCTCCGATACATGATTCCTAAGATTTTCGCCTATTCCCTCGATGGGCTTTTACCATCTGCGCGGGAAGAAGAATCTGTACATTCTATGTGTACCAGCGTGGAAATAAGTCAAACATTCACCTTTATTGCTTTTTATCTGATGTAACGTTATGAGCTGTCTTAAAAAATGGCAAAGCACTTTCTTGGTTAAATTGAAATTCAAATAGTTTATTGAATTTCATATTGTGCATAAGTTCATGAATAACTTGTATTATACATTTATGTACCAAATTTCATCCACACCTTTCAACGTTCGTCTAAATACGGTCAGTGTGACAAACAAAAGCCAAATTAATATTAGTACAGTCAACGTCAGATGTTGATAAGCTGTCGAAGAGCTCAAAATCATCTACATACATAATTTTTGACTTTAGTAAGATATACCTTGTGCGTGGGAAAGTGGAAAAAGTTTTCCGAATTGCCCACTTAGCATATTATTATATTGTACTTACTAACACACAGATGTAACCTAACTAACAATTTTCTGGAATAAAGACATTTAAATTTGAATTTCCCGGTCCATGAACTCCTTAGGCTCTGTCTACCCCGTAAGGGATAAAGACGTGATTTGTGTGTGTGTGTGTGTGTGTATGAACTCCGTCTTGATCTTGTCTTTTCATGAGGTCTGACAATAATCAAATTGTGATGAATAGACTACAGCAATTGCGAATGTTAATACAGCATCTCTGTCTACCCGCATAACAAAAAATAATATTCGCCGCAAATTAATTTCATCGGAACAATTCAGATCCAGAAATCAGAAATCGCAATAAAAGCGGACTTAATTACGCATTTGACTGTTTAATTGCACCAATAGCTGCGTTAATGCGGCCGATTGCAAAATGGCCGCGAGGTGCGGATGCTTGTGCCAGGCGCAGGCTTTTCTGCATATTTTTCTGAACTGTACTGCAAATGAATAAACTATTATTATGGATAAGTTGACGAAATTAAATGAACGGACACAGATCAACGGTTTTATTTGAAAAACTTGACATAAATGGATATCACTCGCGATTAACGAGACCTAAGAAGACCTAGCTATACAGAGTAGCACAGAGCAGGGGTGGATCCAGCTTTGGCGCCAGGAGGGGGTCACATAGTCGTGGTCAAGTCAAGAACTTATAATTTAATTTAAAAAAAAAAACATTATGTTCAATTAGTGGTCCACCTAAGTCCTGGAACCAGCTGAGGGGGGGGGGTCATGACCACCATGACCCCCCCCCTGGATCCGCCCTTGACACAGAGCCTGGTAGATGACCTATCCGTAGCAAGCACGCCGCCGAAGTGAGGCTGCCCTTGCGCATCCGATGGTCTGGAGCGCGGTGGCCGGGTGAGTGACGTAGGCTCTGACGTAGTGCAGGAAACAGGAGAGAAGATCGTGCCGTCTCGCTCTTATTTCACTCTCGATAATACTATAGTACGGTCAAGGAAATTGAACCCTGGGCCGTTGTTTAACCTTATTAGAGAGCGAGGGGGGGAGAGAGAGAGAGAGAGACGCGAGATAGTGTCACTTTATGCACCAGCTATGAATTTTACATAGGATTTACTTACATTAACTTACTAAGCCGTGGTACTCGTACCAATAATAATGCTAAACGTGCCCTTTAGGTCTTGTTACCTTAGGCTCGACCCGTAAGGGATAAAGACGTGATTTTTTTATGTATGTATGTGTGATAGGTACCCGTAGCCTAGTGGTTTGATCTATGGCCTATGAAGCAGAGGATCGTGGGTACGAATCCCGGGTTCGCACCGAGTTTTTGGAAATTTATGTGCGGTTTCTGCCTGCGCATAACTGAAGCAATTCAATGGTGTGTGTGAAGTTCCCAATCCGCACCGGGCTCGCGTGGGAACTTTTGAACAACCTTTAACATGTTTAACGCTATCCCGCGAGAAATATGTAATTTTCCGGGATAAAAAGTAGCTTATATTTATTCTAGGGTACCAGCTATCTCCGTTCCAAATTTTCTCCAAATCCGTCCAGTCGTTTCTGCGTGAAGAAGGAACAAATCACAAACTTTCGCATTTATGTTGCAGGATTTTGTGCAAGTAATTTGCATAAATTATCTTATCTTAAAATGATTGGTGAATGTAAACTGTAAGCCTAAGCCCTCTCATCGTGAGAAGCCTGTACCCAGTAGTGGGACGTATATAGGCCGGAGATGATGATGATGGTGAATTGGCATTGTTCATTTTTTTTAGTATGCTCCAATTCGAAAACCATTTCGAGGAAAACCATCATTTATCCGATTTATCTTGTCCGATTCCAAAAATACTTTATGATTGCAGATATTTTTGTAAAAGTACTTTGAACCTTTGTTTGACCGAACGACCGGTTTTTAGACAGAATCAAGCATCGAATGTTTGCCACAAAAATGAAAAAAAAAAGTTTACCCGTGGCAACTGTCACGTGTCACTGTCAAATCGACAAAACCATAGACAAAGCCGTTTTTTTGTATGCCAGCCGAACGAAGGCGATTGGGATTCTGTCCAATTCACGAATTATCAAACAGCGAAAAAATATTTATTATTAATTAACAAGGCTACGTGAAAGCATAATATTCAAATTAGTTGCTTGAAATAGTCCATTTTATCAAATAAAGGTGTTAGAAGCACAGCTTGAATAAAATGAATAATACCAATTGACTTGTGCTATTGTTGCAGCGGGCGTGCGCACCGTTGACGTGCAGGCGGTGGAAGGGATGGTGGCGCAGTTCCCCTGCGACCTCGGCACAGCCGCCAACGACAAGGTCTACATGGTCTTCTGGTTCCGAGATGACGCCGGCATACCGCTCTACAGGTCAGTAAACGCTAATGTTATAGGCGTTGCTAGCCGCATCGCTATGATTTTTGTCATGGGCATCTACTTATTATGAAACTGATTATTTTACAATTTACATCAACAGCCAAAATATGGTTTAAGAACTTTATTCTCATAAAGAATTATAACACAAATTCACTTACATATTTTATACAGGGACGTGCAGTGGCTTCTGACAGAGGGTAGGCGTATTGACAACAAAACCCGTATTGTGTATGCTTACAAACAAGCACTGCTTATATGCCTGTAAGGGATGAACGCGTATGACATTATGGTACATAATTTAAGTAGGTATATAGAAAAAAAAGAAACCAGTACTTAACAAATTCGACTAAATAATAAACAAAAGCGGGTAGGTACTTTCTGTTCTGTTAAAAGCCGAAAAAAACTAGGCAAAAAGAGGGGTATTATAAGTTTGACTTCGATGTCTGTGTGTCTGTCTATGGCATCATATCTCTCAAAGGATGGACCGATTTCAATGCAGATTCATTCGAAAGACAGTTTCCTTGCGGTGGTTCTTAGCCATATTTGGTAAAAATCGGTCCAGCACTTTAAACAGTAGGTATCCGTTCTTTTCCAAAAGTAAGCTAGTTTTGGCATAAAATTAAAAGTCCATTTAAAAATGCATTGAATATTCCATTATTCACAACTATGCGAAAAATAGGGTCTTGTGTATGGTCCGTCCGGGTTACTATCACCATCTTCCCGATCCCGTTAATCTGTCCGAACTCCGTCCTATTAGTATCCTTCCCTGTGCATCAAAGATAATAGAAAGGGTGGTTTGCGAACAGCTGTCGGAATACCTGGAGAAATACAGCATCCTACCTGAACTGCAATCGGGTTTTCGCAAGGGTCGATCGACAGTTACTGCGTTACTCGATGTAGTCGATAATATTCTGCAGGCTCGGGATGCTGGTAAAAGTACCATATTAGTGCTTTTAGATTTCTCCAGGGCTTTTGATTGTATTAGTATCCCCTTGCTATTATCTAAGATGTCTTATTACGGATTTGATGCCACGGCGATAAAATGGTTTAGCAGTTATTTGACTGACCGTGCGCAGACAGTCGTATTGCGTGGGATGGATGGTGGTGCTCTGCGGTCCTCTCTTTGCCCTGTGACACGGGGAGTGCCGCAGGGTTCGATACTTGGACCTCTGCTCTTTATATTGTACAGTTCTGATATTGTCAACGGTATAAAGAGCAGTGGATACCATCTTTACGCGGACGATCTGCAACTGTATATCTCCTGCGCGCCGTCAGAGACGTCTTTAGCTGTGGACGCCATCAATGCAGATCTGGATCGTATTTCGGCTTGGTCGGAGAAGAACTGTTTGGTCCTCAATCCCCGCAAGTCGAAGTATATCGTTTTTGGGTCAAGGCATCAAATTCGGAATACTCTTGCTGCTCTGGCTACCGGGAATGTTGCCGTCATGGGTGAACCAATAGAGCGGGTGGTAGAAGCCAATAACCTTGGCCTCCTAATGGACGGCCAGCTGAACTTTGAGAACCACATACTGAAAGTTGTGAGTAACTGCTTCTACCGCCTCAAAATTCTGTACAATATACGCGATTACCTTAGTGTCGATTTGCGTGTTGACCTTTGTGAATCGCTTATATTGTCCAGATTAAACTATTGTGACGTTATTTATGGCGGTTGCATTCTTGGTCGTTCTAAGAGGCTTCTACAGCGAGTGCAAAACGCATGTGCTCGTTTTTGTTTCCGCGTCCCTCCCCGCTCCCATATCACCCCATACCTGAACGCCGCCAACTTGCTGAACATGCCTGCGCGCAGGCGCATGCACCTAGCCACTTTGCTGTTCGGTGTGAGACGTCACGAGACCCCATCATACCTCTTTAACAAGATGGTTTGGTCAAGGAGTGAGCGCAGGAGCGCAATGGTTCTCATACCTAAGCATCGGACTGCGGCATTTCGAGGCAGTTTCAAGTTTGCGGCGTCCAAGTGCTGGAATGATATTCCTCCCCCTATCCAAGGATCGTCAAGTAGTTACACCTTCAAGCGCAAGCTGAAGGATCACTTATTGACGCTCCAAAAATCCTTACAATAGTCCTCCAGCACTTTGTACTTTCATATGCCAACCTGTTGTTTTTGAAAAATTTAGGTTTCCCTCCTTTTTTATTTTTTGTTTATTGTAAACTATTTAATTAATTTATGTATTTTTTAGTTACATATAAGTCGGGTTCTATCTACCTATGTATTGCATTATTTACGAAAAAGTTTATGGATTATGTAGTATATTTTATCTGTGTATCGTTTCGTGAGTCATAGACGGTTCTGGCTGAAAATCAGTGCTGCAGGTGTCTAACGCCTCAGCGTAATGCTGAGCCAGCGACCGTTTCACTTTTGCGAAGACACACACAACGGTGATGATCTATTGTACGTCTCTATGTTTTTTATTGTTATACCTTGTTTATTTTCTATAAAATTGTGTATATTGTCTTATATTTGTGTGTCTTGCAAAAAGGAATAAATGTCTTCTTTCTTTCTTTCTTCTTTCTTTCTATCTTATTCTCTAATTCAAAAGTGCTATTGTACTCCAGAGTAAAGCACAAGACAGCCATTTAATTTGAGGATCTTACCTATTCGACTCACATGCGAACTTGAACAATTGCCACCCTAAAAAAAAGTTTACCTCATCCATTCCAAGTACATTTTACGAAGCCTTTCCATTCATCAGTCGTGTCATTCATTAAGTTTTTAACCACTGCGTTTCCTGAAGTTCACTGCACGCCTCATAATCAGCCCGAGTGCAGCGGACTCGGGGCGATAATTGCCGAAGTTTGCCGAAGTTTGCCGAAGTTTGCCGAACAACCCGCCGAGCGCCGAGTGCGGTGACAGACACTATTTTTGCGGCCAAAGTTATTTGCTTTTAATTGCCTTGTGGTAAAAGTTTGTGTGTACGTTTTCCGGAGATCTTTGCGTATTGTATGCAAAATAACTTTTATGGTGTGGTGTCTTACTGTACAGTTAAACCACTTAATTCCTGGCTCACTGGACTGGAAGTGTCGCAATGATGTTCCTTGTCAAAGCGATATACATCCATACAATAAATCACGTCTCACGTCGCGGTAGACCAAGCTTAAGGTAAGAAGACCTAAAGTTCACTTTAAGCATACCTGACGCGGGAGGCGAAGTAACTGGTACATTATATGTTTTTTCTTTAAAGCGAAGCGATGCCACTGTGACATTTTCAGTATCGTTCTTCTAGTTTCTGAATGTATCTCAGCTCTTCAACTGAAGTGGCGTGGGCTGGCGACATTAGCCGACGAACTGACAACCGGTGGGAAAACGAGTTCTTGAGTGGAGACTGTGGAGGCAAGCGTAGTGTAGGACGCCCTCAGACTAGGGAGCTATGATCTTCGCGCATTATCTACCTGCATTGCACGGTCTCATTGTCTAAGGGAAGACGGGCCCAGCGTACGGTCCCTCCCCTTCTTGGCGCGGTCCTGTCGGAAGCCGGGGCCACCTGGGGGGCGTTTATGGTGAAACCCTAGTGGCATCCCGCTGCGTCCCCGTCACACCGGATTGAGGCAACGCCGGAGAGTTTTTAGTTCGGGTATACCCCTTCGGGGGGGAGTCCCACATATCCCTAGGCATGCCCGTGCCTAGGGCATCCATAAAGATTTCCTCTCCGTTAAAAAAAAAAAGGGAGCTATTATCTTCGCAAGGTGGCAACAGCTGATGAGAGTAGCCGAGGATCGCGCGTAATGGCGTGTTGTTGGAAAGGCCTATGGTCAGCAGTGGACTAGTTTGGGCTGGATGTTGATGATGAAGGTGGAATGTGTGTTTCTTCAGATCAGATGTCATTATTATGAAATCCGAAAGACAAAAGACACTGTAATCAACCATTCTGATCTGTTTGTGATGGAAAACTTAGGCCCACTGCAAACCATTCATTGCGAGGGATTAATGGAACTGATGAATTTATCTGTTGTTTTTTTTCTAGATCTAAACTTTATTTATAGGAGTAAAAATCTGATTATGAGCAAAATTACGCGCAGATTCATTTGATTAAGTGCCTCACCTTTTCATTGTTAGATGTCAGTGGAAATGATTCGAATAGGACGCTGAGGACCTTAAAAAATATTGTGAGAATGATAAAAACTTGACAAAGAGGCGGTATTTTATGGGTCAAGATACGCCGTCACTTACGAGTATGGCGCGCACCATGAAGCCGGTTTAAAGGCAAAGATGAAGCATTTAAACAGCCATAAACTAAGTTGGGAGAGCATCACAATCTTTAAGAGTTCGTAACACGGTTTGGCCCGATCGCGTGACGTCATCACCAACTTAGATAAAACATTGAAACTTTGCCAGCTCTTAAATTACGAAGTGGACAAATTTTTGATAGCTTTTTAAATATTTTTTTCACGAGTTAGTCACTCGAAAAGTTGGCGTTGACGCCTTTAGTGCCGGATTTGGGATGAGGATGGAGACGTGTCTTGGGATAGATCAGATAAAGCGTGAATCTAATTAAAACGTGCTCCTTATTTCGTGATCGTAAAAGGTGGAGTTTTCGTCATCGTGTCAAGTTGTGACATAAAAAATAAATGATGACACTGTCAAACTGTCGTATCCGTAGCGTTCGTTAAACCAAGCCTTCTGTAGCGTAAGCCGTGACTCCAAGCAGTCCTGTCTTTCTAAATTGGAATCCTAGTGAAAAAGAAACAGTCTGAAATAAATTAACAGCTGCTTTGTTCTGTGTAAAAGGTACGAGATCGAGATTAAAATCACTACATAGTATAAAATAAAGCGGCTTTCCGCTGTCTGTCTGTCTGTCCCTATGTATGCTTATCTTTAAAACTACGCAACAGATTTTGTTGCGGTTTTTTTATAGATAGAGTGACTCAAGAGGGCGTTTTTATGTTTAGTTCTACATTTTGTTTAGTTAAGTAGATATAGTTATTTGTTATGCAAGGCTGCAAAGTGTTTGTTTGGCGCGAGTGCCTGAATTGAAACCCGAGCAAGCGAAGGATTCTATGATTGAACCACGAGCGAAGCGAGTGGTTCAAAAGAAGAATCCTGAGCGACGCGAGGGTTTCAAGGCACGAGACACTAAACAACTTTGCTGCCGAGCGAAACACACAATTTTTCACCTCACTACAGCGAGAAAAATGGTGGATGAAAGAATAACAGTCTAATAGTAAATCAGTTTTTTAATCCTTGACTTCTAAACAAGAAAGGTAAAAGGATCTAAGCCCATACAGCCTAGTCTAATAATCTAATAAGTAAAACTATTTTTTCTGATTGTTCTATCACATTGATTTCTTGTGTATTATACTGTTTTATCATAGACCAAACAACAATTTTGGTCAACTTTTCGGTTTTAAAACTCTCTAAACTCTAAAAACTTTTAATTTTTTTTCTAATCATAGATATATTTTTAAAAAGAAAGTTCAAAAATCGCACTAACTAGACTGAATTAAAAAAAAATGGGGCGCGTTCTGAATTGGCATCATAATATCTGTTTTTTCCAGCTTGGTTGCTATTTTTGTGGTTAACCAAAAATTAAAATAATTAATAAAAACCAATATCGTTTTTTCTTTTAGCAACGAAAGTTAGCAAATCTTGAAAATAACTTTGGAAGTAACGGATTTTAAAATAAATTAATAATGGATACCGGATCGCGTTTCTGAACGTGACATTATGTTTTTTTTTATCGGATGAAAAAGTTAGGGGTCTGATAACAAGTTCGACATTTTGAAGTTCATATTATTCCGTCCTTCTCGTTCACCTAATTAAGTACTATTCGTATAAGCGAGACGACAACATACGAAGTTCAAAGTTCTAATTTCTGAGTATAATTATGAGTAGGTGGGCAATGGTGGTCATCGTCACGTTCGAATTTCAAAAGCCTTTTCCACGCAAGCGGGGAAAAAGCAATTTTCCACGCAGATTCTGAAGGAGAAAGACAGCCTTTTCGAGCAAGTGAGGTGAAAAATTATTTACTGCAGTATAGGTAAAACCAAATGACATCCTGCAAAATAATGATAATTTCACCAAATGCTTCATTAGTGTTATATATAAGGTAGTTGAAAATTAAGCACTTTTGTGACGTTAGTGTCAATCGGAATAAAGCTGTCCCTGTCATCTAATTCGCTGTTTCACTCTCCAAATTAAACAATTAGGTACACGCAAAGAGTGGTTGTTAAACTGTTTGACGAATTATTATTTAGCGTAGTACATTTAAACTTCTGCCACGTTACTAGTTTGTTCAATTTTTAATTTTAAACAAAAACAAATATAGCACAACTTCTCTTTGCATCACTCTTTAGAAATAACTATCGGCATCCCAACTTTTAATCTCAAGTTTCCTAGGTAACTTAACGCGCTTCATTCATGAAAGTTAAAGCCTACATACTTATAATTGTGCTGTTATAAGCTGCGCTGCATGTGTCCAAAGTTCTTAGCAAGTTCGTATCCTGCACGCGCTGGCTCCTAAATTCATGAGAGTGGATTTTGCAGATCTCGACGGATCTCGGCTGTGCTCGTCTTTTAATGTAGAAGTGGGGAGATTTCGGAGATTAACAGTCTAAGTTTAAAGGGTAAATAGTTTCGCTACTCGTCGGTAGATGGCGTTGTACTTGCCGTATTTGGGATAATGATGTTTAGGTTTCGCATCTAGTAACAGCGGGCCGCCGCCCGCGCCGCTCTACTCCCCCACTTGCCGACAGACGACCAAGCTCTTAGGACGTGTCCAAATTTCATGTACCCACCTATTTGATCTGTCTTTCTTATTTATTAGGTACAATTTTATTCAAAGCAAGTCGTATTTATTCAACTGAAGGAATGTCTTCAACACATGGCTATAGTTTTTTTTGAATTATCAAATAGTTCGGCAAGCGAGCAAGTGTGTTTTACCTGATGGTGAGTGATCACCACCCATGCCCACCAGCAACGCCAACGCTAACGTGCCAGTGCAAGCACTGCTGCTTAGCGGCAGGATCAGTGAGAAAAAAAAGTGGTAGCTATCTGGACGGATCTTGAACAAGGTAACACCCGTAAATGTTGCTTTGATTATCTGTATGCCCAATTAGTAGTGTCAGCGAGTTGCTAACTTGCTAATTAAAAAGCATTGAATAAGAAGGTCATTATCAGGGAGCACGCCCGTACGTTTCAGCAGGTACGAGCGCCATCCTCGAGGCGTCACCTGTTCATTAAGGCCGTAAATAATTAACGCGTACGCCAAACTTTGCGTATTAATTAAAAAGCGTCGGCGCCTCGCGTATCACCGCTACAGGTCCGAAGAATAAACGCCTTAAAAGTTGCCAAATATTCGCCGTTTTAGCCACTTAAGACAAATTGCTTCGGCCGTTTTTGGGTTTTTTCTCTCGCGTAATTTCACCGTTCGTTGGCTCATTGAGCGGGTTCCGTCGCGTTGTCGGTTAGCCCGGCAATCCACCCTGTGCTAGTGTTGCCAGAGTTTTGATACGTCGGGATTTTGATACTTTTTGAGTGAAAAATGCGGGATTTTTTTCGTCGAATGCGGGACATAACAAAAAACGTAGGTATATTATAATCAGAGATTTTAAATAGGTATTTATCTTTTTGTTTGAGTTTTAAATTACGTTTACGTGACAGACGACAAAGACAGCCATGGAAATTTATTTTAACATAAATATGATATTTTAAATCACGTTTTTTCCATGAAAACACATAGAAACAAAGAAAGAAAGAAAGAAAAAAGTTTATTTATGACAATCACAAAAATCAAATAAAATAAATTAAACACAAACAGATAAGTTGTCACAAAATGGTCCCAACTCAGCATAGAATGCTTCTCTTCTCGAGCAGATGGTAAAAGCCCATGGAGGGAATGGGCGAAAATCTTAGGAATCATGTAATAATACGCGGCTAACAACCCACCATTGTTTTGATTCCTCTTTCCATCTATACGAACACAATCATGCTAAACGTGGCCTTAAGATATTGTTATTTAAGGCTCTGTTTACCCCGTTAGGAATAAAGACGTGATTTATGTATGTATGTATTAAATCACATTTTATCTTTAGACAATTGAGTATTCCTAGTGGGACAGATCCTGTCCCGCGCGGGACATTTATTTTTAACTAGCGACCCGCCCCGGCTTTGCACGGTATATTTATGCATGTATTATACATACAAACCTTCCTCTTGAATCACTCTATCTATTAAAAAAAACCGCATCAAAATCCGTTGCGTAGTTTTAAAGATTTATGCATACATAGGGATATAGGGACAGAGAAAGCGACTTTGTTTTATACTATGTAGTGACTAGCTTCTGCCCGCGACTTCGTCTGCGTAGAATTATACATAAAAACATTTCTCTTGAATCACTCTATCTATTTAAAAAAACCACATCAAAATCCGTTGTGCAGTTTTGAAGATATAAGCATACATAGGGATATAGGGACAGAGAAAGCGACTTTGTTTTATACTATGTAGTGATAGTGATAGTGACTAGCTTCTGCCCGCGACTTCATCTGCGTAGAATTATACATAAAACATTTCTCTTAAATCACTCTGTCTATTAAAAAAAACCGCATTAAAATCCGTTGTGCAGTTTTGAAGATATAAGCATACATAGGGACATAGGGACAGAGAAAGCGACTTTGTTTTATCCTATGTAGTGATAGTGATGATGATTTAAAAAACCGGGACGTCCCGCCAAAATTGGGACGTGTGGCAACGCTGCCCAACACCCTTTGGAACGTATAAAGCGCTCTTAAAAATTCCTTCTCCCGGCCGGCAGAACGGGACGCGTCGCGGAATGCTTTCGGGATAATGAACAAGCCAGTCCGTCTTGTACTCGTAGATTAGTTTCTCTCTAATGAAGGGGATGAACTCTTGAACTCTTCAAGACGGGTGAAAAGCCTCGCCATGGGGAATGTGAGCTAAAAAGATTCGCGCTAATGAAAGTCTTTGCGCGTCTCACTGGGTTACGGATGTAAAAGCGCATTTGAATTTACAGCAATTTTGTTACCCTCGTTACAGAGTTCCGTACCGTGTAAAAACGAAGCCCTATTACTCCACTGTTCGTCTGTCTGCCTGGCATTAGGCAGTATCTCATGAACCGTGATAGATAGTTAAAATTTTATAAAAACAAATATTAAACCACCAAATTACTACATAGTATAAAACAAAGTCGCTTTCTCTGTCCCTATGTCCCTATAAATAATAAATAAAATAAAATATCTTTATTATCAGACAACTTTAAGGTCCATAGTATGTTAGTAAACAAATATGTATGTGTAAATTTTGATGCGGTTTTTTTAATAGGTAGAGTGATTCAAAAGGAAGGTTTTTGTGTATAATTCTACGCAGACGAAGTCGCGGGCAGAAGCTAGTAAAATATAAAATAAAATATTGCACCACCTGCTCAGCTCTGTTCTTTTCTCCATTCCATTATGGTTGCCTGGTAAAGATCGCTCTAGAGCGATAAGGACGCCTGTTGTAATGTTACATACATACATAAATCACGTCCTTAACCCAAGGTGGCAAGACCTAAAGACCACGTTAAGCCTGATTTTGGGTGTAGGGATGGAAAGGGGAATCAAAACAGTGATGGGTTGCTAGCTACATCGCCTATACAAGATGATCCCTAAGATTTTCACCCACTCCCTCGATGGGCTTTTACCATCTGCGCGGGAAGAGAAGCAACTGGTACATTACGTCTGGTACTATAGTTACCTTGTAATATTCCTGTATACCTTTTCTCTGTTTAGGTTCTTAGATGTGGTGTTCAATAAAGTGTTATTGTATTGTAAAAACAGAATACCTCACTCGCCTCATACTGCCTACATTTTGCTTAAGAGGAGTGCTCTGCTTACACTAGATTTTATATTAACTTGCCAATTTTGTACGAAACCCTCGGTGCGCGAGTCTGACTCGCTCTTGGCCGTTATCTACTTTTCTTGTAACGATATCGTCATGAATATAGAAAAGTTTCGCGCCATAAAATTTCATGAAGGTCCCGCCAATCAATCTGAAAATCCGAAATTGTTACAATTCAATCAGGCAATCCTAACATGGCGGTCCGGGCATCGGCGGGATGATAAATTATGCGGTGCACGAGTACCAAATAACATCCGTCTAATGAAGGGCCTAATAAACGCGCCGCGGCGACGCGTGCGCGGGAGGGGGCCGGGGGGCAGGAGGGGAGGTTAGCCGGCGACCTGAACTATCCAATAGGGGACTGATGAATATTTCAACTAGCTATTTCAAAAGTTAGCCAAGACTATTACAAACTCAAGCAAATTTGTCTATCTATTATCGGGGCGGCCGAGCCTTTTTTCTCTATAGATAGTCAATCATAAAAATAATAAGTAAAGATACATACATAACGTCTTTACCCCTTACGAGGTAAACAGAGCCTAAAGTAAAACAAGACAAACGTTACGTTTAGCGTGATTGTGAGCGTATAGGTGGAAAGGGGGAATCAAATAGTGATGGGTTGCTAGCCGCATCGCCTATAACATGATTCCTTAGGTTTTCACTCTTTCCCTCGATGGGTTTTTACCATCTGCGCGGAAAAAAAGCAACTGGTATATTCTATGTTTTTTTACTCCCAGACCAGCATGGAAGCTTGTATGCATGCGTGTGTGTAGCTCTACTATTTTGCTTGTTAACCTTTGCCTGCATCTGTTTTATGTACAAAACGAAACAAAGTCTGTCTACCCCGTAAGGGATAAAGACGTGATTTATGTATGTATGTATGTACGAGACAAAGTTATCATCTGGTTCTATTTGTCGTTCCCATCACTCTGCCTTTACTTTTAAATTTCTCAGAGTCAATGCGTCTGAGTATTTGTGTTGTTTGCATTGCATTTCAGTATCTTCTAACATTTAATTTTAACCCCCAATGCAAGAGAGGGGTTTAATAAATGTGCGTGCGTGCGTGTGCGTGTGCGTGTACGTGTGCGTGTGCGTGTACGTGTGCGTGTGCGTGTGCGTATGTGTGTGTGGGGCATCGTAGTAGCTCTTCTCCAGGACAAATTTCGATGCAGTTTTTGTGAAGTAAATAACAGTCAGAGAATAATCCGCTACAAAAAGACACCGCGCTTCGAAACCCAGTCGCTCCGTCGCTCCGTTTTAACACGCGCATATAAATTCCCGTTGATCAGTTATTGCTCACAAATAACTGAAATCAAACATCACGTTACAGTGAATGACATGTTCAGCTCAAATGACCCTCACTTTAACACAATCGCCCCACTTTGAGCCCGTAAATACCGCATCGGCTGTAAACACAATCAATGACAAAAGACAAACAATTCTGAATCATCCACTACGCCAACAGAGTTCAAATCGTAACACTGTTAACGGCCGCATAATATGCGTTGGGCTGGTTCTGTGTTGTGCTACCTTTAGAGTTTGTTTTTGGCGGTCCCGCTGGTACTATGCGGGTAGTGAAAGAGTCACGTTTCTAGCGTATCGAGGGTAGTTTACGATAATTCGGGTTATTCGCGCAGCGGGTTTTAGTCCTCGTTATCTTGGCGGTAGTAATTGTCATTCAAATTACTGTTTTTGTGGTGATGTGTTAAATTGAATGTTTTTGATACCGATATGCTAATTATTGTCACTTGCTTCGACACTTACGTTTTATTAGTTACTCGAGGGGTGGGAGTCGGGTACTTCTATGCTGGTCTGGGAGCAGAAAAAACATAGAATGTACGTCGAGGGGGGCGAAATCCTTGGAGTCTTGTCATAGGCGATGCGCCCAACCCATCACTATTCTGATTCCCATTTCCACCTATACGCCCACAACCACTGAGCGTGGCCTTTAGGTCTTGTTACTGTAGGGCTCCGAGGGTTGTAGCCAGGTCTACACTAAATTATTTATGAGACTCCTGGGTTTATGCGGAGAGTACGGGTTCTTGCGCTTTTAACCTTATATTACTTTAAACTCATGAACTTATACAATCTATGATATAGTCATGCCTTCGGAGGCAGCAGCTGTTCAGGTAACGCCCTAAAGAAAGACTGTTACTTTTGATTCTATCGAAATTTTAAAACCAAATTATAAATATTTGCATTACCTGCCAGCGAGTCGATTTGTAGTAGCGACACACTACCTAAGGCTCTGTCTGCCCCGTATATACAGACGTGATCAATGTATGTGTCTGTACATTATGTATTGTTAATTGAAACACTCTAGAGGTTGAAACGTCAGCCGTGCGGGCAAAAACGGATTCGCAAATTGCCCGACCCCATTTTTTGCGTATAAGAGAAATATCCTGTTACTCGGAACGGTCCGGGAAGGAACGGATTTATTTCCGGAGCGCCGCCGGACGGGCTAAGCACCGCGCGTCCGGCGCCGCGTGACGTCACCACACTAGTTCGATACTTTAACGAGCTATTCTTATTTAACCGAACTATTATGATAAGGAATTTGCTCCTATCGTCTGTATTACCTAGCCTTTTTTTTAACGTGTGGAAAATGCGCCTTATGCATCTCCGCGCTCGGGGCAGCATACGAACAGAGGTATGACGGGCTCTCCAACTCGCCGCTGCCTTCCCTATGGAAGGAGGGGAGAGGCCTACCGTCTAAAAATACACACGTTCCCTCCAGGCCTTGAACTGCGGGCGTTGCGGGCGCACTCTGTATTACCTAGCCTAGGTTTATTCCTATATTGTTTAACTAGCTTTTGCCCGCGGCTTCGCACGCGTGAACCATGAGTATTTCAAAGAAGCTAGCAATCAAGCTAGCGAACAACCAAACCTGCAAGCTTTCAAGCATGCATGCAAGCATGTAAGTATGCAAGCAGGCATGCAAGCAGGCATGCAAGCATGCAAGCAAGCGTGCAAGCAAGCATGCATGCAAGTAAGCACGCAAGCATGCATGCATTCAAGCAAGCATGCAAGCATGCATGAAAGCAAGTATGCAATCAAGCATGCAAAGCAAGCACTCAAGCAAGCATGCAAGCAAGCCCCCGCATTGCCCCGCTACCTTGATTTTTCTGAAACTGTAAATATTGCAGGATTTTTATAAAACAAACCTAACCTAACCTATAGGGCTGTCCTAAAATATACCCTAAATACCTTTTTCCCGCGACTTCGTACGCGCTATGATGTAAAACGAAAAAATACGTTTTTTCCCGTTCCCGTGGAAATTTTGGGGAGTGCTTTCGGAGTACACTTAAAGCCTTTAAAGAAACACACGTTATAAATGTTAAGTCTCTTTCTTCCGCTGTTTCGTCTGGAAACGTAAAATCCCGTTTTTTCCCGTCCCTGTGGGCGTTTCGGAAAATCCTTTCTTAGTGTTCCCCTACACTCCCGAATATACCTACGTGACAAATTTCAACTTTTCCCCCGCGTCCCGTTTTTCCCGTTCCCGTAATTTTTGAATTTTGAGTTTTGAATTTCGCCAAATAGACCAATTCCCGAAATTCTTACGGGAACTCCTACACTCCCCAAGGAACCCACTTGCAAAATTTCAGCTTTCTACGACCAGTAAAACGAAAAATCCTGTTTTTTCCCGTTTCCGTGGGAATTTTGGAAAGTACTCTCTTAATGCTCCTCTACACTCCCGAAGCAACCTACATGCCGAATTTCAGCTTTCTGCAACCAGTAAAACGAAAATTCCCGGTGTTTCCGTTCCCGTGGGAATTTCGGGAAATCCTTTTGTAGTGCTCCCCTACACTCCCCAAGAGAACTTGAAGGCCAAATTTCAGTTTTATACGACCAGTAAAACGAAAAATCGATCCCGTAGAACTGAATATATAAATCCCGTTTTATTCCTTATCCCGTGGAAATTTCCAAAAATCCTGAAATTAGTTTCTTAGTTTTGTAATCACCTACTTATGTATCAAATTTGAAGAGTCTAGTTATTATAGTTACTGAGATAGCGTCACTCGGAATCGAATATATCATATCATCATCATCATCTCAGCCATTACAAAGAATCGAATATATAATTCCCGTTTTTTCCTTATCCCGTGGGAGTTTCCAAAAATCCTTCCTTAGTGGATGCCTACATTGTATAAGGTATCTATGTGCAAAATTTAAGTCTCTAAGTCCAGTGGTTTGGGCTGTGCGTTGATATATAGTTAAGTCAGTCAGTCAGTCAGTCAGTCAGTCAGTCAGTCAGTCAGTCAGTCAGTCAGTCAGTCAGTCAGTCAGGACTTTGAATTTTATATGTATAGATAACTTGCGCGAAGCCGGGGTAGGTCGCTAGTCCATTATAAATATACAATTAAATGCACGGTTGGCAGAAGTGGGTGCGAGAGTTGTCGCCCGGGGTGCGAGTCGGGCTACCTCCACGTGTGGTCAAGAGCTGCGGGTCGTTTTTGGATCCGTCCGGGAGGAAGAGCAGTGCTTGTTGCAGGTGTCTAACGCCTCAGCGTAATGCTGAGCCAGCGACCGTTTCACTTTTGCGAAGACACACACAACGGTGATGATCTATTTTACGTCTCTATGCTTTTTATTGTTATACCTTGTTTATTTTCTATAAAATTGTGTATATTGTCTTATATTTGTGTGTCTTGCAAAAAGGAATAAATGTCTTCTTTCTTTCTTTCTTGTTCCGCTGCACCCTGGGCATCGGCTAATGATTTCCTGGCAGTTTCTGAGGGATATCATTGACCGTTGGCTAAGAGCCCGACAGGGGGAGGGAAGTCTTTGAACATTACCGTACAACGTTGCCGACTATTTGTCACAAGATTTTTTAATTATATTTTTGTTACTTTGACATTGGCGAAGTTGTCGTCGCTATAACGACTTGATACGCCACAAATAAGAAGAAGAAGAGTTGTCGACCGCGAGATTGGCTACCTGTCTTTTTTCCAAACTTGCCATATTTGCATGAATATGTGTATATGTCCGGGTGGAATCTTGCTACTCTATTCTGAAGCAGATATTTTCGGATTGAGCTGAAATTTTACGTACTTGTAAAAGTTGGATAGCAATACAACATTCTGGTAGTAGAATTCTGGTGAATGGGAATTCGTCAGTTGGTCCGATTGACTTGAAATTTGGTACACACATGTAGGACGGATGACAATGCCAGTACTGAGTACAGTCAGCCGAAAGAGCTTGTAAACTTTCGTGAGACTCAATCATAGTTACACAATGATAACTCACGATTAAAAGTCGAGTAATGCCGACATGTTTCGGACTAATTCGTAGTCCTTCCTGGAGCGCTCGCGTCGGCGGTAGCGAAACGAAGACTGCGAATTACGAGCAATGAAAGATGGGAGCTACGAATTAGTACGAAACATGTCGAGCATTACTCGACTTTTATACGCGAGTTATCACTTTGTGTACTATCACTTTACTGTCAGTTCTAGAAAGAGATCTCAGTTCTCTGGCTCTCTTTTACTAGTGCTCATGGCGATGAACTAAAGCTAACATAAGGTAAAATAAAAAATACGCAAAATAAACGAACGGGAATTTTTTCATTGTGCCTATTTGAAACATTCCCGCTCACCGTTTGAAATAAAGTTTTCGGGACAGTTTTGTCGAACAACGGTTTGCACTAAATTTGTATCGTGCAGCTAATATTGCGGAGGCCGGCATGATATAGTAAAGCCACGTGACATTCGAACGAGAAGCTTATACCAGTTAGTTACGTTTAAAAATCGAATGTGCCCTTTTCCAGAACCGTTGCAAAATGATACATCAATTGCATGTCTGTTAATGTAGTACTATTTGGTGGTTTGGTGGTTGGTTGGTAATTATTTATCCACAGAGTAGTGCTTGTTCCAACATTAATGTACGGTACAAAAGGTACAAAAGAAGCATGACAGTAGAATACATGCAGTAGAAATGAGAGCGTTAAAAAGTATGGAAGGTGTGTCCCTGAAAGATAGAATAAAGAATAGTGTGATAAGGGAACGTGCGGGTGTGAAAGAGGATAGAGTGACTGGGATAGAAAAGTATGCTTAGTTGGTTTGGTCACGTAGAGCGGTTGGATGAAAGTAGACCAACTAAACAGATCTATGGGGAGTGTGAATGGTAACGTTGGGAGGTGAGCCTAGACGAACGTTGCAAGACCAAATAGGAGACGTTTTGGAAAAGGGTCAGGTCAGGAGTACTCGACACCGACGAGCATGTATGAAGAGATTGATGTATGTGGATGAAGCCTCCTTTTTTATTTTTTTTGTTTATTGTTAACTATTTAATCAATTTATGTATTTCTTTAGTTACACGTAAGTCGGGTTCTATCTATGTATTGCATTGTTTACGTGAAAGTTTATAGATTATGTAGTATATTTTATCTGTGTATCGTTTCGTGAGTCATAGACGGTTCTGGCTGAAAATCAGTGCTGCAGGTGTCTAACACCTCAGCGTAATGCTGAGCCAGCGACCGTTTCACTTTTGCGAAGACACACAACGCTGATGATCTATTTTTTATGTCGTATGTTTTTTTTTTGTTTTACCTTATTTATTTTCTATAAAATTGTGTATATTATCTTATATTTGTGTGTCTTGCAAAAAGGAATAAATTTCTTCTTTCTTTCTTTCTTTAAGCGAAAGAAGTATGTCAGGATCGTAGCAAGTGGAACAAAGTAGTCTCTGCCTCTGTGAGAAAGAGGCGTGACGGTATGTATGTATGTATGTTATATTTGGTAAGTGACGTTAACTAATCCAACATGTGGGAGGAAAGCAATAATTTTCCACCCTGGAGACAAAAATTAAATTAAAGTAAAACTCAGCGGTTGTTGTCTACTTATATAACTTTTCTTAGCACTGTTTATGTACGATAAGAAAGAGTAACCTAAATATTGATTCTCAACGCACGCTGCAAAAAACATTTCCCATAGTAATAAATTTACTGAATCAGGCGTTAGGAGTCAGGCGTTCCTCTCATAGTAATGTTAAGGGCCATTTTCCTGTTTACTTCCGAGCGCCTGCTGTTGTATATTAAGTACATAATAACATCAAATTAAAAATTTGAAAAACAGCCCATGAATTAATCGAGTAACCATGCGTAAGTAAACAATATAAATATAAAATTTACCTACTATGGGTGGCGTAGGCGTATAGCACGCATCATAATGATGATAATCTGGGTTCAATTGCCAGCCATAGCTTTACTTTTAGGATTTTTCTATAATATGTTCTAGTTTTCAGTGTCGTTTAGAAATTTAATAAATTTTATGCCAAAAATCCAGTACGTTTTGGAAAAGACCGATTTTAAAAACCACCGCAAGGAAAGTAGTTTCCGAATGAAAAAAATCGCATCCATATCAGTCCATCCACAGATACATTGACGTCTAACTATAACACCTTAATTTTGCGTCGGGTCTTAAAAATAATTGAAGGCGAAAAACAATTAGCACCCACACGTTCTCAGAAAACAGCGTCAATTTTAACACAAAGTTAACAAAGGCGGGGACACGTCTCACGTGTCGTACGCGGAAAGTTCCACTCATTTAAGTACTTGTAAATAATTTGGGGGAACACTGCCGTGCTGGTTACTTAAGTTTCAAACTTAATACTAGTTTTGTTGCTTACTATGAGAATGGTAACACGTTCAATTAACCCAATTTAATCATTCAAGGCCCTCGAGAGCACGAAACAAATAGTTATAGGCACAAATGTTTATAAATCTATTAACTCACATTCACTAAACGTACCATCTCGCGTCCATGTGTGCGTAACATGGACGCGACTTGTCGCTGTCGGTAGCGTCAGTCACGCACACCAGGATATCTTGTGAGCACAAGCTTTGCGTATTGCTTTAATAAATTAGTAAAATACAAACTAAAGTCTTACGTAGACCCTAGATATTTTACGTTTAGAAAAAAAAGCGCAGTGTAGCAGAAAGTCTTTATTTATTCTTTCTACTTTTTGTTTATACTTGTTTTGTGACTCGAAATCGTTTCAAAATAATTTTAATTAAATATTGAATTTAGTTACAATGGTGCTGCAATCGAAGCATCGTTCATGTTAGTTCATGAAATTTGCAGCTCAGATGTAACTATCTTTGTGAAAATTATGCATTTTAGGCCCATGTTTCATAAGCGACTATTTCTACAAAAAAAGTATTAAAGTTAGCTTCATTTTCAAATTCATCCGCGGCAGTGTTTTATTAAAGTTTAAAAAAACATCGGCCAGCGTGATTCGTCACTCGCTGTTTATCACGACTTCATATATTATTATGTTTTCATTTACCATTTGGTAAAGTAAATTCGTATTGTTATCACAAGGCTTTCAGCTGTAGCTTGTACCAGACGGGTATTAGCAAGCGCTACACGAACATCGGGAATCACATTTGGACCAATTTCTGATATATCGGATAGCGCGAGCGACGGAGAGTGTACAAATATGGTTATCTCGTTAAGTTCTCTTGTGAGTTACTCTGTTACACGTTAGGAGTTACATTGTTATGGTAACGTGACAACGTGGATTGGTGTTGACATGATGCAGTATTGACCTGAGCCTTTAGTATAACCTTTTCACAATCTCAATATACATATACGTTTTTATCCCTTACAGGGTAGTCAAAGCCTTTTTTTTTAACGGAGAGGAAATCTTTATGGATGCCCTAGGCACGGGCATGCCTGGGGTTATGTGGGACTCCCGCCCGGAGGGGTATACCCGAACTAAAACTCTCCGGCGTTGCCTCAATCCGGTGTGTGGACGCAGTGGGATGCCACTAGCGTTTCAACCACAAACGCCCCCCCGGTGGCCCCGGCTCCCGCCAGGACCGCGCCAAGAAGAGGAGGGCCCGTACGCTGGGCCCGTCTTCCCTTAGACAGTGAGACCGTGCAATGCAGGTAGGTAATGGGGTAGTCAAAGCCTAAGGTAACAAGATCCAAAGGCCACGCTTAGCATGTTTTCATGAAAAAGGGTTCAAAGTAGTGATGGTTTCCTCGAACTTTTGCCATCTGCGCGAGAAGAGAAGCATCTGGTAAATTCTGTTCATTATTTGCTCTCAGACCTGCATGGATTGAACGGTATTTATTATCGTGATACTGGTATGTCAATATGGGGTTGTGGATTTCAAAACAACCGCATTTACTGCGATACACATTAGTATTTCGTGATATATTTCGCAATATGTGTGGATTGCATGATAATTTTGACATCAAAGTATTGTAATAGGTAGTATTTTGGCCAGGGCCTTACTATGACGTGCGATTCAATTCCGACTCAGGTTTTAGCTGTCATCTTTAATATGGATCTAACAGCGAGCGAACATAAACTGAATCGGACAAACAGCTCAGAGTTTGATAAGTATAGCTTACTCAATTACGTTCAGCAAAGTTGACTCTGGCCAGTTTTAGGATGGGTGACCGTGGAAGTTTAATGCAAAAAGTTTTATAAATAAATACGATTGGTAAAGTACGATGGTGAAGAGTAGTAAAATGAAACCAAATGTGACACTTTGAATTCTAACTGATTTATTTTCTTATGCTCACACAGTATATCACTTAATCACATCTCGATCGAGTCGGGTGACCAGAATCCCCCGCTCGTCCGTCCTCACACCAATAAATAGATTCTGATTCCCACTCCAGAAGAGTGGGGAGTATAACCTGACTACAGTGTTGCCATTCGAAATACGAAAATTAGTCTAAAAAATTATACAATTACAAAGAAAACACGACATTCGGCCATCAGACTACGTACTGCCTCCGGCGTACGGTTTCCTTATTAATTACTACAGTACATAATTCTGCAATTATTAAATAGTCGTAAATTTGATTCCGTCAAAACATAACCAAGCGATGTAAACAGTTAGTCTTGTAAGTAAACAATTATATAAAAAAAACTAAAGTAAATCATGCCACATAATATATAATAATATACACTTCACCCGTAAGGAGATTGGTGGAACAATTAAATAAACGAAAACTTATTCGACAAATTACTCTGGAAGAATAATTTGAAGTAGGGCAATAATACTCTCATTTACGGATGCAGTGCGTTGTAACAATCATTGTCAATCTTCCAGGTTATTTCTACCTTAACACACGACATTCGGTTGATTTGTATGGTTGAAAATGTACAAAAACAAGTTTTTAATAATCACATAATTAATAAGGTATGATATACACAAAACATTGTACCTACTTATCATTCGCTAATTTCACAGATTTCATCACTGCTACTTTCACTGTTATTTATTTCTAGTGCTTTAATATGTATCCACGGCCTAATTCTATCCTCGGATATTACAGTATCGTACGCAATACCCTTTTCATTAAATCCTGGGACGTCACTTATTTTGTAACGGTCATTTTCTAGTACCTCTATCCGATATGATCCTAGCCTGTATACCAAAGTCGTAAAATATGTTTTGAAGGGTTCTGATGGTTGTTTTTGATTTGGTATCTTTTACAGCCCTAGCAAACACATATTTTGAAAAACCGTCAACTATAGTTAATACCTGAGTATTGCCGTTTCTACTCTTCACAAAGGGGTCTAGGTGATCGACATGAATGGTATGGAATGGTATGTCGAATTTTTTTAATAGGGTGAAGATATCCTGTCTTTTTCCTGCTCGCGCTATCCTTATTGTATGCACATTCAATACAGGCTCCGACATATTTCTTTACGAACTTACGTAGCTTTGGAAACCAATGATGTTCTTGTATCCTCTCTAATGTTTTAGTGTAACCTAAATGCCCTATGTCATCATGATTGGCTCGACATATTTGCCACCGGGCACTACGGGGAACGACTAGACACAGAAGGTCATCGATTTTTTTTTGAACAATGTTTGATTTTTAACAACATAATTTTTTTGTATGTCTTTATTACTCCTCATCAATTTCAGGTTTAAGGATCTTAATTAATCGCGACACGTCTGGGTCTGCCATCTGAAGACTTAATAACCAGTTTTCCTTATGGATTGCTTAGACCATGACTGAAGGGTCACTATCAGAGTCTGCGGGGAGGCTAGTATTGCGACTCAGCGCGTCGACGTGAGCCATTCGGACACCCGGCCGGTATTCAATTTCGAACGTGTATTCACTAATAAGGAGCCACCACCTAGCTATTCGCGGAATCAGAACTCGTTTTGTCAACGTTGTCCTTAAAGCGGCGCAATCGGTAAAGACTTTAAGCTGAAGGCCTAACAAATAAACCCTAATTTTTAAAGAGCCCACGACCGCCAGCGTCTAGCTCATAGGAGTGTAAATGTTTTTCTTCAGGGGTGGTTTGCCCGCTGAAGTAAGTCGCGGGCTTCAGGACCCGAGGATCAGCTTGCCACTGTATTAATATGCCTCCTATGCCCAGAGAGCTGGCGTCCGTGTGTACTTCAGTTTCGAGACTAGGGTCATAAAGGGCTAGTATTGACTTACTCACAAGTCTCTCTTTTAATAATAAAAATGACTTCATCTTTTTCTTGTGTTTTATGTACAATAAAGAGTTATACATACATACATACATGACTTTTCTTGCTCCGCGGTCCATTTCCAAGGTACGTATTTTTTTAAGTAAGTTGGTCAAAGGATGAGCAATTTCTCCACAATCCTTGATAAATTTACGGAAATAACCTGTGAGGCCAAGAAATTGACGGACAACATGAATGTTTCGTGGGGTAGGGAAGTCTTTTACCGCAACTATCTTCGCAACGCCAGCGGATGAAATCTCGTATCCTAGATAATTGATAGAAGTATCAAAGAAGCGACATTTTGATAATTTTAATATCAAACCAAACTGTCTAAACAATTTCAAAATGCTCTCTAACCGCTGAAACATCTCCTCCTCGTTTTTTTTTTGAGGGTATCAAGACGTCATATAAATAAGCTAGTGCATATTCGAATCGTTCATTGCCTAGAATCTTCTTCATGATCCGCTGGAATACGGCTGGCGCGATAGCCAGCCCAAATGGCATAATCACAGTTAGACTCTTCTATTATACATTACGTAATAACTCGTCAATAGTCTCGCGAACTTTTTCACGTTCAGAAAAAGACAAACTGTACGGACGATATATCACGGGTTTATTATCTACAAAATCTATGTTCATTTCTACGTCTACAGCACACCCTATCTTGCTTAGATTCGTTGCAAAACAATCACGGTATTCCTGCAATAAAGTACAAAGCCTATCTACCTGTACTTCCTTTAATCCGTGTCTATAATTTATGTCACCTCTATTTATCGGTTCTAATTTCGAAACGTCAATGTTAATACGATTAACCTGACAAACTTCCTTTTCTACAAACGGAATTGGCCTTGCTATCATGGTATTAGCAGTGATCTGCACAGTTTGCTGCGATAAATTGGTAACGACAACTGCCCCTTTGCCTTCGGATATTCGATAATCATCAGTTAGTAAGCGATACTCACTACCAGGTTCTACCTTGCTATAACCTTCTACGAAAATGTCACCAGAAAAACTCTGGTCATCTACACAGATCGGTACAACACCACTTTGAGGAACGTCGACTGTTTCTGTGACAAACAGTTTGAGATTGGCATCTATATGTTATTGAAAGCATTACTAATTGGAGTATTATAAAATATTAGCCTTGTATTATCTTTCAACACCGTGACACATGGCAATTCTGCGAATTTTTTTTTTCGATTAGTAAAGGGGTTTGCATACATTTATCATGAATAGCTATTACCTCTATAGACGCTTCGACATCGTCTATTTTAATGTTTATTAAGGATTTGTACAAGGGAGTAATTACAGATTCTCCAAACCATTTTACAATCGGAACGTCTTCCAAATTCTTTTCAAGTCCTAAAGTCTCAGCATCCGTGTTTCGAATAAGGCTACATTCAATTCAATTCAATTCAATTCAATTAAAATGAAACCAAATGTGACACTTTGAATTCTAACTGATTTATTTTCTTATGCTCACACAGTATATCACTTAATCACATCTCGATCGAGTCGGGTGACCAGAATCCCCCGCTCGTCCGTCCTCACACCAATAAATAGATTCTGATTCCCACTCCAGAAGAGTGGGGAGTATAACCTGACTACAGTGTTGCCATTCGAAATACGAAAATAAGTCTAAAAAATTATACAATTACAAAGAAAACACGACATTCGGCCATCAGACTACGTACTGCCTCCGGCGTACGGTTTCCTTATTAATTACTACAGTACATAATTCTGCAATTATTAAATAGTCGTAAATTTGATTCCGTCAAAACATAACCAAGCGATGTAAACAGTTAGTCTTGTAAGTAAACAATTATATATAAAAAACTAAAGTAAATCATGCCACATAATATATAGTAATATACACTTCACCCGTAAGGAGATTGGTGGAACAATTAAATAAACGAAAACTTATTCGACAAATTACTCTGGAAGAATAATCTAAAGTAGGGCAATACTCTCATTTACGGATGCAGTGCGTTGTAACAATCATTGTCAATCTTCCAGGTTATTTCTACCTTAACACACGACATTCGGTTGATTTGTATGGTTGAAAATGTACAAAAACAAGTTTTTAATAATCACATAATTAATAAGGTATGATATACACAAAACATTGTACCTACTTATCATTCGCTAATTTCACAGATTTCATCACTGCTACTTTCACTGTTATTTATTTCTAGTGCTTTAATATGTATCCACGGCCTAATTCTATCCTCGGATATTACAGTATCGTACGCAATACCCTTTTCATTAAATCCTGGGACGTCACTTATTTTGTAACGGTCATTTTCTAGTACCTCTATCCGATATGATCCTAGCCTGTATACCAAAGTCGTAAAATATGTTTTGAAGGGTTCTGATGGTTGTTTTTGATTTGGTATCTTTTACAGCCCTAGCAAACACATATTTTGAAAAACCGTCAACTATAGTTAATACCCGAGTATTGCCGTTTCTACTCTTCACAAAGGGGTCTAGGTGATCGACATGAATGGTATGGAATGGTATGTCCAATTTTTTTTAATAGGGTGAAGATATCCTGTCTTTTTCCTGCTCGCGCTATCCTTATTGTATGCACATTCAATACAGGCTCCGACATATTTCTTTACGAACTTACGTAGCTTTGGAAACCAATGATGTTCTTGTATCCTCTCTAATGTTTTAGTGTAACCTAAATGCCCTATGTCATCATGATTGGCTCGACATATTTGCCACCGGGCACTACGGGGAACGACTAGACACAGAAGGTCATCGATTTTTTTTGAACAATGTTTGATTTTTAACAACATAATTTTTTTGTATGTCTTTATTACTCCTCATCAATTTTAGGTTTAAGGATCTTAATTAATCGCGACACGTCTGGGTCTGCCATCTGAAGACTTAATAACCAGTTTTCCTTATGGATTGCTTAGACCATGACTGACGGGTCACTATCAGAGTCTGCGGAGAGGCTAGTATTGCGACTCAGCGCATCGACGTGAGCCATTCGGACACCCGGCCGGTATTCAATTTCGAACGTGTATTCACTAATAAGGAGCCACCACCTAGCTATTCGCGGAATCAGAACTCGTTTTGTCAACGTTGTCCTTAAAGCGGCGCAATCGGTAAAGACTTTAAACTGAAGGCCTAACAAATAAACCCTAATTTTTAAAGAGCCCACGACCGCCAGCGTCTAGCTCATAGGAGTGTAAATGTTTTTCTTCAGGGGTGGTTTGCCCGCTGAAGTAAGTCGCGGCCTTCAGGACCCGAGGATCAGCTTGCCACTGTATTAATATGCCTCCTATGCCCAGAGAGCTGGCGTCCGTGTGTACTTCAGTTTCGAGACTAGGGTCATAAAGGGCTAGTATTGACTTACTCACAAGTCTCTCTTTTAATAACAAAAATGACTTCATCTTTTTCTTGTGTTTTATGTACAATAAAGAGTTATACATACATAAATACATGATTTTTCTTGCTCCGCGGTCCATTTCCAAGGTACGTATTTTTTTTAAGTAAGTTGATCAAAGGATGAGCAATTTCTCCATAATCCTTGATAAATTTACGGAAATAACCTGTGAGGCCAAGAAATTGACGGACAACATGAATGTTTCGTGGGGTAGGGAAGTCTTTTACCGCAACTATCTTCGCAACGCCAGCGGATGAAATCTCGTATCCCAGATAATTGATAGAAGTATCAAAGAAGCGACATTTTGATAATTTTAATATCAAACCAAACTGTCTAAACAATTTCAAAATGCTCTCTAACCGCTGAAACATCTCCTCCTCGTTTTTTTTTTTTTTGAGGGTATCAAGACGTCATATAAATAAGCTAGTGCATATTCGAATCGTTTATTGCCTAGAATCTTCTTCATGGTCCGCTGGAATACGGCTGGCGCGATAGCCAGCCCAAATGGCATAATCACAGTTAGACTCTTCTATTATACATTACGTAATAACTCGTCAATAGTCTCGCGAACTTTTTCACGTTCAGAAAAAGACAAACTGTACGGACGATATATCACGGGTTTATTATCTACAAAATCTATGTTCATTTCTACGTCTACAGCACACCCTATCTTGCTTAGATTCGTTGCAAAACAATCACGGTATTCCTGCAATAAAGTACAAAGCCTATCTACCTGTACATCCTTTAATCCGTGTCTATAATTTATGTCACCTCTATTTATCGGTTCTAATTTCGAAACGTCAATGTTAATACGATTAACCTGACAAACTTCCTTTTCTACAAACGGAATTGGCCTTGCTATCATGGTATTAGCAGTGATCTGCACAGTTTGCTGCGATAAATTGGTAACGACAACTGCCCCTTTGCCTTCGGATATTCGATAATCATCAGTTAGTAAGCGATACTCACTACCAGGTTCTACCTTGCTATAACCTTCTACGAAAATGTCACCAGAAAAACTCTGGTCATCTACACAGATCGGTACAACACCACTTTGAGGAACGTCGACTGTTTCTGTGACAAACAGTTTGAGATTGGCATCTATATGTTATTGAAAGCATTACTAATTGGAGTATTATAAAATATTAGCCTTGTATTATCTTTCAACACCGTGACACATGGCAATTCTGCGAATTTTTTTCCGATTAGTAAAGGGGTTTGCATACATTTATCATGAATAGCTATTACCTCTATAGACGCTTCGACATCGTCTATTTTAATGTTTATTAAGGATTTGTACAAGGGAGTAATTACAGATTCTCCAAACCATTTTACAATCGGAACGTCTTCCAAATTCTTTTCAAGTCCTAAAGTCTCAGCATCCGTGTTTCGAATAAGGCTACATTCAATTCAATTCAATTCAATTCATTTAATCATTCAAGTCATGTTCATTTCATAAATGCCAAGATGTTACTGTGTTAAATGGAGGTAGGTACATGAGACCCTGTCAGGGTATAAAATGTCAACAATGCTTAATCCAAAGGTATCTCATTCCAATAATATTGTAAATAGTCATCCTCAACTATACAGTTTAGGTACATACAATTTTGTTGTCGTGCCAATACTCGTAAAAATATTGAAATATAACAGTCTAATGTAAAGTTCCCAAACCTAGATTAAAAATTAAGTATGTCAATATTATTCAATAACGATAGAAATATAAACTAAGTAGGTACAGTTAAAGAGCAGGTGGGTATACATTTCACAAATGTTTCATTATAATCACAGTTCATCATTTAATTCTCTACCGAAATCAATGTAAGCGGATCGTTTTTCGCCGTTTACAATGATTGGCTTAAAAAACTTTTCGTTGCCATTGCCACTTATGTCAATTTTCAAGATTTTCATATCATTATTAGAAAGATCATTACGCTGTATATTGTCTGTCTTCAAAGGATCTAATTTGCAGTTTTCACTATCATGCCCTATCTTGTTACACTTTGTGATCGGTTTGGGACATTTATAGAAAGGATGACCTTTAGTCTTGCAATTGAACCACACAATTGAGGCCTCTTTACAGTGCATTCGTTCACCTTCCTAAGCCAATTTTCTATATTATGCGTCTTATTACAAGGGTTAAATTCGGGTACCACATTATTCAAAGTATTATTATTTAGTACAAAATTCTTACTAGACTCCTTTCCATGAAGTTAAATTAAGTCGAACAAAAGCTCCAAACGACTAAGAGTAGGTAAAGTGTTATAGTTACACCCCCGTTACACAAAAAATACGAATATTTGTGTATTCGGGAGATTTCAAGAGGAAGAATAAAATTTCGTTAGGAATGTATTGGCTAGGTACTAGTAAGTTCACGTTACTGTACTCTAAATGGCCATATAACATATGGTACACTGTACAATCCAAGATCTACTCTCAAACATTCGAACCAATCAATAATCAGGCAATCTGCAGTTCGTTAGCATATTATAATTATAAAGTTCACTTCTACTTATGGCACATTCCACCCACGGGCATACATAGTTCTAAACTACAGCACACGTGGCTGTTAAATTAAGGCATACTTAGCCATTCATACTTGAACGAAACCTATGCATACATAGCTCAACTGCAGCACACATGGCTGTTAAATCACGGCGTACTTAGCCATTCATTATACTTGAACGAAACCTATGCATACATAGCTCAACTGCAGCACACATGGCTGTTAAATCACGGCGTACTTAGCCATTCATTATACTTGAACGAAACCTATGCATACATAGCTCAAATGCAGTACACGTGGCTGTTAAATTAAGGCATACTTAGCCATTCATTATACTTGAACGAAACCTATGCATACATAGCTCACCTGCAGCACACATGGCTGTTAAATCACGACATACTTAGCCATTCATTATACTTGAACGAAACCTATGCATACATAGCTCAAATGCAGCACACGTGGCTGTTAAATTAAGGCATACTTAGCCATGCATTATACTTGAACGAAACCTATGCATACATAGTTCAACTGCAGCACACATGGCTGTTAAATCACGGCATACTTAGCCATTCATTATACTTGAACGAAACCTATGCATACATAGCTCAACTGCAGCACACATGGCTGTTAAATCACGACATACTTAGCCATTCATTATACTTGAACGAAACCTATGCATACATAGCTCAAATGCAGCACACGTGGCTGTTAAATTAAGGCATACTTAGCCATGCATTATACTTGAACGAAACCTATGCATACATAGTTCAACTGCAGCACACATGGCTGTTAAATCACGGCATACTTAGCCATTCATTATACTTGAACGAAACCTATGCATACATAGCTCAACTGCAGCACACATGGCTGTTAAATTAAGGCATACTTAGCCATTCATTATACTTGAACGAAACCTAAGCATACATAGCTCAACTGCAGCACACATGGCTGTTAAATCACGGCATACTTAGCCATTCATTATACTTGAACGAAACTTATGCATACATTAGCTCAAATGCAGCACACATGGCTGTTAAATTACGGCATACTTAGCCATTCATAATACTTGAACGAAACTTATGCATACATAGCTCAAATGCAGCACACATGGCTGTTAAATTACGGCATACTTAGCCATTCATAATACTTGAACGAAACCTAAGCGTACATAGCTTAAATGCAGCACACATGGCTGTTCCGGCACGGCATTGAATAAAACCTAAGCGTACATAGCTTAAATGCAGCACACATGGCTGTATAGGCACGGCATACTTAGCCATTCACTAGACTTAAATGAAACCTAAGCATACATAGCTTAGGTGCAGCACACATGGCTACAAAGCATACGTAGCTTCAAGGCACACATAGCCCAATCATAGCACACATAGCTACATTGACATATTTCATTAAGCTTTATTTTTGTTTGTTGCAATTTTGTTTTAATTTGATTTCAGTTATTATTATTATTATTATTATTATTACTATTTTATTTCAATTGACGATCCCTTTGTGAATTACTTATGTTTGACATTTAATTGTACTTTTAAAAGGGTGATAAATAAATCTAAATCTAATCTAATCTAATCATAGCTTCAAGCCACACAAAGCCCAATCATAGCACACATGGCTACAAAGCATACATAGCTTCAAGACACACATAGCCCAATCATAGCACACATAGCTACAAAGCATACATAGCTTCAAGACACACATAGCCCAATCATAGCACACATGGCTACAAAGCATACATAGCTTCAAGACACACATAGCCCAATCATAGCACACATGGCTACAAAGCATACATAGCTTCAAGACACACATAGCCCAATCATAGCACACATGGCTACAAAGCATACATAGCTTCAAGACACACATAGCCCAATCATAGCACACATGGCTACAAAGCATACATAGCTTCAAGACACACATAGCCCAATCATAGCACACATGGCTACAAAGCATACATAGCTTCAAGGCACACATGGCTACGAAGCATACATAGCTTCAAGGCACACATAGCCCAATCATAGCACACTTGGCTACTAAGCCACATAGCTTGAAGGCATACATAGCCTGTTAGGGGGACAGGCTAAAATAATTTGAAATGATTGTTCATACCTATACATAGTGTAGCAAAGCACACTTGGCTTAGACTATCTATAAAGCATAAATTAAGCCTTAAACGGCTACTGTATGAATGTAATCTACAAGCAGTGGTATTGGCCGTTTGGCATGCATGAGGGTAGATTCGATAAGCATTTGGAATTGCAAGATTTTGTAAGAATTATTAGCAAAAGCAGCCAAAGTGTATAGTCAAGGAGTAGCCGGACCATATACTGCAATGGTTTTACTTGACGTTCAGTAATATCGGGGAGTACCCCGACCAAAAACCGAAACACCAATTTGCTATGCGAATAATTCATAACTCAAATGAAATACATTGATTATGCCAGCGGGAAAGCATACTATCACTGTTAACACCGATCGTATGCCTTTCCAGCTTCAACTTGTCAGAGATTGCTATCAGGGAGTGCCCTGATCAAACCATATCTGACGCTATACGCAATGCATTTTCAAAAAGAAACCGTTCGAATCGCCAATTTGACACAACGCCAAGGGTCCCTCACCCATATAGGTTCCGGCTCAGTGGCTAACTTTCAGGGGAACAATACCAGGGAGTGCCCTGGTCGAGAGTTCCACCTAAGTTCAGTGTTAAAAAAAAACGGCTAGTAACGGTTGTTATTATTTAAATTTTCATGATTTGTTATACCACATTTAAATTATCACTCTTTAGCAAGCCAACGGTCAATATTCCAAATTATCATTGGTCAGAAATCAACTCAAATTACAATAAAAATTAAAAAAAAAAATGTATTGTAATTAATACTTGCGGTTTTTCGGGTTCACTGCGCACTTCTGAGATAAAATGAAACCAAATGTGACACTTTGAATTCTAACTGATTTATTTTCTTATGCTCACACAGTATATCACTTAATCACATCTAGATCGAGTCGGGTGACCAGAATCCCCCGCTCGTCCGTCCTCACACCAATAAATAGATTCTGATTCCCACTCCAGAAGAGTGGGGAGTATAACCTGACTACAGTGTTGCCATTCGAAATACGAAAATAAGTCTAAAAAATTATACAATTACAAAGAAAACACGACACAATTCAATTCAATTCATTTAATCATTCAAGTCATGTTCATTTCATAAATGCCAAGATGTTACTGTGTTAAATGGAGGTAGGTACATGAGACCCTGTCAGGGTATAAAATGTCAACAATGCTTAATCCAAAGGTATCTCATTCCAATAATATTGTAAATAGTCATCCTCAACTATACAGTTTAGGTACATACAATTTTGTTGTCGTGCCAATACTCGTAAAAATATTGAAATATAACAGTCTAATGTAAAGTTCCCAAACCTAGATTAAAAATTAAGTATGTCAATATTATTCAATAACGATAAAAATATAAACTAAGTAGGTACAGTTAAAGAGCAGGTGGGTATACATTTCACAAATGTTTCATTATAATCACAGTTCATCATTTAATTCTCTACCGAAATCAATGTAAGCGGATCGTTTTTCGCCGTTTACAATGATTGGCTTAAAAAACTTTTCGTTGCCATTGCCACTTATGTCAATTTTCAAGATTTTCATATCATTATTAGGAAGATCATTACGCTGTATATTGTCTGTCTTCAAAGGATCTAATTTGCAGTTTTCACTATCATGCCCTATCTTGTTACACTTTGTGATCGGTTTGGGACATTTATAGAAAGGATGACCTTTAGTCTTGCAATTGAACCACACAATTGAGGCCTCTTTACAGTGCATTCGTTCACCTTCCTAAGCCAATTTTCTATATTATGCGTCTTATTACAAGGGTTAAATTCGGGTACCACATTATTCAAAGTATTATTATTTAGTACAAAATTCTTACTAGACTCCTTTCCATGAAGTTAAATTAAGTCGAACAAAAGCTCCAAACGACTAAGAGTAGGTAAAGTGTTATAGTTACACCCCCGTTACACAAAAAATACGAATATTTGTGTATTCGGGAGATTTCAAGAGGAAGAATAAGATTTCGTTAGGAATGTATTGGCTAGGTACTAGTAAGTTCACGTTACTGTACTCTAAATGGCCATATAACATATGGTACACTGTACAATCCAAGATCTACTCTCAAACATTCGAACCAATCAATAATCAGGCAATCTGCAGTTCGTTAGCATATTATAATTATAAAGTTCACTTCTACTTATGGCACATTCCACCCACGGGCATACATAGTTCTAAACTGCAGCACACGTGGCTGTTAAATTAAGGCATACTTAGCCATTCATACTTGAACGAAACCTAAGCATACATAGCTCAACTGCAGCACACATGGCTGTTAAATCACGGCGTACTTAGCCATTCATTATACTTGAACGAAACCTATGCATACATAGCTCAAATGCAGTACACGTGGCTGTTAAATTAAGGCATACTTAGCCATTCATTATACTTGAACGAAACCTATGCATACATAGCTCAACTGCAGCACACATGGCTGTTAAATCACGACATACTTAGCCATTCATTATACTTGAACGAAACTTATGCATACATAGCTCAAATGCAGCACACGTGGCTGTTAAATTAAGGCATACTTAGCCATGCATTATACTTGAACGAAACCTATGCATACATAGTTCAACTGCAGCACACATGGCTGTTAAATCACGGCATACTTAGCCATTCATTATACTTGAACGAAACCTATGCATACATAGCTCAACTGCAGCACACATGGCTGTTAAATTAAGGCATACTTAGCCATTCATTATACTTGAACGAAACCTAAGCATACATAGCTCAACTGCAGCACACATGGCTGTTAAATCACGGCATACTTAGCCATTCATTATACTTGAACGAAACCTAAGCATACATAGCTCAACTGCAGCACACATGGCTGTTAAATCACGGCATACTTAGCCATTCATTATACTTGAACGAAACTTATGCATACTATAGCTCAAATGCAGCACACATGGCTGTTAAATTACGGCATACTTAGCCATTCATAATACTTGAACGAAACTTATGCATACATAGCTCAAATGCAGCACACATGGCTGTTAAATTACGGCATACTTAGCCATTCATAATACTTGAACGAAACCTAAGCGTACATAGCTTAAATGCAGCACACATGGCTGTTCAGGCACGACATTGAATAAAACCTAAGCGTACATAGCTTAAATGCAGCACACATGGCTGTATAGGCACGGCATACTTAGCCATTCACTAGACTTAAATGAAACCTAAGCATACATAGCTTAGGTGCAGCACACATGGCTACAAAGCATACGTAGCTTCAAGGCACACATAGCCCAATCATAGCACACATAGCTACATTGACATATTTCATTAAGCTTTATTTTTGTTTGTTGCAATTTTGTTTTAATTTGATTTCAGTTATTATTATTATTATTTCTGTATATTTATTTTTATCTCAAGTTAGGTTTTTACAATATTCATATAAAAAGTAATAAAACAATATTAATACAAAATATAAAAACATTATAAAAACCTAACCTAGGGTGCCGCCGGCAGCGAGGCGGGGCCTAAGCTACCGGTGGTCAGGGCGACAGAGACAGGAACCTCCTGACTATCCGAGCCGTGTCCAGGAGTACCGCCTTCTGTATCTGGCCCTTGACCCAACCACCTAGCGAGAGCCTTTTAAGGTGATGGTCAAGGCTCTTCGCTATTAAACCGTTTGCCGAAACGACTATCGGGACAGTGATCGTGGAATATTATTATTATTATTATTACTATTTTATTTCAATTGACGATCCCTTTGTGAATTACTTATGTTTGACATTTAATTGTACTTTTAAAAGGGTGATAAATAAATCTAAATCTAATCTAATCTAATCATAGCTTCAAGCCACACAAAGCCCAATCATAGCACACATGGCTACAAAGCATACATAGCTTCAAGACACACATAGCCCAATCATAGCACACATGGCTACAAAGCATACATAGCTTCAAGACACACATAGCCCAATCATAGCACACATGGCTACAAAGCATACATAGTTTCAAGACACACATAGCCCAATCATAGCACACATGGCTACAAAGCATACATAGCTTCAAGACACACATAGCCCAATCATAGCACACATGGCTACAAAGCATACATAGCTTCAAGACACACATAGCCCAATCATAGTACACATGGCTACAAAGCATACATAGCTTCAAGACACACATAGCCCAATCATAGCACACATGGCTACAAAGCATACATAGCTTCAAGACACACATAGCCCAATCATAGCACACATGGCTACAAAGCATACATAGCTTCAAGACACACATAGCCCAATCATAGCACACATGGCTACAAAGCATACATAGCTTCAAGACACACATAGCCCAATCATAGCACACATGGCTACAAAGCATACATAGCTTCAAGACACACATAGCCCAATCATAGCACACATGGCTACTAAGCCACATAGCTTGAAGGCATACATAGCCTGTTAGGGGGACAGGCTAAAATAATTTGAAATGATTGTTCATACCTATACATAGTGTAGCAAAGCACACTTGGCTTAGACTATCTATCAAGCATAAATTAAGCCTTAAACGGCTACTGTATGAATGTAATCTACAAGCAGTGGTATTGGCCGTTTGGCATGCATGAGGGTAGATTCGATAAGCATTTGGAATTGCAAGATTTTATAAGAATTATTAGCAAAAGCAGCCAAAGTGTATAGTCAAGGAGTAGCCAGACCATATACTGCAATGGTTTTACTTGACGTTCAGTAATATCGGGGAGTACCCCGACCAAAAACCGAAACACCAATTTGCTATGCGAATAATTCATAACTCAAATGAAATACATTGATTATGCCAGCGGGAAAGCATACTATCACTGTTAACACCGATCGTATGCCTTTCCAGCTTCAACTTGTCAGAGATTGCTATCAGGGAGTGCCCTGATCAAACCATATCTGACGCTATACGCAATGCATTTTCAAAAAGAAACCGTTCGAATCGCCAATTTGACACAACGCCAAGGGTCCCTCACCCATATAGGTTCCGGCTCAGTGGCTAACTTTCAGGGGAACAATACCAGGGAGTGCCCTGGTCGAGAGTTCCACCTAAGTTCAGTGTTAAAAAAAAACGGCTAGTAACGGTTGTTATTATTTAAATTTTCATGATTTGTTATACCACATTTAAATTATCACTCTTTAGCAAGCCAACGGTCAATATTCCAAATTATCATTGGTCAGAAATCAACTCAAATTACAATAAAAATTAAAAAAAAAAAATGTATTGTAATTAATACTTGCGGTTTTTCGGGTTCACTGCGCACTTCTGAGATAAAATGAAACCAAATGTGACACTTTGAATTCTAACTGATTTATTTTCTTATGCTCACACAGTATATCACTTAATCACATCTCGATCGAGTCGGGTGACCAGAATCCCCCGCTCGTCCGTCCTCACACCAATAAATAGATTCTGATTCCCACTCCAGAAGAGTGGGGAGTATAACCTGACTACAGTGTTGCCATTCGAAATACGAAAATTAGTCTAAAAAATTATACAATTACAAAGAAAACACGACAGTAGAAATTAAACGAGAGCGCTAGGATGTGAACAATTTTCTATCAAATTATTTTTGTTAGTCGGAAAACGTCCCTTTTCTGTCGCTGTCATAACTTTGCCCTGAGCAGTTTCAAACCTTTTTTTCTTTCTGCAAACACAAGCACAGTGACGCTGGTTTGAACTACGCCTCAACACACACTTGTGTGCGTAATGTGCGCACGACAATACGAAGGTAATGCATAATCGTCAATTTGCTGTTTACAAAAGTCTGTCTTTACTCTATTGGTCTGCCCTTACAAGAAGCGATACCTGACAGATGGACAACGAAGTGATGTAACAAAAGTTCCCTTTTCAATTTTGAGATAGGGGTGCAAGTCGGGTTACCTCTTCGTGTGATGAAGAACAGTGCTTGGTCCGGTGCACCCTGGGCATTGGTTAATGATTTCCTGGCAGATTCTGGGGGATATCATTATCCGTTGGCTAAGAGCCCCAGGGGGGGAGGGGGGGGGGGGGGTTGACTGTATTCTACAGAACAACGTTGCCGACATTTTTGTCACAACATTTTTGAATACTGTAGGTATTTATTACTTTGGCGAAACTTTACTTACTATGGGCGAAATCATAGCATCGATCTATGGGGCCATATTAAAAAAAGAAGAAGAAATATTTTAAGATACGGAGCCCTGATAATACCCACCATGACACCATTGAAAACCAACGCGCAAACTCAATAAAAAATTACAATGCGACAATAAAAACCATTCCGACAACCACTTCGGGTTCAATTTCCGAAACAAAACGACATTGCCACCGCCGAGCCGATAACGGAATCAATTCGGCATCCGTGGCGCAGGCGCTAATACGCGATAATAATCGTTTGCATGTGAAGAAACGCAAACGAATTTATTCTGAGGGTAGTTTGCGCGGCCTGCGCTTATTGAGCGGCACGGAGCTACGAAAGAAGAGGATGTGACTTCCGAGACATAAATACACAAATCAAGTCTTTATCCCTTACGGGGTAGACAGAGAGTTAGTTTACAAAACTTAAAGGCCACCGTTTTGCATGATTGGCGATTGAAATAAATATCACGGGGCAAATACCACCCTTTTTTACTGCTACGACGGTGACAAACAAGCGTACGGCATGCCTATCTAGTGACAAGCGGTAAGCATAGCCTACGGATGCCTGCAAAACCTAGGACTAGCATGCGTGTGACCGGCCCTTAAAAATATTTAACTCTCTTATCTGGAATAACCCAATACTGTGGTGTTTTGTAATTTGTAATGAGTTTATATAATTATAATTACTTGTATAACTTTCTCCAAAAATAAGTTTCTGTCAATATTTTCTGTTTTAATACAAGCCTTATTGCTGACTGTACCTTTATTGTCATTCGTTTCACATATTATGTGTATCAAATTTCATGTTCATGGGACCAACAGTGGAAGAGTTCCCCCCTGCGGAGGCGGTCCTGGCGGGGTTACCAGATTATTGTATTGTCATCCGACTTACTCAAGATTGCAAAATTTCAGCTAAATCGGTTGAAGATTTCCGCTTCAAAATTGAGATGCAAGACTCCACTCGGACAAACATATTTAAATAAAAGCTAGTAAAAAGAAAGAACGCAATTCTGCAAACTGCAAAATTTAACGATTCCGAATAGTGAAATTTAATTGCATTTATGTTAATTTAAGTATGCACATGATTCGCAGAACACTGTCTTTGATCTTTATTGGCTCTCCTTTAACTTTCAATGTTCGTATGTATAAGTTAGTTGTCTGCAAAATTAGCAAGTCAATTTTGAGTCAGTTGCAGTGATCGGATTAACTTGAAAGCAACACTTATGTATTGCAAGTGTAGTGAATAAAAAGGAAAAAAGAAACTCGTTTATTGGGAGCCGTACCGTGACTAACAGATATGTAGGTGCTTAAATTGATTGCAACATTATGTGATAAATGCACATGAAACCGACTGTGCTTACCCACGTCCAGATCAGTGGGTACTCAATCAGCTAAAATTTATTGTTTGGAGTATTCACTCACGCGGATCACTATTTCAGTATTTATTTACTCATGATGATAATTTTGTTACAAAATTCAGGGCACTGCAGCTTTGCTCCGATAGCTCGAGTTTACAAGCTTCCAACGAACGAGCGCGTATTTTTTTTTAAAACTTTAGTTTCTAAATAAACATGCTTTCACCTATGACAGCAGAAGAATACTTTTTCATAAAACAAATTGTAGTGCTTTAGTGGCCAGCATTATTTTAGGTCAACTAAATAGTTTTTATGTCTAACACCGCGGGCATCTTCTGCGACGAGATCGTGGCTTAAAGTATGCTGCGACGCATTGGCTCCATTCGTCTTTTGCGTTTTGAAAGTCTGTCGTTGCGTCCGTTGGTGTCTTTACATGCAATACGAGCAGTTTCATGGCAATTATCTTTTACTCTCCACGTTGGAACACAGTAGCGGAAACATTCCATGCGCAAGACGGACTTTGCACAAGGCTCTCACTTCTCACATCGGGCTCTCAGCATATTTTTCTACTTGGGGCGATCTCGCGCCGCCTGCTCCTGCCAGCTCATGCCGAGGGGTTTCGATTCTCTTTCAACGCGCTGTCTGGTCGTACCACTCGCAGACTATCCTCGTTATTCCTTGCGCGAGCCGCCTCCACGGGGTCTCTTCGCGGCTCTCCGCCGCATTTCGCGTTATACTTTCAATTTTCGCCATGACTCAGCGTCTCGGCCCCTGAACTTTCATATTGCTCAACTATTCCTTTACGGCTTTTGTCACGATGTTTGGCGCAATCCGCGGCCGCTCTATTTTCGCGGAGGGTTGCCGAGTTGTTTTATTTCGTTTTATAAATCTCCGAGATTTAGGGCATGTTCCAAGTTCTCTATCACTGGGTCATACTTTAAGTGTCAGATATATTATGATACCATTTCTGTACATTTCTTCAGTAACAAGTAACAAATAGAGATAGCAGCATTACTTCTGACACTTAAAATACAGGAATAGGTCTTAGCGTCATTAAATAACAGTTTTTCGTTACATAGCGCCATGTGCTATAAATATTTATGTATGCAGCTTTTCGAGACTCCGTGTGTTTGTCCATATGACACGTGTTTCTTTTTTCTCCGAGGTATCCTCCAGAAGTACCAATTAGTGAAATGGACCCGATGACGACTACTGGGACTACTTATTATTTCACATGTTGGGATTCGATAGCTATTATACGGTTGTGAAGCAGCTCAATCAAGGGCATAAATATATGTACAGTCAAGTGTAATAATATGTATCTAGATCTAGACAAAGTTTCAGAAATAAGTACCATACGCTCTTACGCCTGCGTAATAAGGTCGTGGGACACATTTTTGAGAAGTTCATATCGATACTTATTTTTGCACTTGACCGTACCTCATTTGGATTAACTATGAAGGGTTGAGATTTTTTTTCAACCGCGATGAGTCACATTCAATCTGCTATCCAGATAGTCAGACCTATTTTGAGAGTATGAGAAATGAAAAGTTGTTTTTTCTCAGTCGGTTGCGGCGCCAGCCCTGACCCGGGCCTGTTCCGTACACGCCTCGGTTTACTCTGATCCGACTTCGTTTTTGTAGGGATCATAATGGAGATGTTTGCGAAACGTGAATGGGACAAGGCTTTATCTGTTTATTGCGGAGGCTGTGATATAAAAATAACAGGCATAATGTACTGTCGGTGATCACCAACACAGTAAAATGAAGAATACCGTTTATATTTTTAATTGAGTTAAACTAGTATTTTAAATCGGATGTACAATCGAGGGCATAAATATCTATACATACCTAAATATACATGGTGTCCCAGAAACCGACGATAACCCGTGAAGGGGTGATAGACCAACTAATTACCTACCAAAATATCACATTTTAGGTTTAGTAAAAATCTTTTAGTTTTCGAGATATTGTCATTTTTGCAAAAATCTATTTTTTTTCCCTCAGTTGAGTTTTTCGTCTGCCACAGCCTCAAATGACCGAATTTAGTAAATCTGATTACTGAAAAATATTGCAGAAAAAATGGGCTTTTAAACGTAATGTTATTTTATTTCAATATTTAGTCAAACTTGGATGAAAAACGTCTTGTAAGACAGTTTTCAGATATTTTACTGTAACTTTGGTCCTCCATGGTATAAAAAATAACTACGCTAAAGTGGCACTTACTTATTTGTTCAATAATTTCAAATTTATTGCATGAGCGCGGACGAAGTCGCGGGCAAAAGCTAGTGTGTTTATAGAGAAACATATAAGTTACATGACGTAACCATTCTTACCTTCTTAGTTTAAATATGTATCTAGTATGTAAATGTGTGGATTGTAGTTCTGCTGCACCTAGCAAATTATTACCGTCCAGTTTAATGTCGGCAATTAAACATTCCCACGTTAGTTCGGCCGCTTGGCGCACAAAAAGCGAGTAGCGGCTTGTAAAATTTTCTGGCTTCGTAAATCCAACGTAAGCACCGGCTGCGGTTATATCCCAATCACATGAAAGACCCTTAAAGCTTAATTAATAGGCGTTTGGATTAATTCGTAACTTTGGCCCGCACTGAAGGGGCAGACGCGGCGCAAGCCACGAGGCGTTGCGGAAAAACGCTAAGCGAGAGAGACTTACCATAGCTAGAGATTTGGGCATAATGTTTCATAGATTTTCTGTCAAATATACGTCAAAATCATCTGTAATATTTATCGTTAACCTTGGTGCAATTCACTGTGAAAAAAGTTCAAATTGACGTAAGCGTGGTGAGGTGGTGCAAACCCTAATGTTAACGTATACATATGTACTAGTACATATAATGCAGTGTATCTCTGTTTCCAAGTTAGTATTAAAAGATACTTCTAACTAAAAGGTTGTGTATTTGTCCGTTGCGATTCCCCCTTCGTCTCACCTCTCCTCCTCTAAGATTATTTACTAAACTTGAGTCAAATTTTAGAGATTCGAACGCAGACGCACACTTAGACTAGTATAAAATTATAGCTACAAACAAAATTGTACTATTATTTGAAAGCAACTGAAAGTTAACTGCGATTTAAATGTGTGGGCAGGCAACAATTGCAGTTACGTCGCAGTTAGAATGCAGTGTTTCTATAATGACCCATTACATTGGTGACCCGCTAGATCTTCTTCCCTGTGCCCCGTCGGTGGGTCACGTCATGACTTACTTACGGACCGCTCAACTTTGCAGTTTATCTCGCTCGCCCGCCCGCAACTAAAACTCTTCCGTTGGATTACTATTTGTGATCTTACCGCCCTTTTCAGAGGAATTACTTCAAACCAGCTTAACTATTACGTTTGCATCAGTTTACATCATCATCATCACCTCCAGCCTATTTACGTCCCACTGCTGGGCATAGGCCTCCTCTCACAATGAGAAGGCTTGGGCTTACAATTTACATACACCAATCATTTTTAGATAATAAGATAATTTATGCAAATTACTTGCACAAAATCCTAATATAAATGCGAAAGTGTGTGAGTACCTACCTATATTTGTTAATTGGGTTATCCAGTGTTCCAGGCTAAAGGAGCCTATACGTACGTCCGAAATGGACAAACTGTTGAAACTTTAAAAATTACAACACATCACAACGGGGACTATCGATTCTTTGCTCACCAGTTGGCGCCACTGTTGACGCCAGAGGTATAGCTGTCAAAGGCGACTGTATAAGATCGGTGCCGAAAAAAGTTTTAAATCTTGAATCTCATTAAGTTTATTAATTATAAATAACTATCATCATATCGACGAAGTCGCGGGCAGAAGCTGGCTCATAATTTTGTATTACATCACTCATCTTTTCAAATAAAATGTATTATATTTTTGAGTTGAGCTCACTATTTCGCGAAGAAGCATCGTCAAGTTAATTTCGTTTACAAATTTCTCTTTGATGTATTTTGTGTTTAGTTCGCTACCGATACCACAGTATTTACATCGCTGCGAACGTTCAATAGCTAAAAACAGATAAGAGAATGAAATGATCACTCACACTCTTGACATTTAATTATATAAAGTATTTGAGTTACGTCTAGTTGTTGGTTCATAAAATACGGACGTCAGAGTTCTGCAGAGAGCGAACTTTTAAAATAAATATTTGCTTCCGTCGACGCGACGTGACCAAATAACTACACGAGTAGTAGAATATAGATAGATATGGATTGTTTTTGGGCACGTATTATAAAAACATAATAATATGAAGTTTGTAGCCCGTGGGTCGACACATTTGTTCAAAACGTACTCAGCGGCAAAATTTAGGTAATTTTGTATAGAGGCAGGGCCTTTTGTGCTTCTGAGTAAACATTTATAATGCATTTTTCTCAGAAAGTTGATAAACATGTGTACCTATGTAGGTAAACTCTATATTGTGCAAAATAAACATAAAACAAAATTCATTTTTATTGACAAACACAGAAACTCGCACAAAGGCAAACTTATCCCCCTAAGGGATATCGTCAACATTTGAATGGATGAGAGTAGTATTATATTAGGGACGGATATAGTGTGTTTAAAAATTACAAAGACTGAGAGCCACAATACATAAATTTATCGAATATAATACAAGTTGACACGATTGTTATACATAGAACAAACCGACGGTGAAGAAGAAAGATCTCCTATTTTGTAATTTCGGTTTAATATAAGATAATATGAGCTACTAGCTGTTGCCCGCAACTTCGTCTGCATAGAATTCGTTTATCGCTATCCCGCAAGAATTACGCAATTTTCCGGGATAAAAAGTAGCCTATGTGTTATTCCAGATTATAATCGATCTATGTTCCAAAATTCATCCAGATCTGTCCAGCCGTTCTGGCGTGAAAAAGTAACAAACATCCAAACATACTCACAAACTTTCACATTTATAATATTAGTAGGATTAGTTCTCTCAATAGAATTCAAACTACAATAATTAAAATTTGCAAGATCTTGCTTCTTCCCCGTCGAAACCTAATCCGATACCAATTAATTTATGTTTTACTATAGAATCGTGAATTTACAATGTACTGTTAATCCTTAAAATATTCTTGCAATAAAAACGCTTAGGTGTTTTTTCAAAATTTATGTCTGTTTTTAAGTCAGCTACGTTCCTAAAAATTTTGAAACGAATGCACGTGAGTTCAGTTCTTGGAAGTTGTTACAAATGGTGATACTTTTTAAAACATTTCCAAACTAAGTTTCCAGTCATGTTTCTTTCATCTCGCCTCACGTGAATAATAAATGAATTTTACGCGTCGTTTGAGGATTTCAGACTACACACAATGACATAACAAAATTAAAAATACAGAAGAGGCTGATAATAAAGAGCAAATAAGGAAAAGAGAAGAAAAGCAGCGGCAGTCTAGTGTTTTGACTTATGGCCTCTTAAGACAATAATGGCTAATCCAAAAGCCGGGCTCGGAATGAAATTTCATTTGAAATTGAACTTTATAACCTTCTTCCAGCTGCCAAGTTCCATCACCGTACTACTCGACGCAAAAGTAGTTTCCCCCAACATCACCTCGATAGTTGGTGCTCCAACACCGTGCGATTTAAGCGGTCTTTCTTGCCCCGTACGTGCAAAATTTGGAATGGGCTGGCGGCTTGGGTTTTTCCAACTGGCTATGACATGGGTACCTTTAAGAGGCGAGTGTACCATTTCTTGCAAGGCCGGCAACGCGCTAGCAGTCCCATTGGTGCTGTAGTTGTCCATGGGCGGCGGTGATCACTTACCATCAGGTGCACTGCATGCCCGTTTGTCGGTTTTAATATAAAAAAAAAAAATACCATGAGTTTTTCGTTCTAATACTGTAGATTTTCTAATCCACATCGGGCCCTTCCAAGAACTATCGCAAGCCATAGGAAAGAGGAAACAAGAAACATCCTTTCGAAATTGTTGTCGAACAATGACAGAAAACATACTCTTTTGAACGACCATTTTGTTTAATAATAGCGCGAGCCAAAATAGTCTTCATTCAGCATTACAATGCCAACTGGAGATCCCCTTTGTAATTTCCCGGCCGTTTGATATAACGGAAATATCGTTATCGTCAGATCTCTCGGACAACAGAGTATCTCGGACAGTAGACAAAATGGTTGTTTCATTTACTAACAAGTTAATTTAAGGGCCCATGAATGAGGGAGGCCGCCTCCGGCTCCCATTTGACAACTTGTGGTGATGTCGTGTAATAAGCTGGCTGGATTGTTGACTCATCCGCGACGGATCTCGCTTCTACAATGTTGTAATAGACTACAGGCCATCGGGATTATAATACAAGGTAAATTAAGCTGTTACTGTACTTAGTAACAACCAATTTTGAGAATTGTTTGGCACTGCATAGATGGAATTGCAAGGCACACACAATACACAAATAACGTGTATATCCCTTACGGGGTAGACAGAGCCTAATGTGACAAGACCTACATGCAACGTTTAGCAAGATTCTGGGGCTAGGTATAAATGGCAAATGGAATCAAAATAGTAATGGGTTGCTAGCCGCATCGCCTATAACATGATTCCCATGATTTTCGCCCATTCCCTCGACGGGCTTGTATCATCTGCCCGGGAAGAGAAGCAACTGGTACATCCTATGTTTTTTCTTTGCTCCAGCATAGAAGTATTCAAGGAATGTCTATTTAAAATCGACAACAATGCATGATAGTTCCATCAGTAAAGGAGTTTCTTCCATGCTGATCAGGAAGTGAAGAAAAAACAAAGAATGTACTAGCTTCTTCGCCCATCGCCCTAGAAGCCCATCGAGAGAATTGGCGAATCCTAGGAATCATAATTATAAGCAAAGTGACTCGCAACGTGTCACGATTTTGATTCCCCTTTCCAAATACGCCCATAATCATTCTAAATGTGGCCTTTAGGTTTTATTATCTTAGCTTCTGTCTAGCTCGTAAGGGATAAAGACATAATTTATGTGTATGTGTATGTATGTAGTGAAAAGTCCGATAGTCGTATCGAACGTGAATATCTCACTCGCAGAGGTTAATTAAGCACGCAAAGGAATATTCCCTGATTTAAACCATTCCATGACCAACTTCTCAGCAAGTAAGTTTCTCCATCAGAGAGCTCAGACAAGTGACGGAGTGAACACGTCTGGGGTCGAACTGGGTTGTTGACGCAATCAAGGCTGGCCGGGACCACCGGGGGGCACATTCGTGTAGCGACACCGAGATAACTAGGGTTGATAGCTTCTTATTAATACGTTTGTGTAGAACTTCATTTCGAGAGGTTGGGTTCTATTACAACTATTTGTAATGCCCGAAGTCATCAATTACACGTGACAGGAGACTGTCGCGGAGATTGGTCCATATGCAAAATTATATGATAGCCGAGACCGCTTTGCTTGATGGGGATATTTAGGTGGACATGTTCACATTTGTGGGATTTGTGCGATAGTTGTGAAGTACTTTGTGCCAGTCTGCATTTAGGTTAGCAATGTGCAAGTTGCAGAACAACTTTCATTAAGAATTTATGGCAAAATTCCATAACAAAAGAATAAAACACAGACATGGAAAATAGATCATCAGCGTTGTGTCTTCGCAAAAGTGAAACTGCCGCGTCTGTGACTCACGAAACGATACACAAATAAAGTAATAAATAGACAGAACCCGACTTAAGTGTAACTAAAAAATACATAAATTAATTAAATGGAAAGTTAATTATTGGAGATAGTTGATAACTGATCGCAATGTGGTAACAGTATCCTTTAGAGATGTGGTTATTACAGCTATAGGTGGTTATACACAGCGCCGCACAGGGTATCAGATGGCAAGCTAGGACACTGGCTTTTTATATACATACATACATACACACATACATAAATCTCGTCTTTATCCCTTACGGGGTTAGACGAGCCTAAGGTAACAAGACCTAAAGGCCACGTTTAGCATGATTGTGGGCGTATAGGTGGAAAGGGGTATAAAAAAAGCACGGAAGTTTTTTTTAATTATATACTATCACATTAATATGGCTTCGTAAGGAAATCTTGAAGTATAATTATGTGAATATTAAAAAAGAATCAAACTAGACGATTAACATGAATTTTGAATTTGTTTTGCTCCAAAGAAGTAAAACTGGAAACAGGCGTAATTATAAACAAACAAAAATATAAAGAGGAAACATTTTTTGTTTGTTTACATTGAATACTGACTATTGGACTGATTAGAAAAATTATTTCACAGAATCCTACTTTATCCCTGATGAACATAGGCTATATCGAAGGTTGCGTGGGCAAACATTCCATTGGAATTTTGAAATGAAAGATAATTGCTAAGTGTTCTTTTAACTATTTCGACTTGAAATCGCGGGGAACAGCCCAGTGACAGTGACATAAAAATATCTACGTATGAATCAGTATTTTCACTTGTGTGCTTTCATCAATGCGTTGTGGGTCTATACTCCTAAGGATGTGTCCGTTTGTGTAAATAAATGACTAGTATTATCTATATATATATTATTCCGAAGTTTGCGATCAGAATAACTCCATTGATCCCAGTGAATCCATTAAGATTCGTCATTTGTGTCACACAAAAAACGTTTCACAATTCGACTCTTCATTAAACGCTTAAAAGAAAGCTGAGAAAAGTTGATGGCTCCATAAAAGATGTCTGCAATCTGAAGTAAAGCGATCGATTAAAGCAAAGTGGTTTATGATGTTGCGCCGGTCGGAGCGCCGTCTTGACGGTTTCATTACATGCTAATTTGACATACGAATATATTCGGAGGATCCTTTTGGAGGTTGAGGGTGCCGTGGAAGACTGTTGTACGTGCATACGTCTTCAGCCTTCATAAATATAAATATCCATTCGTATAAACGTCCTTTACGCCGTAGTTTCAATTTGGTATTAAAGTATAATGACTGTATAGAAAAAAGGTCGTAAAGGGCAAATAAGTAAATTAAGTCCTTTACAAGCAGGTATTAAAGGACAATATGGGTAAATTTAGCACTATACGTCGTTGTTTATACTTTATGAGTTCCTTTACGTTCCATGTGATTTTGGGCTTGTTACTAACACCCACAAAATAAGCCAAAAATATGGGGCGTAAAGGTCAAATTTTACGAGATATCAAAATTTCGAGTATACAGTTCGATAGAGCTTGAAATTCTGAACAAAACTGTATATTTAACTCATTTTCGGTATTTTGTCCTTTACGCCAATTATTATTGACCCTAAAGGTATCGATATAATATATATCCACGTTATTTCTGCTGGATGAGATAACATTTTGTTATGTTATTTGTAATGCTACATGGAAGTTCCCGGGTGGAAACCGCGTAGGACGTCCACCAACGAGGACGGATGACCTGTAGGCTTATTACCTAACTCGCTCGCAATCGCCATCGCGTTCATTTTGACAGTTCATGTATGGGCAGACAATTGGCATCGGAATCAGCTAGCTGTCACATTCATACAAGAACTGTCAAAATGAAGGCGATGGCGATTGCGAGCGAGTTAGGTAATAAGCCTACGGTTAGTCGCGGGTTCACGGTGGATGCAAGCCGCTTCTAATCGAGGCAAATGGTGGTCTATGGGGGAGGCCTATGTCCGACAGTGGACGTCCTATGATGATGAAGTGAAGTTAAGTGAGAACACAATGCTGAGTTAAAAGAGTGACGCTTTGTTCTTCTGTTTTTTAAGTCATTAAACGTGGAAATGTCGAAGTGATCTAATAGTAGATTAATGGCCCGGAAATTGCTGGATGAGTAACTTGTTTAAAAACACGAACCGTAGGTGAGTGTTTTTGAAAGTTACGAATCCAGAAATCGCTCTTCCAGCTGAGGCAGATATAATATTTTTCTCAAACATTGAGAGGAAATTATAATTAATTTTGCACTAAACTTTCTCGCAACTTAGGCGGTTTTCACGTACCCGCCTTTTATCTTAAGATTTTTTTTATGTCATCTGTCACCGTAAGCTATTTGAGACATTGATAAAACCGTTAAACGCGAACAAAACGTGCACTCCTCGGCCACCGACTTGGCTGCATGACGTTGTTGTTCATTATTCCATAGTGTATTTGACTTTTTAAAAAGTTAAAAACAAATGAAAACCAGTCCAGCAAACCGATTTATGGTCAGAAAATCGCGCCTGCAATGTAATTCGGCCGTCAACAAGGCCCTTCGTGTTCTGTTACTTAGAATAAAATGACGACATTTACGACAATGTTTGAGAAAAGACATTTTATATAATTAAGAGCACTCACCGCGAAAGTTTAAAACGTCGCTATGTATCTTTAATTTAAAAAGCATCGAGTAGGAACGGAGAGGAATCAGTGTCACTGTTGATAAAACTGTCAGCAATTTTAAATTGGAGCATCGTTTGTTGCAAATGTAGTGAAAAATCCTAAAATAATTGGACTCGACACGACAATGTCCATGAAAGATACATATATAGATAGCCCCCTTTAATCCGTTTCGCTACAATTACATTGTATAGTTTTTTTTGAAATATAAATTATCGCGTTATTCCGGTCGGGGCAGATATTTGTATGTAAAATACGAATGTTTGTTCTCGAGTCTTGGATGTTAATATAATTATATTCTTAAAATAAGAAATTTTTAATAGCAATAAGACGTTATCTTATTTTATCTTAATGTGTATTTATAAGCTTTGCTTAGTTCCAAGCGTTGCTTCCATGCTGGTCAGGGAGTAAAGGAAAAACAGAATGTACCAGTTGCTTCTCTTCCTGTGCAACACATAAGGGATAAAGACGTGATTTTATGTGTGTGTGCTTAGTTTGGGACTAGGTCAATTAGTGTCAATTGTCCCAAGATATTTATTTGTTTAATTTATCTTAACAGAAGTGTTTACACAATGTTAATTCAACCATCTGCTGCATTATTCTGATTTAATTATTATACACTTTGTAAACAAGCTCTGTAATTTTTTTTAAATGCTTTCAACTTTGTCTCTCTAATGAACTGCACTTCACATGCTATAAACGCATATTGCATTTGTTAACCCAGTTACCTCTCAAAGCCCAGTTAATCCCTCGCCAGCTGATCAATAACTTAACGAACTTACCGCTCCTCGTGTCGTCGGTTTCAATTTATTCACCAGCAAAGCCACGCGAGTGCCACGGGCCCCGCTTTGTGCACGAAGCTGGCTCCACTTAGAGTCGCGGGCGCCGGACGCGACCGAGAAGTTAGCGAGTTACGCATTCGCTTTTATCCAAGTAAAGGCGGGAATTTTCAATTAAATTGGCGCGGTTGATACCTGAGCATTGTGCAGGGAACAATGCTACCGGGTTGTCATTAAACGAGCTCTTTCTTGTGGATGCTTGGATCATTCTTGATTTACAATTTAACTTTACACGGCATGTTTCGCACGAGTCTCTTTGCGTCGGAAGTACTCAGGTGTGAACAACTTTGTATCTTGTGTGGTTAAGTTTATGTCGTTATTCGCTTACCATGAGGATAGTTTTAAATAGGCAGCCATTTTGGTCTCACTAGTCGGTAGCACTTCACTATCACTACATATAAAACAAAGTCGCTTTCCGCTGCCTGTCTGTGCTGTATGCTTAGATCTTTAAAACTACGCAACGGATTTTGATGCGGTTTTTTTAAATAGATATAAAGATTCAAGAGGACGGTTTATATGTATGATACATGTATAATATAGTAGAGAAAGACAGATTGCACCCGTGCGAAGACGGGGCGGGTTGCTACTATTCAAGAGACAGGTTCAAGTTAATAACATTTTACATAAAATGCACGACAATATTAGGTTTCCGTAGCAATTGCAATTGACTGTACATGCTGTTCCAATACTTAACATACACACATAAATCACGTCTTACGGGGAATACAGAGCCTAAGGTAACAAGACCTAAAGGACTTGTTTAGCATGATTATGGGCGAATAGGTGGAAAGGGGAATTCCAATACCTTACTATTTGAAAACAGTAAGAACAATAGTAAAAACATAGGTAGGATACATACGAGTTTCTACTTCTAAATTGATTTGTTTAAACCAACACCAAACTGTATTTTATTTTGTTTATCTTACCTTATTTTATTTATCTTCCTTTGAGGCGCATGTAGAACTCGTAGGTATATTTAATCTTTATGTTTTGCACAAATATTTACGTAAGGATTAGCTTTTAATAAAACCAAGACTGAGCGAGTCGAGTTTAACAAGGATTTCATATCAAAGTTCCGCGACAACATTGGTTGGCAAAGCATTCCTGAGTCGTTTAAAAATATCCAAGAATTTCTTTTGGCAACATTGAGCGTCGCGTCTCTGGATCGTAAAGCCCTATCGGCGGTGAATTCTGAACAAACGGGGCCCCTAAAATATTCATAACACATTTAAGCCCCCAAAATGATGGGCCCCATCACTTTGTTTCAAAGGGATGACTTTATGCTTATGTCAATATTGACTATGTATTTTTGGGGGATGCGACAAAATGAAACGGGATTGAGTGGATGTTTGCTGATCGATACCCGCGCGTATTATTAGAACAACGTCGGTTATAATTGGTAAGAAAATCATGATAGACCAACAAATCGCCATCATTATATCAGCCGTAGGACCTTCACTGCTAGACATAGGTCTCCCCCCAATAGACCTCCAGTTGCCTCGGTTGGAAGAGGCTTGCATCCACCGTGAACCTGTGACTTGAACCAGGTCATCCGTCCAGGTTGGTAGACGTCTTGCGCTGCCTTCGAGAACCTTTCCGCCTCAACCAGCATCTGTTCATCGTGCAAAATGCCCTGCCTAATGCCACTTCAACGAGATAATTCGCTTGGTACAGGTACCATCAAATCTGTTGTCAAGATCCGTGTGGCAATAAAATGTAGGTGCCGAAGGACCGTAAAGACGACAACTGCAGTAGTAGACAGAGTTGGGCGTTATCTAGATAATTATTTGAAATAAATTTATACGAAGATAAGTTCAATCACAAATAGTGCGTTGACAACTTTTTTATTTAGATGAATTATCTAGATGAAGATAACCGACCTCGCTTGTTATTGAAGCAAGCTTATAATAATAAATGAATACAGAATGTCATGTCGGGTCCAACCGTCACACTGACATTCATCTTTTATTTAAAATCCCAACTAATTTATCTAGATAAATTCAAAATAACAAATGACGGATTACTTAGTTACTTCAAATAAAAGATGATTAAATTTAGTTATCTTCCCGGTTTTTCGTAAATAGATAATTTTTGCCCAACTCTGGTAGTAGACTGGGGCGTGCAGTGGAGGGTCGTTAGGGTAGATAACGCACACAAAGTGTAAGTAAGTAAGTTAATGCTTTATTGTACAAATATAAAGAAACAGACACAAGCGGGTTGAGATTGTGATTTCACTCAACCATGTGCACCTATTTTGTTCAACTGCATCGTAGCTCGTAGAGCCTCTACGGCGTAGCACTTGTAGCTAACTCATTCATTAAAATTGCTCGGCCCGTACGTTACTCTAAAAATATTGCGTAGCTTTTTGCTACTGGAAACTAGAACACGTAAAAACTCGAAAAGTAAAGCTATGGCTGGAAATCGAAACCGAATGTATGCTGTTTTACCGAATAAAAACTATGCTGTGACTTTACCCGGGACTGAAACTATTTGCATACCAAATCCCAGCTAGTAGTGGTACAAGCATGAAAATATTACAAACAGACGGAAAATATTAGTAGGGATTGTTAATGAAATATTAATATAATGATGGTATTTTCCACAAGTGCTGGTAGTCAAAAAAGTAAGTAAAAGGGGCCCTGGGTGGCCTGATTCCAAAAATTGAAATTGTGTCGTACAGACACGTCATTCAAACAGATGACGCTTACATGTGACAGCTAGTAACAGGTAGAAAAATTCGAAGACCACCCACCTGTTATGGGTGCTGTAGGGGTATAGCACGCGTCACGAAATGACGAGGATCCGGCTTCAATTCCCGGCCATAGCTTTACTTTACCCGCGCAGATGGTAAGAGCCCATCGAGGAAATGAGCGAAAAACATAGGAATCATGTTATAGGCGATGAGGCTAGCATCGCATCACTATTTTGATTCCATTTTCCACCTAGACGCCCACAATCTTGCTAAATGTGGCTTGTAGGTACCTGTTACCATAGGCTCTGTCTACCCCGTAAGGGATAAAGACGTGATTTGTGTATGTATTGTAAAAATCGGGAAGATTTTTTTTCGTGCTAACTTTAGCTCTATGCTGTTAGACATTCGGTAGGCACGTACAATATGCGCCGCGATACAGGGTGTGTTTAACATTCAACATCCCCACTCACCAAATACTGATTGTAACGGCAAACAATGGAAGGCAATTATAATTAGCCGGCAGCGACACACGCCGCCATGTTTATTTTTAATCGCGCTGATTGCGATTCATTTGATTTGGCGGTCAACTCTAAATTAAATAAACTTGTATTTTGTGATACAAAAACAATTGCGTTGTTTGAGACTAGAATTTAGTTTAGTGTGATTTTAATTAAAATTCATAATAGTTAATTAACTTCTGTTATCACGCGATAATGATGAAATTAAAAATCACATCATCATATTATAAAGGCAAAAATTTGTGAGAGTGTGCGAATATGTTTGTTACTTCTTCACGCGCAAACGGCTGGATGGATTTGAATAAGATTTGGAACGAAGTTAGCTGATACATTAGATTAACGCATAGGCTACTTTTTATCCTGGAAAATTGCATACTTCCCGCGGAGTAGTCATTAACATGTCAAAGGTTGTAGCTGTCTAGAGCCCGCAACGTAAATAATTATTGTTATTGCAGAATATTATCAACATGAGTTCTTAAGTCTGATTCTATTGTGATAAATTTATCGAAGAAATCAAGATTATATTTTTCTCGCTTGTTCCCTGTACGTAACTATTTTACATTACCAGGACATTCTAGGGTAAAACAAAGACTATTTCTAAATTAAATAAACATGTTTGCGGCTTAGTGGTGGCCCAAGGACCACCACCGCCGCACCGAAATAACGCAAATTAATCGAAATTAATCATCCTACATTGGTTTTACCAGTGCCGGTTACATAACTTGATTATGTTCGGGGAACAAGCTTTCGCTTTACATTTTTCTAGCCAGTAGCGTAAGTAATTTAAGAAGGCTCCACGCGCTCTATTATTTCCTTAAGCCCTCGAACGGGCTCAAAGCACCGCACTAAGATTGTAGTGGTACGTTTAATTGAATTAAATTCATAGAGGTCTTTATCACGAGGTTTCCCGAACAAAGCGCGTCATATTTCCCGAGACAATGGCCGCTGCCGGAGACGCGCTCGTTTGTCACGGCTTGTACTCTAGTGTCCTCTTGGCCGGGTGTACCCCAGTGTTCTTGGCTAGCCGGTTGTACTTGTACCCTGGCGATGTACGCTTGCCTCCTTCATTTATCGGCGGTTGATGTCTATTGATAGTATTTTGTTCGGTTTGTTCGGTTGTTGGTTGCTTTGTTCTGTAAGATTTTTTCCTATGTGCTCGTCGTTATGAGAAACGAAATGTGCTAAGACGCTGTTTCAAATTATCGTCATATTTTGACCAATTTACAAAAGAAACTTAAACATTTTTTTATACAATTAAACCTTCCTGATATTATAACTAGTTACATCTCTATTAGTGGACGCTCCGTGACCAAATTGGAGATGTTTTGAAAATTGATATTTGTCAATACTCGAAACCGACGAGCATGTATGAAGAGTAGTAGCAGGTGGAACGAAGTAGTCTCTGCCTACCCTAGTGAGAAAGAGGCGTGACGGTATGTATGTATTGGTGAAAACCACATTATAATCTGTAAGTGCAGTAGTTTTTGAGTTTATTGGGAATAGAGAGATAGATAGACGCGTCGGAGGTATTTGTTTTATAATTTATGTAGTAATTATGAATACTCGTAGATAAAATGAACTTTATTTATGAAGAACCTGCAGAAAACGATCACAGCATGCCGTTACTCTTGACAGATCTCTTGAAATAATTATTTCCTTTAGGTATGCATGTGTCTTGAATGGAAAAAAAATAGAATGTAAATTGTTTCGGAATACTTCAAAGTTTGAGTTAGTTTAGTTTTCTCTGTCACCACAAATTAAGTCCTTTGACTAGGGATCGAAAACCGGTTCGGGGTTAATGACCGAAACCGAAATGAATTGCGGTGTACAGTTTCGTTACCAGTTTTTAAACGGGTTATTAAATAAACTGGTTTACGCAAATTTCAGCTTTGAGCGAAATTAACCGGTTAACTTGCGTTAAAATGCCATCTCTTGTTATCTCTCTTAAAACATACTCCGTAGCAAGCACATGCAGGAAAGAGATAGAATGAGCATCGCGGCGTGACACGGCGCGTGCGCTGCGGCAGGAGCAGCGTTGCTTTGAGTAAAACCAGTTTATCGGTGAGTGCGAGCTCCAAAATTTCGTTCTTCGTATAAACCGGTCACCGGAATTATTTTACTGCTTTTAATTTAGTTTCCTCCGTTAATCGGTTAATCCAATGAACGTAATTATAACCGGTTATCTGAACGATATTAACTGAAAACTGACCGTTCCGACCGTTCTGATTCCTGCCTTTGACACTGTCTGTAGCCTTTAAACACCGACCAATTTATTGAATCAATTTGGTCAGCAATTAATAAACCTGAAAAACACCTACAGAGATGTTCAATGAAATAATCTCTGCCGCCTGCTGAAGTACTTTGGATAAAGTTAGAGACAGAAAATATTTCAGCAATGCAGATGCAATAAAATTGTCTAAATTGAGAGTTGAAACTAGAGTTTGATTTTCTTCCTTAAGTTTTCCTATCCCACATTGCTATTCCAGATGAACTACTCCAGGATATATTGCATCTAGCATAAAGTTCAAAGTGAACTCTTACACATCTTTCCTTTAAATAAAGTTTTGACGCGTGAAATCCAATATCCGCGTATAAAATTTTCAGTTCTGTTTCAGTATACGGATAGTTCCCCGTTTAATATTCTCCGCGCGAGCCTGAACCGTGAAAGTGTACGAACTTTAGTTATGCAATAGCTTCCTACATGTTTCGGGCTGCAAAGACGAACATAAAAGCTGGCAACTCGATGAATGAGCGCCCTCGACAAACCCGCTCGCCGCAACCGGCCTACAAGCAGCCATTCCGCGTGGCATGCCGTACACCGCGCGCCTAATTTGTTTACCTGTACCGACCTAACAAACAAAAACCGTAATAGATATGGCGTAAAGCGCGCGCGTCGCCGCAACGGTGTCCTAGTAAAGGCGCGGCACGTACGCATCCTCCCACTCGCTACACCATTGTCTCAAACAAACTCCATTGCTCGCGCACTTAGCGGAAGTGCGGATGTTTGAGCCGGAGACGAGACAATGTATATTGTGCGGACGGGAGTGAAGCACCGTTTTGTTTGCCACTCGGGCTGACGCGGCGGAATGAATGGCTCATTTATGTGACGCCCTTAGTGTTAATAATGATAGTTTCGTGACACTAGGGCTTTAATTAAACACGTTTTTATATCCCGGACGATATAAGAGCGCTCCTGTAAATATTTTAACGGAGGGTTGACGTTTATTGCCGACTGTGCCGTTATTCGGAGCGTGCGAGCGCGGGCACGCCGCCTCGAGTGTACACATCACGCCGCGTGCTTTTGAATAGGCACGGCGTCTGCAGCTCAACTGAATTAATTAATGATTCGACATAATAAATCCCGGCTGCTTTTTGTTCTTATTTAGGGCGTGCCGGTATTAATTTCCTCGTACCTTTCAGGCGTCTGTTCGTCGGGGATTAGTGACGATTATCGCAATGGCGTTAATTCGGCGGCCGTTTAATTCGGTAGCCGTTTAAAATAATTTAGCGGCGAGTGTAATGAGCAGGCGGGCTGTGATTGGCCGCGCGGCACGGCATCGCGCCATTACCCGCGCGAGTTGCGCCCCCGAACACCTCGCTGTACCGGCTCGCTCTTGCGAGAATGTAGTACGAAAGTTGATACGAATGTTAAGCGATAAATTAGCCCACAGTTTCTTTGATAAGGGGCGACAGGTGTAAACGGCTCGCGTAGACGTTAGTTGCGAGTTTATTTGTCTGCGTACACGGATTATTCCAGCTCAAGTCTGCTGTGTGGGTAATCATTTAGTTTGTCGCTCTGTATCACAGTCGTTAGTTATTTTCTTAGAGAATGTCACTCCAATTGTGCTCTTACCTTCTAGGAACCGTATAATAAAAATAATTCTGTAGTTTCTTTTATTCGTACTGAAAAAAGCAAACGTCCTTTGAGTACTGTGTTTACTAAATAATAAAGCTGTGAACAAATGTAACTATCAGAAAATTAAAGTAACCACGCCTTGATAACTTCATTTGCAGCCGCATAGTATCTACACATACCGTGGCGTACATAAATCCGGTCCCACCTCCTCTACTGTTTATTTAGTCTAACTCCCCCCTCCACTCGCCCACTCATCACCTCGTCTCCAGAATGTGGAGTCGCAGAACCGTCCGAGTTTGGAAGAGAAACACTCGTCATTAAAGATGAAAGTCCGTGAGGATTAGTTTGGGACGCCATTTCCGCCGCGTCCGGCGACCGGCATCCGGTTTCCGGCCGCCGTCTTTGTATTCTCCACGTGTGATAAAAAATCGGGTGCCACTTCGCGCCTGATTGCTTCTCTATTTATGTACAGCTAACAGACTGAGCTGAAGTGAGTGACAAACGCAGCTACAGTATGTATGTATGCATGTATGTAAACTCTTTATTGTGCAAAATAAACAAGACAAAATACAATTAACAAACACTGAGATACATGCACAAAGGCAGGCTATGTTATTGCAAAGGTAGTGTTATAATGTGTGTTTTTGTTATATCTACTGCCAATTACTTACATACATACAACTTTTTTTAAGTAGAAAGATTTAAAAGAAAACTATTTCTTATAGGAATTAAATAGAAACAAAAAACAATATAATTCACTTTTTTTTCTTTTTCGGTAAAATATATGATTACCCTTCCCACTTATACGCCCAAAATCATGCTAAACGTGGCCGAGATTGATAATATGTAATTATTATTTGAATGTATGTAAAATATTTTTTATTATTATTTAGTTTAGTATAATGTCATCTTTAGTGATACGTAGTAGGTAACAGTAAATACTGTAAGTATTTAATAAAATTATTAATTTACTTATCGTATTGGTTCAAACAGTAAATGGAAATTGAAATTGAAACTTTTATTTCATACCTTAGTCCATACAAAAATCCATTGTAAATGTAAAAAACTTTTCTTTTATTCGATATCGAAACAACCTTTTCCTACCATTGCCTAATTTATTATTGTTCCGATCAAACTATTCAAAATCCTGCCGCTAGTGATAGCCGGGACGTAGGTATTAGGAGTTTTTTACGTTTTTGTATTTAAGCCCGCGGCGTAAGGTCGTTCATGTTAGATTTTAATTGGTAAGTTTTAGTTGCAAAAGTTGAAAAAATATGACGCCTGAATTTATTTTAGGAATAGGTTTGTCCTAATTGAGTTGTTCTTTAAAATACTATATATATGTAGATCTACATGGCCTCAGCCATCTATCAGGTCTACTTTTGCCAATGTTTTTAGTGTGTTAAGATCCAATTATTTATTTAATGGCAAATTATTCCCGTATTTGTTGTTTTTGTTTCTTTGATGTCCGCTGTTACACTTGGCAGGAAATTGAATAACTCTAGTATTGTAATTAATAAAATAAATTATGTAATTTATTTAATTTGATTGTCCATTTGTTGCAGGTATGTGGCGCATCACAGTAATTCAAGAAGATCTAGAAAAATATAGTTTAGTTGTAAGTACGAACTAACATTTTCATTTATATTCAATCTTTATTGATATTAAACTATATTAATAACTTTACTACTCAATCATAAAGTTTTTAGTGAGGTCAAGTCATGCATTAAATGCTTTAGTAAATGAAATAATCAAATCACTTACTTTCGGATTTTTCTGTGTCCTAATTTTCAGTGTCGTTTTGAAATTTAATTTCCAACGTTACCGTAAAGTAAACATAAAAAATAAAGAAGTAAACATTCTTGATTCATTTGAAACACATAACTTAAGATAAAAAGAAATACACAAATAAAATATACTAAAGAATATAATATTATATATAGCTCGAAGAGTATGTACGTTGAAGAGACAATGGGCAGACCACGTAGAACAGATAACCGTTGGGGGAGAAGTTCTCGAGTGGCGACCACGAGCCGGAAGACGCAGTGTTGGCAGGCCTCCCACTAGGTGGACCGACGACGGCGTGAAAGGTGGCGAGTTGTCGTTCATTATGGTGTTCTAAGGGGGGGTTTGTTTTGTTGGACGTCTTCAGACTGATGATGAATATGGAATAGAATCTGTGGCTGATGTTGACCCAAATCAAGCAACAACAGCAGTCAAACATAATTGGTGTTTCGATACAGCACACACGTACCAATTACTGTTAGTATTCGTCAAAAGTCAACAATCAGTATCGTATATAAAAGAATCTAATATTTGACCTTAGCCGGGCCGGGATGATTGATGTGGCGTTCGCAAGGACGCGCTACGCACGGAAATACAAAAGTGTATGCCCCAAATGCCAGGGGCTCCGATAGGCGCAACATTATAGTATGGGAAGAGAGTCCGGGCACTCGACGGCTCAACGAAAAGGTTGGAGCTAATAACTTCTGACAACTACAAGGCAAATGCTTTTACGGAATTAGCGGGTAGTCGATGCTGCGTGCGATCAGAGGATTCAAGTTACTATTGCTAGTAAACAATGCAGAATTGTCTTAAATAAGAAAATTTGCGGTATACTATGAAATAAACAAAATAAAAGCACAGGATAATACGACACCGATTATTGATAGGTTGAAAGAAAGAAAGAAAGAAGACATTAATTTATTCCTTTTTGCAAGACACACAAATATAAGAGAATATACACAATATTGGTTGGGTACTAAGCAACGGATATTTAAATGAACAAAAAATGTTTACATTAGTATAGAATTAATGCGTCACAACCAAACAGGTTACTTCCATGCTAGTCTGGGAGTAAAGAAAAAACATATACCAGTTGCTTCTCTTCCCGCACACATGGTAAAAGCCTATCGAGGGACTGGGCGAAAATCATAGGAATCCATCACTATTTTGATTCCCCTTTCCACCTATACGCCCACAATCATGCTAAACGTGGCCTTTAGGTCTTGTTACCTTGGGCTCTGTCTGTGTGTATGTATGTAACCAAACAGAAAAACTTTTAGCCAATGGCAGTTGTGCAAAAACTTTTATCAGCAGTACACGTGTCCGGGCGTGTTTAATCGCGCGGCGGCGCAAACACGGAGTAAATATTTAAACCGACGCCATCGCGCCCGCGAGTCAATTTGTCCGAACACGTCCGAATTTCATTAATCGAGAAAAGTCACCCCGGTGCGGACGGGCAGCAGTATTGGAAAAACAGTAAGCAAGTATTAAAAAGCATGCACTGAAATACATTTTAACTCACGATTATAAGTCTACCTAGTTACTGGGTGAAAACCGCATTGAAATGCATTGTACAAAAAGTGGGAGTAACTTTGCTTTATAATGTGTAGCTTGGAATTGTCGTAAGATATTTGTCAAGGCTGAGTGTGCTCACTAAGGCTGCGCTCCCCGCACTAATGCGCGTCGAGCCGGCCCTTACAACCACGCAATGAGAAAAAATAACTGATCGTCTGATATGTAACTGGGAGTTAAAGTGTTTAAGTACTTTGGGGTCGCTACCCGTGGTCCCAAAAATTACGAATTACACTCCAACATAAGGTCGACGGAACCTCGCTGTCGCGGGGCTCCTATTTCTACTCGGTTTGCCCTTCGGGCATTTGGAGATGCCTAACGAACCTAACCTAATTTTACTATCTCTGGTGAGGATTTTTATAACAGTAGTCTAATGTCGGGTATTTTGTAGTTTGCGTAAAGAGTTTGCATAATTTTTCCATTTTTTTGGTCGCAATAGAGTTCTGAATCTGGTTCACCGTCATGTATTATATCCAATTATGGAGTTGTACGAGTATGCCCCATGCAGTGTGAACAGCAACGAGCTGCTCGCCCATGCTTATGCTTCCCGGTTCCATTGCAATGTTTAGCAATGGTGGCATTTGTGGACTTAGTCTATTTACATAGGCACCTAACTACACATACATAGTATTGCCTATGTGGCTTAGCATTGACTTCAAACTGACCACTGCATGCAGATGTCAGGTATAATTCGCTTTTTTTGTTGCTTCCTCGGTTTCGGTACACCACTAACTTTCGGTAGAAGGAAACATACTGAGAGAACTCCGAAGCACATTACCTGGAAAAGCTATTCAGTGGTGTAGGTTCTCTTGCACTAGGCTTGGGAGCTGTGGCACTCGTATCCTAAGAGATAGTTGCCCAGCGTATAAAAGCTGGAGACGAATGCTTGCTTACTGTTTCTAAGCTGTGTACGACAGCGGTCCCGCGCGGTCGTGGACAGGACAATTATTCGTAATGGATACGCTAAGCAGACGCGGCTCTAATGGAAAATGTATGAATGCGACTCGACCCGGCTTTGTGTGTGCATAATGAGTGTTTGCTCAGAGATCTTGCCGCTTTGATGATGTCAGGAAGTGGGTTAATGGCGGAGGACTTTTAGGCTCGTTCATTAGATGTTGATGGTGCAAGGTGTCACTACTTCCCAACCCAACGACACAGTTACGAGCCAAAGTACTGTTTTGATATTTTGCTGGCCTTTTTCTGACTGTATTTGCTGGTCGAAGGACCGTCTTGTCAGTGTGGTTCACTACCACTATCTGATTCGCCAATCCTGCTGATTTATGGCGTGAAGAGCAAAACACTCTTTCTCCTTATACTTATGTTGTATATAGTGTGTATGTATGCATGTGTGTAATGATATTTAGTAATTCATTTATGAATTGTTTGTTGTATTTTGAGATGTACGCTCTAATGTGGCTTTCACTATTGGACATTTTAAACTCACTCTTTGTCGATCCCTCGCTTAATGCGCCTCTCCTACTCAAAGGTTAAATGGTAAAGATCCCTTTTTCCTTTTTACTTTTTGTGATTTTTCTGTTTCTTTATATTTGTACAATAAAACATTTACTTACTTACTTACAATCACTGAAATTGCTGGCACATGAAGTATTCCCCTCTCAGCCTCTTAGTCTTACCCCTCTAAACTGGCAAGGCATCTGCAATTTTCTGATGTTGGGGGTGTCTGTGGGTGATGCTTACTTACCATCAGGTGACCCACTTGCTCATTTTCTACCCTATTATATAATCAAACTAGCGACCCGCCCCGGCTTCGCACAGGGGCCATCAGTGTAAATGTTATGCATGTATTATAAACCTTCCTCTTGAATCACTCTATCCATTAAAAAAAACCGCATCAAAATCCGTTGCGCAATTTTAAAGATCTAAGCATACATAGGGACATATAGCGGAAAGCGACTTTGTTTTATACTATGTAGTGATAGTGAATATGAAGTAGCAAATTGTGTCAAATGTGACTCCCAAGATTCAAGTTTAATAAAATAAGATACAAACAAAAAAACTTGAATTATGAATTATAAAAGTATAGTTGTCAACTCACAAGTATATTGATGATGGATAATGCCCGGCTGGACTTGAGTGTATTATTAGCTATTATTATATGACATACAGATTGACTGTTGTCGTACGATAGATACGATAGTAGATTGATGGTCTGGCGACGCCTGCTCCAATGATGGATGAGACATACCAATTGATAAGCAGCTTTTATGGTAATACTAAAATACAACACCCTATGTGTAACATGGAGTGACAAATGTTCGGATGCCGTGAGGAACTGTTCGCTGATGAGTGGTTTTAGTGTGCTTTACAAGTTTTGATAAAGAACATAGGGCACGAAAGAGAATGAGCAATATAATATGCGTACCGTTAGAACCGAAACGGAAAAGTCCGACTCGCGCGCCGAGTGTTCCGCAAGAATTCAGCAAGTCAATTTAACAGTAATTACTGCGAGTTCTTTGATTTGCCACTCGCAGAATACATAGAATAAGCATTATTGACTTGTTACGCCTGTTACCAAGAATAAATTTGATTTGATTTCATTTTAAATTTTCATGCGCAAAAAAACAGAACTTACAAAATGACGTAAGACAAAACGTTCGTCACATAAGTCGCTACTTGTTCTTGTCAGTTATTAGGCAGCAATTCAGCGTCATATGTCGCACCTATTTCGATCTCGTGGAACATAGTAAGTGCAGTATAATAGCCTGCATAACTACTAAAACTCTTGTTACTCCTTTACGGTCTCTTACACTTTAGTATCGGACAAAATGAATTCTTCCACACAGATGCCCCCGAATACGACGCAGGACGCGGCGCTTAGATAAGTTGTAAACGTCTCGGGTATAGTAAATAGTAATAGATGGTGAGACTGTGGAACTAGTACATGACTATGTGTATCTAGGGCATTGTTTGTCTTTTGACCGGGACAGCCAAGCGAACGAGATCGCTAGGCGAATCCAGCTCGAATGGGCCACCTTCAGAAAGCTGGAAATGGTTTTTAAGGCAAAGTTCCCACAATGTCTTACAACCAAAGTGCTTAAACAATGTGTTCTGCCTGTCCTCTCCTACGGAGCAGAAACATGGACGCTCACGAAGGCAATGCACCAAATTAAAGTTGCACAAAGAGCCATGCAGCGAGCTATGGCATCTCACTTCTTGACCACATCCCTAATTCCGAAATTCGAAAACGGACTAGAGTTATGGATGTCGGAACTAGGATTACACTTGGCAAGTCGGAACGACGATAGATGGTCGAAGGCGGTCACAGAGCGGTGGCCAAGACTGGGTCGAAGGTCACTGGGCAGACCATCAGCTGTTGGTCAGATAACATCTGTCATTCGGCTGGAAAACTGTGGATGAGGGCACGGGACCGGGCCAAGTGGCGTGGAAATCAAGAGGCCTTTACTCAGCAGTGGGTGGATGTGGGCTGATTAGATAGATAGAAATAATTTAAGACATATTTCCACATGACGCACACATAACACGACTTTAATCTTTATCTTTACGTCTTTATCCCTTACGGGATAAACAGAGTTTAAGGTAACAAGACCTAAAGAGCACGTTTATCATTATTGTGGGTGTATTATGGAAAGGGGAATCAAAATAGAGGTGGGTTGTTAGCCAATTCGCCTATAACATGATTACTAAGGATTCCGCCCGTTATTTCGATGGGCTTTTACCATCTCCGCGGGAAGAGAGGCAGCTGGTAAATTTTATGTTTTTCCTTTGCTCCCAGGCCAGCATGAAAGGTGATGATTTTTTGTAATGTGTTATCATTAGTTCAACAAATTTGCTAAAGTCAAATCTTGGTATTCTTCGTTCTAAGTCATTACGCTTAGCTCGGTCCGCTAAATACGACCCACGGGGCCGAAGCAAATCGTAAAACGAACGAGTTTAATATTTACACGACGATTTACATGCGGGACTAAACGATAGGGTCGGCATCCGTCAAACCCCGGCGGCATTAGCCTATTTGATTAGAATTTGCGGTACACTTACAGGTAGCAGCAAACAAACCGACAAGGGTGGACGTTGAGCTACCAACAAAACCATGTTAGCCACGGAGCTATGTTCAAAATGTGTGGGAATTACGTGCGGATATAAAGTTAGATTTAATTTTCGATTCAAGATAACTCTATTTTTTTACATCCATACACATATCACTTCTTTATCCCTTACGGGGTCGACAGAGCCGGTAACAAAACCTTAAGGCCACGTTTAGCATGATTAAGGGCGTATACGTGGAAAGGGGTATTCAAAAATAGTGATGAGTTGTTAACCGCATCGCCTATAACATGATTCCTAAGACTTTCGCCCATTCCCTCGATGGGCTTTTACCATTTACGCGGGAAGACTGGTAAATTCTATGTTTTTTCTTTACTCCCAAACCAACCTGGAAGAAACCCATACTTTAAAAAAAAACTCTTTATTGCCATACTATAGTGTAGGTTTACAATAAAAAAACAATAACAGTAAAAGAAATAAAAAAATATTAAGACTACACCTTGACAATGGGTACCGTTCTCACCAAATGCCGGTTATTGGTCCCTTTGACAAGGCTAGCCGTAACCAATACTAAGACAAAATAAATACAGCATTTTCATCTCATCTGTCTAATCTAGAAGTGGACACCAAATAAATAGTAAGTAAAGTAGTAGTACCTAACTAATTTTCGAAGCGGGACATCTTAAACAATATTATGGCATGTCATCAATGTAAAAGTTGCGAAATAATAAATACAGTTTTTTAATGTGTCCCACTGTCCTGCATAGACCACCCGTTTCTATTTCTTACAAGGTTTTCTCTGTCCGTTTCAAAAGCTATCAATCGTCCCGCCGTCTCTGTCTCTCATTATTTTCACACTGTGTTAACATATTTAATGTTGATGATGATGTTCCCCTTGGTTGGAGCCGCCGGTTACTGACCCAGCAGCGCTCCCACACAGAAACTCTCCTCGATTCTTCTTATCTTCCTGCCGAACATAAGGACATCTTTTAGTTCGAACTAGCTCGCTCTTAGCTCGTCCTCCTCCAGTTCGTCGCTCCCGAATGCTTCGCGCCGCGCTGCCGCGTACATAACGCACTCGGTGAGGACATGTATATTTAATGTTATTTTCTTCTCAATGTGTTTAAAAATCCCTGGAAAGCCTAATAAGCATAGATCTTTACTATTTAGACAAAGAAAAGACTAAGCGAATTTTCCGAGAGAGAGATAGCCGCGAACGTTACCAAGTGATACGATCAACATTACGTAATTTTTGATCGAAGTTTGAAAGATCTAATTCTACTCGAATGGCAAGATTGAAATCAACTCAGTGGTACCTACTCACTTACCAGCTAGTGTGTACTAACCAACGATCACAAAGCAGTTCAAGAAAGAAATTGTTTTGCCATAAGTATGCAACATAATGTCCCATTTATTTTTATTCTTACCCCGGAGACACGCCTGTTTCTCCATAACCCTTTAACAGGTCATGTCGAGTTCAATAATCCGTTTATACCGTATACTTATAAAGCGCATTAGTGGGGGTAATTGAAACAAAAATGGCGTCTAACCACCGCCCGCGCAGCGAATTATACGCAAATTATAGTTTGTGAATTTAAAAGCGCTTTTATTCGCGCCAAGGAATTTCCTATAATGTTACGTTAGTGTAGGAATTGTTGGTTGCATGAAATAAACGCGATGACCTACAAATTGAGTTGATTTTATGTTTAAAAAATATTCAGTTATCAAATTCGTAAATCTATCCGGATTTTTTGATTGAAGTGTGTATGGTTCGCACCTTACACCTTTGAATGTTTGTAGAATTGAAAGAGTAAATTGATAGAAATTGATTTATTTATACTGAACTGATAGTATTACTAATAATGAGTTTGATGAGGTGAGTCCGCGGCGGCTGATAATGCGCAACTGACGCGTTTTACATAGAACGTGGAAATGGTGCTAATGCTATGTCAGCGTTATGAAAATAATGTGCGGTGTTGCACCGTACAAAGTGTCTTTTCTATATCTATACTTCCAAACAGTATTATGAAGTAAAAATTATTTGAATTTTCGTATTAAACTCAAAAAACATACCAGGACCGATTTAAACACTTCTTTAGGCATTTGAATGCAACATTATTCCGACTATATTTAATTCTACGTAGATGAAGTCACAAGCAACAGTAAGTATTTTCTTTTTTAAACTTACATAAATTTGAAATGCACCGACAGACACAATAATAGTATCTAACACAGCTTATCAAATCCACGAAGAGACCTTCTTCGTCTTATTTGTGGCGTATCAAGTCGTTATACCGACGACAACATCGCCAATGTCAAAGTAACAGAAATATACTTAATTAAAAAATCGTGTGACAAAATGTCGGCAACGTTGTACGGTAATGGTCAAAGACCCCCCGCCCCCCTGTCGGGCTCTTCAACGGTCAATGATATCCCTCAGAAACTGCCAGGATATCATTAGCCCATGTCCAGGGTGCACTGGACCAAGCACTACTCTTATCCTCGGACGGATCCAAAAACGAACTGCAGCTCTTGACCACGCGTGGAGGTAGCCCGACTCGCAACCCGGCGAAGAGACCTTATTTTACAGTGAGTTTATATGTGACAAGGATCATTTCCAAGCTGGAACCAATGCTCGTTTAGATATGACACAAAATGGTACCGAACGAATGTAACCAACTGTAAAATAATAAAGGTTTTATTCTGATCGCAATAATATTAGCTACAAGAAACCAGCTGCCGCGGAGACGGTACCTTTGTCCACTCGACCCTCTTTATTACAACTTCGCAAAGCCTTCCATTTCGATTCCTATTTTAGTCAGTGAAATACGACGTCTAAAGAAACAACTAAAAAAAAAAAAAGCATTTACTTACTTACTTACTTACAACTAGTTGATATACATTACTGTTTATTGGACTTGAAAATGTAGTCGTCGGATTGCCTTGAAATTATGCAGATGGGATGACAAGGCAAGTACAGTCGAGTTCATAAATATTATGAGCATTCCCAAGGTTTCAAAACATACATAGAAGGGTACATAAATATCGGAACAGATTAAACAATCAATAATAAGTATGTGTACGCTCTTTCCAGTTAGTTCACTAATATCTACACAAGAGATTTTTCAAAAGTTTGTAATAAAATGTTCATGTTCCAAAATAATGTGAACAAGTAGAAACTCTTTATTATCTGTACATCAGTCAAGGGCAACCTACACCTTTATGCCATAAACAATGAGGCCCGTGACACATATATTTGATCGATATTTATGCCCTCGGCTGTACAAACAAAACAAAAGAGATTTCAAATTTTGGTAGATGACAATCACCAAAACGAGTACTGTCGAATGATATATTTGTCTCTTTCAGTTTGAGCGTGACGTAATGAAAATGTCATTAGTCTTCAGTGGCCAGTCATAAACGTTGATATCAAGCCTGTTTTGTGTCATTTATAGTGATTGGTGACAGCGAATTTTCTATAGTAATTCGAACGTTTAAAGGGGGTGCGAGTCAGGTTACCTCCACGTGTGGTCAAGAGTTGCTGTTCATTTTAGGATCCGCCCGGGGGGAAGAGCAGTGCTTGGTCCGGTGCACCCTGGGCATCGACTAAGAGCCTGACAGGGGAGGAAGAGGGGGTGTTTGACTATTACCGTACAACGTTGCGGACATTTTGTCACACGATTTTTTAATTAAGTGTATTTTTGTTATTTTGACATTGGAGAAGTTGTCGTCGCTATAACGACTTGATACGCCACAAATAAGAAGAAGAAGAAGAAGACGTTTACGGGAATGGGTTTGAGACTTCTAGTTGCGTATAAACCAACTCTGAGCGGTCAGAATCAATCGGCTTGTCTCATTTCGCAAGTGTTTCTTAAATTCGACATAGCCAAGCGAAATAGCTCGTTGAAGTGACAATAGGCAAGCCATATAGCACAGAGAACAGGTCGTTGGGGCCAAAAGGTTCTCGAGTGGAGACCGCGGGGCAGGAAGCGTAGGACGTCCACCAACGAGGACGGGTGACCTGGTTAAAGTCGCGGGTTCACGGTGGATGCAAGCCGCTTCCAACTGAGGCAACAGGAAGTTTATGGGGGAGGCCTAAGTCCAACAGTGGACGTACGGCTGACATGGTGGTTATGATGATCATAAATTCCCGCAGCCAGTAGTATACATTTGTAAAATACGGCTATTTGAAACAGTTACTGGTCCCCGCTCGCGTGCTAACTCGGTCGCGACACGCGAAACCGGTCGGGTTGCACTGCCAAATTGCAGGTCCACCAAGTGCCTGGACTCACGAAACATTAGTAATTTTTAGTAACTAAATTGCAGACATTTGGTCCAATGCTGAAAATTTACGGTGGCAATGAAAATTAAATTATGGAGGACTGATTGTACTTTATTCATAGATATCCCGCAACTACGCAATTTACCGGGATAAAATGTATCCACACTTATCTATTATAAATAATTATTTTTTAGTTGTGTTTGTTGCTGTTTGAACAAGGTGTGCATAAAATAAAATTTAAAAAAAAATTGCAGCGGGGCGAAGACCCGGGCAACAGCTAGTAATATTAATAAAATTGACATTTGATTTGATTTTATAGATGTGCCGTATTTATTACCTTGTTTGTGTCTAAATTTTTGAGTGAAATCTGAAAGGTTCAGAAATCCTTCTAATATTAAACGCGAAAGTTTGTATGGATGGATGGATGGATGGATGTTTGTTACTCTATCACGCCAGAACGGCTGGACAGATCTGGATAAATTTGGAACATAGATAGATTATAGCCTGGAATAACACATAGGCCACTTTTTATCCCGAAAAAATGCGTAATTCCGGGGTGATAGCGATAAACGAATTCTATGCAGACGCAGTTGCGGGCAACAGCTAGTTAATCACATTATTATAATAAATAGTGATGTGATGTAAAGTGAAGCCATGATAACATATTTTAGCATTAAATAGCGACACGTATTTTGATATTTTGTAGCTAATCGTATTTCAGGTATAGACTAAGTTAGTTTACAAATAGTCATTGCATTTAGCCCATTCGTTCATTTTTACGCAAAGACAATTTGGCGTGGAAGATAATTCCTTTCAACTAGTGAATTAAAAGAAGCCTCATTAGCTATTTAGCATTGTCGCGAGATGAAACGGGCGGCGCGGGCGCTGCACCCAATTACCCCGCTATTAATTACCGCCACTCGGCCCAGTGGAGCTAATTTTACATTCGACGGCTCCATTGGCATCTTTCTGTCTACGATTGAAAAAATTTCGCGTCAATTTCTTATTCGCGGACAATTTTAAGAGGTTTTAAAGTAGAAAAATTCGACTAAGGATCACCATTATCATAGCAGTCGGGAAACGTCCGATGTCCACATAGGCTTTCCTAAGGATCTCGCGATCTACCAGATCATCCGGCCATTTTGCGAAGGCATCAACATTTTGCCTTACGGAGTCACCTCTCTAGACCCTAATGGCACCAACGACCATCGGATCTACGCTAGAGGCGGCCTCAAGTGGAGACGCTGCCTCAAACTGAGGCGCGCCGCGAAACGAGGCAAATTCAGCGCCGCGAGCCGAGCCATATTTTGTCGGTTTTTTAGCGTGCTCGAAGGAGCCTCAGTCTGAGCCATGTATTTCATGGCGACAGGCGTGTTGCCTCGGGTCGCAATGGACAACGAACGAACGCCACCTTCAAACGTCATGTCCAATAGCAAGTGCTCACATCCATGCTGATTGTGATATAACTCTTTTATCCGCCATCAATGCTTCCTCTTTTGTGTAGCTTTTTGTTGCTTTCTCTTTTTTAATGATGCTGATACCAATTAAATCAGCTGTTGCTTTACGCGCGTCTGCCATCGCGTATTTGCTTTAAACTGGCTCGCAGCGCGTATCACAGCCTCACGCGTCAGTTTGATCCGCAACGTGTCTCAGGCTAAACAGCCTCAAGTTGAGGCAGTTTGCCTCAAGTCCAGGCTGCTCGGCCTGAGGCTGCTCTAATGGATACGCGGCTACTGAGGCGGGATTCGATCCCGCAAAGGCACTCCCAGCGTAGCTCTTTCCATTGCCCTTTGGCCTTGAGACTTCACGTCGTGTTGTGTATACATCAAGAGATAGTGTAATGTAATTGAAATTGGAAGGTTTATTATACGTTTTTTCAGATGTTACAATTGGTTAGATCAATATTTGACCCCGACCTTCGACACAGAATTTCATATCAATAATTAGAACTGTTTTCTTTAATAGTAGGTATATAATTGATAAAATTATATTCGTATTTCATACTGGTGTATAATTATATTTTTATGTGACGTGGCCATATTATAAACTGATGGTACGGGTGTTTGAAGTCACAGAAGTCGTTAAACGTCGAATGATTGTCAGAATGTTAATTAAAAGAATAGACACCGTTTATTGGAAGGCGATTTTGTTCCCCGCACGTTAAAGTACGTTGAACTCGGAACTGGAATCATGAAGTCGACAGTAGTTAATACATAGTCCCGCATGAATTCCTTCCGTTTCTTGTTTAAGTACATATTTAGTGGCTATTTTGTAGCGCCTAAATCCTGTTTAAAGTTGGCGGGGCTCCAGAGCGCCCGTAATTACTGAGTCAAGTATTCATGTTAGGACTTATGTTAATAATGTCCGGTTATATGACTCGGTCGGACTTCTGGGAACTTTGTGCCTATTCTATGATAATTTGCCTTTTTTGTACGCAGGCAAAATTCTGTTTTTAAAAACGATTTAGGTATTTCTTCCATGCTGGTCTGGGAGTAAAGAAAAAACATAGAATTTACCAGTTGCTTCTCTTCCCGCGCTGGTAAAAGCCCATCGAGGGAAGAAGTCTTAGGAATCATGTTATAAGCAATGCGGCTTGCAACCCAGGACTATCTTGATTTCCCTTTCCACCTTTACGCCTTTAATCATGCCAAACGTGGCCTTAAGGTTTTGTTACCTTAGGCTATGTAGACAGTAACCCAGTATCCCGTAAGGGATAAAGACGTAATATATGTATTTATATGCATATTTTACCGATGCTGATTAGAAAAATTGAATGTACTTTTAAAACACCGTTACCACTAAAAGAAAAAAGGAACCCTAATAAGATTACTTCATTACCAGTCTGTCTGTGTATTCGTTGAAACCTTCTTTCTCAAGAAGTTGTGGCACTGTAAAGTTGAAGTTAATACCAAATACAAAATTTTGCGATCTCTTGGAGCTGTGACAAAATCAATCTTTTAAGTCTATGCAATCAAAAGATTCACTCATTAGGAAAGGTACGACTAGAAAGAATTCAATTTCTAAATGTCTATGAAAATTAGAACACATAGAAAAATCCGAAAAGTAAAGCTATGGCCGGGAATCGAACCCGGATCCTCGTCATTCCGTGACGCGTGCTATACCCCTACACCACCCATAGCAGGTGGGTAGTCTCCGAATTTTTCTACCTGTTACTAACTGTCACGTGACCTTTGTTACTATGCGAATTTTTTGTCGCTAAGCGTCATCTGTTTGAATAATGTGTCTGTACGACACAATTACAAACTCCCGTGGAACATCTACTGCTCACCAGGGACGAGAGAAGGCGCTGTTTTCCAAATGATAAGCACTATGAAATGAATCAAGAAATTTTTATTTCTTGATTTTTTTTTTTATTTTTTGATTCGCATAGTAACAAAGGTCACGTGACAGTTAGTAACAGTTAGAAAAATTCGGAGACTACCCACCTGCTATGGGTGGTGTAGCGGTATAGCACGCGCAACGGAATGACGAGGATCCGGGTTCGATTCCCGGCCATAGCTTTACTTTTCGGATTTTTCTATGTGTTCTAATTTTCATAGGCATTTAGAAATTGAATTTCTAACGGCAAAACCGTAAAAGTAAACATAAAAAATCAAGAAATAAAAATTTCTTGATTCATTTGATAGTGCTCAGAAAGAATTAGTTATTTTTGACCAGTGGTCGATATAATCTTTGGAGTTCACAAGGTACTAAGTCATGCGTATCATGTATGTAGGTGCATAATTATATATTTAAACCTTTTAACCAACTTTTTATTTATTTATTTATTTATTTATTTATTTATTTATTTAAGGAGAACCAACAGCATTTAACACAATTTGTGTAGGGGAAGTAGTAAGTAACACAGAGCCAATTACAGGAACTCACAGATAGTGACAGAGTACAAGTTAAGCACAGCTTAACTTAAAATGAGGTGGCGCACACAGCATCAAACGACACACTATGCAAAGAAAAACAATTTACATTGCCAAGTAACAATCTAACACTCAGTGCAACAGTCAGTTATGATTATTTTCTTTCTAGTGGCTACCTACAATCTTGAAAGTGGTTTTCATTGACAATCTAAACCATTATGAAGACGTTTTGGAGAAAATAGCGATATGGTATTCCCTTGCCTTCCGCACTGCAGCCCTGGAGTTCTGAGTTTGAAGTAGGTAACAGAGAGCGCTGCCAAGCCTCACATCAAGTTCTCAAGTCGCCTTACAACGAAATCGGTCGGGTTCTATCTATTTATTACTTTGTTTACGTAAAAGTTTATGGATTATGTAGTATATTTTATCTGTGTATCGTTTCGTGAGTCATAGACGGTTCTGGCTGAAAATGAGTGCTGCAGTCTAACACCTCAGCGTAATGCTGAGCCAGCGACCGTTTCACTTTTGCAAAGACACACACAACGCTGACCATCTATTTTTAATGTCTGTGTTTTTTTTTGCTATAAAATTGTGTATATTCTCTATTCATATTTGTGTGTCTTGCAAAAAGGAATAAATGTCTTCTTTCTTTCCTCTTTCTTACCTACGCACGGAAAATGGTTCCAACCCATTTTAGAATCGGACCCAATCACGCCACACATACTTCCTAACACATAGCAATCCGCAACCCGCCGTCAAAATTGGTGCGATTACAAACCGCCCGACAAAAATAACGCGAAAATATAACACGCGCCCGTCAAGAGGCGAACACGAACGAAATTAAGTGTCAGCGGCAATGTATAAATCTTATCAGAGCACGCTCCGTGATTTTAAACAATCATGTCGCGGGAGTGCGTGCACAATGCTATGATTTAGCGCCGGACGCTGCCGAGATCCGGACACCGCTAAGCTCGTATTTGTCTACTTGCTTGCTGGGCATGTCGCTGCTCAGCCGGCCACGCGGGCACGCCGCTTGTGCTACCCGTTTTCCGTACCCAAAGTATACGAACGGGACCCTTTTACTGAGACTCCACGGTCTGCCTCTTTGTCACCAGGCTGTTTCTCATGAACCATGATAGCTAGACAGTTGAAGTTGTCATAGATGATGTTGCCGCTATAACAAATACTAAAAACAACTTTTTTAAGTGTGTCTGTGTATCTAAGTGTGTTGGTAGAGATCGCTTTTAAGCGACAAGACCGCCTATTGGCAACATGTTCTTTGTTTATGATTAGATTGGATTTATTTATTACCCTTTTAAAAGTACAATTAAATGTCAAACATAAGTAATTCACAAAGGGATCGTCAATTGTAGTAATAAAATAGTTATAATAATAATAATAACTGAAATCAAATTAAAACAAAATAACAACAAACAAAAATAAAGCTTAATGAAATGTCAATGTGGATTCACAAAAGGATCGTCATGGGTTAAAAGGGTTAATAGGTTAAAAGAATAAAGAAGAATAAGAAACTTTATTTCACCACAGAAGTTACAAAGTGCATAACAAGAACACATTGTTACATAGAGATAGGTAGATGACAGTTTATGCGGTAAATGAAACAGCGGCCTTCGCACTAGACTCAGGGACTGTATCGCGAGTGCCAAGTGAAGTAAGTAAAGTCTGTACCCAGCTGTGGGCTGTCCAGGACATGATGTCATTCGCCCGTGATAAAATATTAGCCATCTTAAATTTCCAAACGTCACTAAAAATCAGAACACAGGAAAATCCAACAAGTAAAGGTATGGGCGGTAATCGAACCCGGATCCTCGTCATTCCGTGACGCGTGCTATACCCCTACAACACCCATAGCAGGTGGGTAAGCCTTCGAATTTTTCTATCTGTTACTAACTGTCACGTGACCTTGTTACTACGCGAATTTTACTGAATGATGTGTCTTCTTAGCCATCTTCTTCCTTCTTTTGCAATGAATTAATACTACATTATAATAATGAAAAGAGCAATATACTGTTTGTAGTGTACAATGTGTCACCTTGTTGTTTATTACTATACGCGTATGTGTGACTAACAGTAAATGAAACACAACAAACGATTTGAAATTTAATCCGAGTTAAAACCATTTCGACAACCAATCTAAAGCCAGATTACTAAAACAATGTGTCTGCAAAATGACGCGTCCAATAACCTTGCGTTGTTTGTCGTGCCGTGTCGTGCGCCGTGTCGTGCGTCGTGTCGTGCCGCGTCACGTGCCGTGTCGGATTGGTTCGGTAAACACGGCAGACTAGTTGGTGGATTATGGAAATTGCTATTTGCTTTAATATGCGTAGCGCAACAATTTGAAATGCGGCGGTGTTGATTAGAATGTCTTTGCTTTGGAAATTAATTAAAATTAAACAAATATTTATGTTCAATGAGGTATTTGTCATTGTCAGTGTACTGTTACCTGGTTGAATGCTTTGGGGAGTTAATTTAGCGCTCGTCAAAGTTTCGGTGACAGGGATCGAATTCATTGCGAGCGAAGGCATTCCCGGGGCACAGAAGCCCTCCTAAATAAGACGTGTCCCGTATTAAACCGAATTACTGGCCCTTACAATAACGTCGCCGGAATTAGGTCCGTGAGTCACCAGAAAATGGTTGCGTCGGGATTCGGCCTCATTGAATTATCGCGTCCCGCGGGAGGCCCGGGAGCCGGCCCGCGGCCGGGACAGCCCGTGCTTTGTTATTTTTAAAGGCTTTTCTTGACGCATTGGCGTGGAGGGGCATTAACAAAGTGGAGAGTAAATTAGATTTCCAAGTTTACATTATGTTGGTGATTTATCAGTTTTTAGACGCTCGAGGCAGACGCAGTGGTATCATTTACTTTTGAACAACCGAATCTCATTTTACATTTCGTCTCATCTCCAGCATAGGCTGGAATGGAAAGGCTATATAGTGTATAGAGAAGGCTATGCTATATGGTTCCCTCGTGGGCCAAGTATGGATTCAGAACTTTACACAAACGTATTTACTCGTAGGTTTTCTCACGAAGATGTCCTTCACAGAAAACTTCATAATAAACTTTAAATGAAAATTCGCTCATTAGTTCTGAAAAACTTGCGAGCCCGTGCTCGAACCCACGACCCTCTGCTTGAGATGTCATAGGTCAATCCATTACGCTACCACGGCTTCTACACACTAGCTTAATATTAAAAACTCACTTCATTCCTGGCCCATCGAGGAACCTCTTGACATAAAACATCATAGTGACATCGCATTACTTAACTAGGAAAATTGTTACAACGCTTACTATAAAATGGTTCCATGGTGGGTTGGGAATTTAATTCCTTGACTACAGATGTCGTTGTTAAATAACTGGATGTAACCAGTGACCTTTGGATGGGAAACTAGGTCACCAAACTTGGCCCTAATGGAAACTCTAGCATCGCTCAGCGGGCTATGAAAAAGCTACCTCGCGATTTTTCTGCGTGATGAAAACTAGAACAAGACTGGAATAGCTCATGAGATTAGATTGGAAGGAGGTTTCATTCGAGTGGTTCCTAAACAATAGCGATAGAGAGCGATAGAGAGCGATAGAGAGAAATAACTTTCGATGAGGTGATGTGAATCTGATGATGATACGATGGATTATGGCAAGTAGCTTCCACTACCGTACTTCGCGAAACCGTCTGTCCTTCCATCCGCAACATCTTGATGGTTGGCAGTCAAGCACCGTGCGTTTTAAACGCAATTTCCTTCCTCGCACGGTAAAGATCTGGAACCAACTTCCTGCTGCAGCATTCCCTGAGCGGTAGAATTTAGGGATCTTTAAAAAGCGAGCCTTCCTGTTCCTCAAAGGGCCGGCAACGCACTTGTGATCCTCCGGGTCTTGCAGGTGTCCCTGGGCGACGGTGATTGCTTTCCATCAGGTGACCCGTCTGCTCGTTTTCCCCCACTTATATATATTAAAAAAAAAAGTAGCTAAGTATTCTATGGCGTCCAATAGGGGGTGGCCATGTTAGGAAGTACGTACAAGTTATGTTACCTACCCTAGTGACTCCCCACTGCAAGCAGACTATATTTACCGTATTTTTTTTACGCATCCTTCCTTCTGAGTTAGAAAAAGACAGAAGCTGCTCGATGAAGTCGTTTCGTTATCGAGCCTATTCTGCCGATTCAACTCGACAGCTGCGAAACAAAACAAGCGAGCCCCAGCTGCAGTAACACTCGATTACTTTATTTATCAAAAGATATAGAGATTCAGGGCTTTGCTTGAATTATGGCGGGCGTTATCCAGCCTGTCGGAACTTCGAGGTGATTTAGGTGCCATAATTGGGTATTATTTGTTGCGCACGGATTTGTATGGTATGATTAATTAGACAAATGTTTTAGTGTTTATTGTGATGTGAAAACATGTTTGATTTGTTCTAAGAGGTGGAAGGGAACTAGACTCGAATATTTGTTGTTGGAAATTCAGGATTAAGTTGACCAAAGAAGTCCTATGCCTTAAGGTTCAATATCAGTTTGAATGGCTCACAACATGAAATACTTGTCTCACTTACACATCATGATATCAGTAAACGTAGAAGTAGTAAAAGTAACTGTCGTAAAAATAGTAAAACGATTTCTCGGTCGACTGTACAGACGTCAGATGTTTCTCGTACATACTACAAATCACGTCTATATCCCTTACGGGGTAGACAGGGCCTACAGTCACAAGACCTAAAGATAAAGATCACGTTTAGCATGATTGTGGGCGTATAGGTGGAAAGGGGAATCAAAACTCGCTCTAAGATAGATCTCGTAGTCTCCAAAAATCGTTTTCATTTGTTTCCAATACAAATAAAAATGCATTAAAAGTATCTTTGTTGCTTGGAAGCACCTTGATCATTTTTCAGAATTAAAAAATCTCGGCCGGCCTGAAAATGAAACCACCAGACCGCTACGGGGTTTAATAAAGACAAAGGATATTCCCAAATCAGTACGCAATCCATTTCCTTAAGCAAGGTTTACTTCTTTGTCTATCTTGCAGTTCCCATGACCTTTTTTATTACAAGCTTTCATTTCACTTGCACCGCTTGTTTACATGTTTGTTGTAATCTAATCTTGCAAATCAAGTTTGACCTGCATCTAATGGTTGGATTGACTTGTTTGTTATTCATAATATGCTCCTCATTTAGCTAAAAAATGGTGTTATTCTAATACTACTGCTGAAAACCAACTGGTAGACAACCCTTCAAGGAATAAACTCGCCTCTATATTATTCTAACTTCTTCTTCAACCATAATCCACCTGAAGTTGAGTGTAGATCTCTATAACGCTCGCCATCTAATAACTCTATACGTTTTAAAGACTATCAATATTGTTTTCTTCTTTAATTTAAAACAAAGTGTTTACAGCTTGATTTGTAAACGCTTCATGTAACGTCTTAACATCAATATTAAATTTCGAAACAAGATTTCGCTTTTCTTAAAAGCGTAATTAAACTGTCTTCCATGCTGGTCTGGGAGTAAAGAAAAAACATATAATTTACCAGTTGCTTCTCTTCCCGCGCAGATGGTAAAAGCCCATCGAGAGAATGGGCGAATGTCTTAGGAATCATGTTACAGGCGATGCGGCTAACCCATCACTATATTGATTTCCCTTTCCTGTACGCCCTTAATAATTCTAAACGTGGCTTTAAGCTTTTGTTACCTTATGTTCTGTCTACCCCGTAAAGAATAAAGACATGATATCGCTACCTCGGGGCTCAATTGTCGTATAAGCCATTTTGACGAAAATGAGATTTGAATGCAGTCTTGATCAGTTTTTTTTTCTCTATCGATCTGTGTATTTAAAATTCTCCAAATCCCAAAAAAATATCGAATACAACCTCCATTTTCTGTAACTTTAAACAGGAAATTAAAAAAAAACGAGCTATAAAAGCCAGCTATTCAGAGTGTGAAAAAGGCAAAGGTATTATTGACCCTAAATCAAGATTTATAATTGGCATAAAGGACATTGCTTATCAAACTTGGCGTATACGACCTTAACGATTTCTGAAAATTGAACAAAGTTTATTATACAACCTGCCATTACGTTTCATTTTTAAGATGTATAAGCCACCACTAAACCAATTTGGTGAATACGACCTGAATTATTTCCAATAACAGAATAAAGTTTGGTGTACGGCCTGCAGTAGCGTTTCATTTCATGGCAATAAACGCCAACAAAAAATAAATTTGGAGTAAAAACGGCGTTAAACACATAACTTTTATAAAAAAGATTGTTTTTAATTGAAAGAGATTAGAAGTATTAAATGCTATATTCTTGTTGCTACTTTTCATTTTTATCGTTTTATGTGGTACTTGAACAATCTTTTTAATAATAACAACGTAATTTGTGTTTTTTTTTCGTTGGCATTGATGTTTTACCTTCAGCAATATATATTTTTTCTATACAAATTTTTTGTTACTTAGCAAACCCTCAAACCTTTTTAATATGAATGGACTTTGAAAGTTAAATACGATTCTCAAACTGATTTGGTTTATACCTACCTTATCATCATTATCGCAGTAAAGTAGTTTGGGGTGTATATACATGATTTATTTTTTTACAGTAAAGTACCTAACCAAAAAAAGAAAACCGGTGACTAATACCTTTGATTTTTTCAAAAATCGTAATAGCTGACTTATACGCCCTAAGTAGCATGTATAGCAACTATTATTTTGGGTCATAAACGTCATTCTGTTTGCTTTTAAGAAGCGTATAAGCCATCTATTTTCTTTGTTATGGGTTCTATCTTAAATATTATGAATTCATATTATTCTACTCATAATTTTAAGAACTTTCATCCTACGAAGCTTCTTTATAACAGTTAAAACAAAAGAGTTACAATTTTTTTTTGTTTTTCTTTTTAGTTTTTTGGCTCTCCTGAAAAATCGACTTTTGGCTTATACGACAATTGAGCCCCGAGGTAGCGATATATGTATGTAGGTGTAATTAAACTGAGCGTATAAATATTTGCATTCGGCACGTGTCACGGAATATGAATAACGAATTACCGGCGCGGGAGTTGCGAGCTTTATTAGCCGGCTAATAAAACTTTACGACTCATCCTTCGTACCTTCCCGGTCCCTGTAAGTGGCATGGTGTTCTTAGGAAGTCAGAGCACTGACGACTTATCACTTCATCGTGAACTTTTGAAAACAGAATCTAGTGTCCGTTTTTGGGACTCAAAACTTCTTTAATGCTTGTTCAAATTACGACACTAGTGGCGCGAAACGACAGCAATTTAATGTAGTGTTTACATTTTAAGGTATATCTAGTGGCTAGGATAGAAAAATGCATGCCTAAGTATAAAAGGATGGATGAAAGTAGACTAACTAAACAGATCTATATGGGGATCCGACGAGCATGTTTGAAGAGATTGATGAATGTGGATGAAGTGAAAGAAGTATGTCAGGATCGTAGCAAGTGGAACAATGTAGTCTCTGCCTACCCCTGTGGGAAAGAGGCGTGACTGTATGTAATAACTGTATGTATGTATAAGACCGCCTATTGTCTACTTTGTTCTTTGTTTCTGTATTGTTTTGTACTGATTTGTGGTGTTCAATAAAGAGTATTTGTATTTGTATTTGTTGTATTTGTATGTTTAACACAAGCTCGTTAACAGAAAAACTATTGTGACATTAAAACGAGATTGTGTTTGTTACGTTGGCCGAAATAGTAACTAAACTTAAAAATGGAATTAAATAGAATTGTAGTTGGCTAACTGATTTTGATAATGATAGTAATATTATGGGACCACTTCAGACCCCTTGGAAATAAATAAAGAATTTTCTAAATTGCAGGCCAACCCATGAAGATTCTTGACACTAGGAGATTGTAAATTTGTATTTGGCCAAGAAAGCTAAGACTGCCGTTTGCTAATATTCAAGATGTCAAGAAAATACGTCAAACTTGCGTAGTACTAGCAACATCAGCTATAACACGATTCCTAAAATTTTCGCCCATTCCCTCGATAGGCTCTTACGATCTCCGCGGGAAGAAAAACAAACTGGTTAATTCAATGTTTTTACTTTGCTCCCAGGCCAGCATGGAAAAAAGAAGAAACTCAAATATTACTGTTATGCCAAAAAACTCAGATGCTATAGACACGTTTTGAAACAGCCAACTAATATTAAACCTATTCAAGACGTACCCAAGATTACCAAATGGGAATTATGCGCGCATTAACATCGCAAAAACTTAACGCCTAACTCCCCACTCTCGCTAAACCAGACCGCATAATATATTCAAGTATCACAACTAAGTCGCTTCCCCGTTAATATTTGAGGAGGCGGCTGAGATGGGCCGCTCCATAAATTAATGGGCGGGATTACGAGAGGTCCATCCGCAAGTTATGCTGGAAGATCGGCTGTCGAAGTTTTACAGCCAGCATTATGCGGCATTAAGGTGGGCATTGGTCATCGGATTAACGCTGAATTATGTCCGGACTTCGGTCGCATTGTGGTCACACCTGTGCCAAATTAAAATAAGGTAGATTAGACTCATTTGGATAGCCAATCGGCTGAATGTAATGCGGCCGTCCATAAATGGTGATTAAGTTAGCAGGCAATCGTGCTTTGCCTTAGATTTAGCGTCCGATCGAAACATGTTTTTTTTGGCGACACCAAAACCGAAAGTTTGGTTTTGATTATAGTTTCGGCCAAAACCGAAACCGAACCTTTTATAAATGTGATTAAAAGGGTAAAATGTCAGCGCGTCGATCTTTCCAGATAAACGATTGATTAGACTTCTCACTGGTCTAATATTACAAGGTTCTACGTTTCACTGTCCTCGGATTGAAATTTGAACATTATCATCTATCTATCTAATCAGCCCACGTCCTCCCACTGCTGAGTAAAGGCCTCTTCATTTTCACGCCACTTTGCCCGGTCCCATGCCAGTGTCGCCCACAGTTTTCCAGCTGAATAAAAGATGTCATCTGACCAACGGGCTGATGATCTGCCCGCTGCCCTTCGTCCCGGTCTTGACCACCTTCGACCATCTGTCGAACATTATCATACTGATGAAATTTATGTTGTAATTTTTATTAAATGAATAAATAATCTAAATGTTATATAAATCTTAATCTACGGTTAGCGGGTCTCTCGCTATTTTAAAGAAACCCGTCGTCAGCAGAATGCTTATTTTAATTTTACAATCACGTCAATAGTGAATTTATTACGTTTATTACGAATCATACTAATCGTTCTTAAATGCTAAAGTACGTAAATTTTAGTCCAGAACTGCTGATAATATTTTACTCAACCATTTTTTCATACCGAACCCGTTTACGAGACGGCGGCCGGCCTCTGCGGAAAACCAAACGCGCCGTTTGACGGCGAAAACCACACATTTATGTAAGGTCATTAAACTCCACAAAGCCAACGATAACCCAACGCCGGTCGCGCAAAAAGCAAAAAACCCGCCACAAAGGCACACAATAGTGGCGAGTGTGTAATATATAGTTTTATGCGGACACCGGGGGCCATTGTCTTGCCTCCGTAAATCATCGAGCGCGATAACGCTGACGCCCGCCCCGATCTTAAATTATATTATGAAGATAGGAATAAATAAGTGTTTTGTGGGCCGTCACGTCATCCGTCACCACGATAAGGGGCGACAGGGCCGGTTTAGCACCCGCGGATAGGCGCCCACATGCAGCACCTACTCGTACCTACTCGTACCTACTCGTACCTACTCGTACCTACTCGTACCTACTCGCGTCAGTCGGTGCCGTCCGTAAATTAATACGGGATACTCGTTTATTACAATAGGTCACAGCACAGAATATAACTTTGTCCCTTTCGGTGTTGAGGTTCTTGGTCCGTGGGGTTCTAGCGCTATTAGCCTCTTCAAAGATATTTGGAAGAGGCTAATAGACGCTACGGGTGACCGCAGAGCTGGCAGCTTACTTGGACAGCGTGTTAGTATCGCTGTCCGAAGGGGGAATGCTGCCAGCGTCTGTGGTACTATGCCACGGGGGCCCCTCCTTTTTTAATTATTTTATTTTAATTTAATAGTTTAACTTGATTTACAGAGTATACTAAGTATATAGTCTATTTATAGGGTATACCTACTGGTCTGGGAGTAAATAAAAAACATAGAATTTACGAGATTTACTCTTCCCGCGCAGATGGTAAAAGCCCATCGAAAGAACGGGCGGAAACCTTAGTAATCATGTTATAGGCGATGCGGCTAGCAACCCATCACTATTTTGATTTCCCTTTCCACCTATACGCCCTTAATCATGCTAAACGTGGCCCTACCTTAGGCTCTGTCTACCCCGTAAGGGATAAAGACGTGATATATGTATGTGTATGTATGTATGTACTTAGTAGAAATTGTAGTGAGAGTACGATTGATGCTGACATTTTGTAACAACTGGATAGCATAGACAGAGAATAGCTAAGCTCTGATCCTAATACTATGAAGCTTTAAGCTCCCGATTTGGTTCCTACTAGTCGGGATTGTAAACATAATCCGTTGCTTAGTACATACATACCCATATCTAACGAACTTGGCTTTGCTTAATGAGGAACGACGTAAATTGAAATCTATAATCGTTAGACAAAGCCTAAGGTAAAACCTAAGGCGACGCAAGATGATTGTGGGCGTATAGATAGAAAGTAGAATCAAAATCATCACCTACATCAGGCTTCCTACGATTTTCGCGCATTCCCTCGATGGGCTATTACCATCTGCGCGGGCGAGAAGCAGCTGGTATATCCTGTTTTTCTTTGCTCCTAGTAGCTTGGAAGTTAAATGTAACTGTGTTATGATATTATTTTGGGTTTTAGTTTGCTCTCATCTCAATGTATGCCTATCATAATGCAATTCTTTTTAAGTATTTTTTCATCAATACGTAAATCCGCACTGGGCCCGCGTTGGAACTATACCTCAAGCCCTCTCATTCTGAGAAGAAACCTGTGCCCAGCAGTGGGACGTGTATAGGCTGGAGATGATAATGAAACAAAGAAAGAAGACATTTATTCCTTTTGGCAAGACACACAAATATAAGAGAATATACACAATTTTATAGCAAAAAAACACAGACATTAAAAATAGATCATCAGCGTTGTGTGTCTTCGCAAAAGTGAAACGGTCGCTGGCTCAGCATTACGCTGAGGTGTTAGACACCTGCAGCACTGATTTTCAGCTTGAACCGTCTGTGACTCACGAAACGATACGCAGATAAAATATACTACAAATCCATAAACTTTTACGTAAACAAAATAATAAATAGATAGAACCCGACTTATGTGTAACTAAAGAAAAACAAAAATTAATGAAATAGTTAACAATAAACAAAAAATAAACAGGAAACGATGATGATGATGTAAATCTTAGATTCACTTAAAAACGCTTCACCGTTTCGGTAATAACAACCCCAGCGTTCCGGACGTGTCGTTTGATCACCAGCACGGCAACAAAAGACTGCATTTTATTTGCCAACGGAAATAACTTTTGTTCGAAGTTTTATTTAGAACAAGGTCAGCGCCGGATGAACTTTGCTTAACTCGTCGACAGCTGCCGTTCGCGTCCTATAAAAAGCTTAACCTACGTATGTAGGTATAGGTATTTTTGACAAGGGACGATACAAAGCCGCCTGTCAACGCGTGTCGTCCGCAAAAAATGCAAGTGTTTTAGCGCCTTATAACTTAAAAGGATGTTATGCGTAAGTCAAAGTGACAGAGTGTTTTGTTGGTAGTATGAATTGTTTGTACAAAACAAGTGAAGTGTAAAAAACAAGTTATGACACTTTAGATTTGTGTGTATGTATGGGTTGATTCTGAGGCCATTGCGTGTTTTCATGATTTAGGCGCTGGGACGAGAATTTTGTGGAAGTATCGCATAACTTTCCTTTAATAATGTCGTAGCTTTTAAAAAGATGGCAATTTAAATTTTCAGTCTAGTCTTGTTTATAATTATTTTTAGATAAAATATGAAAAGGGACTTTATTTTCAGTATTCCACTTCGTTTGTTCCCCATCAACTTTGCGAGGTAGAAATGACAGCCTAGACAGCGAAGTAAAAGGCTGCTTTGTCAGGCTTCCGTGCCTGAAAGGTCTCAACGAGACCCTATTATTAGGGTTCCAAAGTTTGTAGACACCTGACATTTTGTGTCAATTTACTATAGCCGCAAAAATAACAATAAAATAAGATTGTGAATGCTATGAACGATCAATACCGTATTTAAAAACAAAGATTTTTTAAATTTTCTTCGCAATCCTAGTCCCAACTTTTGTTAGCTCATCGGTGCAGTATATGAGTTTATTCGTTAAAAACGAACATACAAAAGTATTTTTTTTATTATTCTATCAGTTAAGAACACTAGTATAAATTATACACATTATAATTTTATTGTAGACCCGCTAAAGACTGGCGCCGCGGACTAATTAGCGCGTCCGCCATGTTGTAACCTTTTCTGTTTTGTTTCGTTCTCACCTGTACAAGTCCGAGAGCCCTCCAACGGGTAGACAGGGCCTTTCAAAAACTTTATCTCAATACCGACGAAGTTTAGTGTAATCCCTTGTACGTCTAATAAGATTACTTGTATTGTGGCGAGTACAAAGGCTTTGTGAGGTCATCTCAGTTTTGTCGGAGCTGAAAGAATGAGACGGAAGTTAATCACGGATGGTTGTATTCTCAGCGTTTAATCCCTGATTATTACTTGCGGTCACGGGACGGTGAACAGGAAAGCTTTTATTGGAATAAGAGTTAAAGAACTGCCAAACATTTCATGGAAGCCGACGCTTTGTTGCGCGGCTTTCTTTTTTCAGTTATAAACGATTGAGGGAGACGAAATATAGATTTATGTATTGTATAAAGAATTGATTGTGAAAGCCCTGAAATTCTTAGGAATCATGTTATAGGCGTTGCTGCTAGCAACCCAACACTATTTTGATTCCCTTTTCCACCTATACGCCAACAATCATGCTAAACATGGCCTTTAGATCTTGTTACCTCACGCTCTGTCTACCTCGTATTATTAATATATTAAGTATAAAGAATAAAAACTTTGTATATCGTTACTGGAGTGCCGCCCCAGCTTCGCACGGTTGCAATCAGTGTTTCTCTACTATATTATGCATGTATTATACATATAAAACCGCATCAAAATTCGTTGTATAGTTTTAAAGATCTAAGCATACATAGGGATAGACAGACAGCGGAAAGCGACTATGATTTATACTATGCAATGTAGTGATATTTTTACGTTTCAGTGGCTATTAAGCGATAAGACCGCCTATTGTCTACTTTGTTCTTTGTTTCTGTATTGTTTTTGTACTTATTTGTGGTGTTCAATAAAGAATATTTGTATTTCATTGTATTAAAGGGGTCTGAATCTCGGTTTACTCTTGACGTCATAAAACATTAACATTTTGATGACTCGAGTATCTAGAGAACTGGCAAATTGCATACGACTTGATATGTGTACCTATAGACATCCGATAAACCACAGCCGATGATCTCAATATTACTTCATAACAAGAAAAAAGTGGCTCAAATGACGTAAATCCAGTAAAATCGGCGTAATCTGTCCATAAATAAGCCATAAATTGTGAGATTCCGATCTGGCCGTAACCAGGTTTACGAGGCTCCATAAACCAGCGACTCCGCGACTTGTGGCTGCCGTCCGTGCCTTCAGCCTAAATTAACCAATGGCCGCATGGGCAGTGTATGAAAATCTAATGTCACTGAAAATTAGAACACATAGAAAAATCCGAAAAGTAAAGTTTTGGCCCGGATCCTCGTCATTCCGTGACGCGTGCTATACCCACCACCCATAGCAGGTGGGTAGTCTTCGAATTTTTCTACCCGTTACTAGCTGTCACCTGGCCTTGTTACTATGCCAATTTTTGTCGCTAAGCGTCATCTGTTTGAATGATGTGTCATGATGTCTCAAAATTATTCCGGATAATTTAAACAGGAAACCTGCACACGTTTGCGAACCAATTCAATGGTGTGTGAAGTTCCCAATTCGCACTGGGCCCGCGTGAGAACTATAGCTTAAGCCCTCTCGTTCTGAGAGGAGGCCTGTGCCTAGCAGTGGGATATATATAGGCTGGAGATGGTCATGATGATGATGATGAACTTAAACTAAGCATGATTTTCATACAAAAGACAAAATCATTGATCAAACTTCCTCAGTAGAACAGACATCAGCCAATAAAACGGTTCACTTCCTGATGAGCACCACAGATAGCGGATACCTGAGCCACCGCTTCATTTAACGACAAGTAAAATTCTCCTAATCTTTATTAGACAGCTTTTGTTCAGTTTTGTATGTACTAGTAAAATGTAACTTCCTGATAAATTAATGATAAAAGCCGTGGTAGTCTAGAGGTTTGATCTGAGGTCTCTGAAGAAGAGGGTCGTCGGTTTGCAATTGCATCTTTCGGAACTTATGTGCGCAATTTGAAATTTGCCAACACGTCTGCGAAGCTATTCAATGGTGTGTGTGAAATTGCCGATTCGCACTGGGCCCGCGTTGGAACTATAGCCCAAGCCTTCCCATCCTACTGGAGGAGGCATATGCTAAGAGACACGCCAAATTACTCGATATTTTATAAAAACAAGAAGTGACGACAACATGTGCTGAAATTGTAGTGAATTCGCAAACTTTCACATTTATAAAATTAGTAGGATATTTAGCTGCTTTTCTTCCCGATCGTGAATTCATCCCTACCTATTTTGATTCCATTTTCCATACGCCCACTAAACGACGTATTTTGCTCTTGTTACAGTGGACTCTGTTTATATATCTAAGGGGTAAATACGTAATCTCTGCTAATATTATAAATGCGAAAGTAATACTGTCTATGTGTCACCTTATCACGCGTGGTTGGTGGACCGATTTAGTTGAAATTTGGTATACAGATACTTTGAGTGCCGGGGACGGACATAACATAGTTTTTATCCCGGAAAACTGCATAGTTCCGGGATAGCGGTTCTGCGCAGACGGAGTCGCGGGCAACTGGTATTTTATAGGGTAGAATAATGATGGAGATGATTCCTGGAAGCAATTAAAACGGCATCATTTACCGGGTTTGTTGCACAGCTCCAGACACCCCCGGGATCTTCCAACTCAATTACAGCGGAATCAATCATAACTTGCCGTCAACCGGGCCGTTATTAAAAGCGCTCACCGGCCGAGCGCAAAGCGCCGTAACGCCTAAACGGCATAAATCAGAGATCCACGGGATATTGCCAAACTTTGAGTTGGGAGCGTATGACGCGTGGCTCATTACGCTCCGCGGGCGACTGACGACTGATTATTTAGATTTAGAATGGGTAACAAGTAATTGTTAAAAATTATGCATACATACATACATACATATAACAAGTCTTTATCCCTTACGGGGTAGACAGAGCCTAAGGTGACAAGACCTAAAGTCCACGTTTAGCATAGTGATGGATTTTTGATTAACTTCGCGAACCCTTTGCGTTTAAGACTCGCACTTTTTTCCTTTATTTTAAAATCAAAACTTTTAAATCATCATTGGCAAACTAGCTGGTCAAACATACGTCATTACTGCCTTTATCGGCCCAAGTGACAGTCAATAAAAGGCCGAGAAGTAATCATAAAGAGCCTCGGGGTGTATTAAGCGCCATAAAGCGGTTATGAAGGCAACTTTCTGATTTATCTGGCGCCCGGACGCCCGCTCCCAGTAATAAGACCTCGTTACAGATAAAATTTGAAATAGTCCAGCGATACTGCTCAGACAAAGCTATAGTAGCTTCCTGGAAGTTCATCTATAGCTCTAAGGCTTCGGGTTCGATCCCCGCCCGGTCTTTGACGTTTAACATGTATTTGAGTGAAAAAAGGCGTGGTAGCCTAGTGGTTTAACATGTGGCCTCTCAAGCAGAGCATCGTGGGTTCAAATCCCGGGCGCGCACCTCTGAGTTTTTCGGAATTTACGTGCGAAAATTACATTTGAAATTTGCCATGAGCTTACCGGTGAAGGAAAACATCGTGAGGAAACCTGCACACGTCTGCGAAGAAATTCAATGATGTGTGTTAAGTTCCTGTCTCGATGCGTTTTTACCATCTGCGCGGGAAGAGAAGCAACTGGTACATTCTATGTTTTTTCTTTGATTTCAAACCAGCGTGGAAGTAATACATAAAAGCTTGTAATTATGTAGCACTCACAAACTTTCGAATTTATAATACATTTTAACAAAATCTTAGTCTGTCTAACTAAATAATTGGAGAAAACAAATCAATAACAAACGCGGCACAAAATGTTCAACCCTTCCAAACAACGTCCATTACGATATTTCATTAACTTTGAATAGATTCAAAAGCCTTTTTTATCAGGTAACGGGGTCACTACTGATATTCCGGGTACGTCTCAAAGTAACAACAAAGCCAATCAAAACGTTTGCTACAAACATCCCCCGGCAGCCTTTGGCCTGGTTCCATTTCATTTGATAATTTCATTAGCGTCAAGAGCAGTGCCCAGGAGCCGCGCCCGCTAAGACTACCGGCTCCTCTCGGAGCCACCGGCCGTTAATATTGTAATGTGAACTTTCATTTCTGACAGCTGGTTTTAAAAGCGTCTCTAATCTCGGCTCCAACACGCTTTGTATGTAAAGGTGGGTTTACAAAGGAATAATTTTATCACTAGAATTAACAGTACACGAATCCGCTAGGAGTTTGCTCAAAGTTGTGAGGAGTAGTCGCCAGCAGATTGTGTTTGCAGACCATCCCTTTGTACATGTGAGGTTCATTCTTTTGGATCTGCTGAAAACATTTGTTCATTCCTATATTGTGTAGAAGACAAATTTACTGAGTGAACTAAGTCAACTTCATTTGTTTTGTTTTATTTAGCTGCAAGACTTAAAATAGTTCTTACCTGATCTCTAAACAAAGTGTAATCTGAACATTGCAATTAATTGAGATAGTATCATGTTTATTTCACTTAATTATAGATTTAGAGACTTGTTGTGACTTAAACTGGATTACTTGAAAATAAAACAAGAAATGCATAGAAGAGGGTGACAGAAAGTACTTAGTTAAAAGTTTTTGATGTCGCTTTTGATTACCTATTTATTTTGTCTTATCTTGCCTTTGACTTTGATTTCCACTTGAAAGATGCAGCTATCGGCACTGGTTACGTTCCTGTCTGTTTATTTACTGATTGTATACAGCACTTTATCCTTCGTGTAGCAACTAGCTTGGAGACAAACGAGTCAAACGCGCTCTGTTTACTTTTATCACTACCTACGTAAACAACAGATGTTAAGATTTTGTTAGATACAAACTTTAAACTGATCTTTTTTGAGTTTTTAACGCCAGCTGTTTTTGCACATCACAATAATTTCAGAGTTCTCATTATCAGTTAGGTAAGCTGAGGTAGTGCCAAAACTAATTCCGCAGACGAAATCGTTTCTCCAGCAGCTTCCCCAGCAAGCGCGAGACCCGCGCCAATCGCATTCACACCTATTATTTCCGGATTTGCGAAGCAGGGATTTCTGTGGAGCGGAAATTCTCTGAAAGTTCATTACACGAACAAACTTAGGCAAAAGAAAAACGTCACAGTGCGGGTATCGAGTCGAGCACGGTACAAGGAAGAACTTTTGAGTAAGGACTGTTGTCGTGCAGCCCGACGCGTGGGTTTTAACACTGCGCCCCGAATGAATTGTCTTTTAAATTAATTAAGCAGCATAGATGTAAATCTTTTAATGAAAAGGCTCTGGTTTCAGGCGACGGCAATAAAGTACAACAAAGTGTGCGGCATAAAGCCCTGCACCACAATGCGCATTGTGCCGTCGCAGCTAGACTCTCAAAACCTTTTTGCACCGCAGCGGAACTGCTCCAGTTGCTTGCTGAAGCACATATTAAAAATTCACACTTTACTGCCCTTTTGTTGCGCTTGAACCTGAAATTGAATTGATAACCCATAAGTAACATATTGGAGAATACAATAAAAGTTGCGAGAAAATAAGAAGCATTTTTTCACTGTGTCGGTTTTATTCTTAAGTATATTTTATTTCTTCCTTTTATAATATATTTACGCGTATCAAAGGAGTGGAAATAAATGTTTCTCTCTCCCTCTCACTTTATGAACTATATCACTTTTATTTATTTAGTAGATATCACAATTATTCATAATATAATCGTAAATAAAAGTAAAATTAGAACATGTATAACAAACAGAAAATTAATTAGAGTCGGATGATCGAACTCAGAGGTTATATTGGTTCATTCCATGTCAAACATAATAGATACTTTTTAGAAGAACTATCAATTTTCAAATAATTTGCTTCTGACACAAACAACTATTAATATTGAAAACATGGCAACCCATCACTATTTTGATTCCCCGTCCCCGCCGCGTCCAAGACTTATTAGCAAACCCCGTTTATTACACACCCTTATTTAAATTTATCTTAAATACAATAGAAACAATTTAATTCAAATATTAGTAATAATAATTAGTAATAGTAATTTGTATTGTATTGTATTGTAACAATTATTTAAATAATCTAGATACGATTTAATGTCAACTAACCAAAAAATGTTAATTCATAAATTAGTTCATTGTTGTATAATAAATAAAGTCTCCGACTGAAGGACTTAGGATCCAAAAGCCACGTAAAAAATTAAAAAAAAAAAAAAATTGATTCCCCGTTCCTCCTATACGCCAAAAATCATGCTAAACGTGGCCTTCTTTCAGATCTTGTTACCTTAGACTCTGTCAAACGTACACGAATAAAATCGGCCTCGAATTAGGTTTCGAATTCAATTTGCTTCAGTTGCAAATAGGTCAGTACTTAAACAGTTCCGCTCTCCCACTAACTAAAAGTGTGTTTGGGTTCTGCGGTGGCACAGCGAGACCAGCAGAATACACTTCAAACATATCAAACTCTTATATTTCGTGAGTTAAGAATTAGTCCAAGACGCAAAATTTCACAGCCTGATTGAGCCGCCTCCGGCTGTTCCAAACTTCAAAGGCTAATAAATTACAGTATTATTTCTACACAACATTTCAGCTCCGAGGCCAACTTTCCCTGTCTCGTAATAATGATGGCAATATAAAATAAGGCACGCCGGAGTTTCATAAACACGCTCCTCTTCTAGTACTCATTAGTCTTTTCACTTTACTTGAAGAGTGGAAAAAAGATTTTGTTGAAATAAAAATTGCATCAACTTTTTTTTCATCTTTAAATTAAGGTATACCGGATTTTTAATAAATGAAAAAGGTTGAAATACGGTTTGCAAATTGACAAGCGGATAACTTATCCGAAAGACAAGAAGAAGGAGTAACAAACATACAAACGTTCACATTTACAAAATTAGTTTGGACTAAATTCAACTCTACGTTTATGCTGACAGACAGCAAGATGGAACGACAACAAAGTTAGGCAGGATCGCCTAAAAATAATACCAAAAATTAGAAAACACCCTCACCGCGTTCCAATGAAAACTTTATAAAAATAATTCTTGTACAGCGCAATATCAGCGAGTTTAGCCGAAAACAAGGCGTGATAGTGCGCGGTAAATAACTGGGCGAGTTGCCGCGGCTATATGATTACGGGGAACCGGCCGGTGTGATCGCGTTTTTTAGCCGGTCCGGTTCAAAATAAAACCGTGGCAGTATCGTCGCCGGATATGTTCCGGCGGGCCGGCCAGGGGAGCGTTTTACGCGATTTATGCACCGCTTATTTGTTGCACGTCGACGACTCTGTTGTTTTTGTCGATTGGCTCGGATTTTTGTGAGGAAAAAGTTTATGATGGTACGAAGAACACGTGTTTCATTTTCAAGTAAAATTTTATGAATATTTCCGTTATCTGATTGAAATATTAATATTTTCAGACCTCATCATGTCATCAATGTAAGAGTACGTCTCCGGTCGGTGCATTTCCTTTAAGTCCATTCTTCTTCCGGACGGACTTCTTCAACGATGACTTTGTTGGAAACATTGTAGTGGTTTATCCTTTCACAAGAAATCAGGTCCCTCGGTCGCCTTTTACTACAACCAGGGAAATTGGGTCCAACTCCTTCAGAAACTGGACACGGCGCAATCAGAACATACTAATTTAGGGAACAGCTACCGTGTGAGTTTAGAAAGTATACTTGATCAAAATCCGGTATTCTGTTTAACTATGCTCACTATTAATATAGATACCACTATCTGCGATGACAAAGGACCATCGCGAATTAGCAGCGTGTGGGTCGGGGTAAATCGGACCCGGCGATTATTCCCGCGCTGATTGGGAACGCTCGCCGGCGACCGTTACGAGTTTTTGCCCAGCTTCCCCCGCGTGGGGACAAATGTGTGGTAATGGATCTGATCTCAAGTCACGACGAAATGCTTCATGTAATTTGTCAAAATTTGCTTCAAATTCACCAGAGTGTTCAAAGTTTTTGGAATCAGTTTCAAAAGTAAACGTTAAAATCAACTAATTATTTTGATGTGGATGACGTCTTACACACAAACTAAACTTAACGTATGTTTGCCTGCTTGTACGCTTATTAATTTACAATACAATACAATACAATACAATAACTCTTTATTGAACACCACATATAACAACCAAAACAGAAAAAAGGTATACAGAATATTACAAGGTAACAATAGGCGGCCTTATCGCTACAGAGCGATCTCTTCCAGGCAACCATAATGGACTGGAGAACAGAACAGATCTGAGCAGGTGGTGCAATTTAGAATATATATTAATATACTAAGTATTGAAATACATAATATATTATACATTAAACACACATTTATAATAAATGGAGATATAAATAGACACATACACACATACCTAAAAAAAGCCAGCTACAAGATTACAAGAAGAGCTAATTTAATTGCAAGAGTGTATTTTTTTGGGAAAAAGTGCAATAATTCGCGTCTTTTTTGATAACTAGCTCCCTTTTTAAAGCATTGTCGGCGAGTTTACTTAACTTAAATTTCAGTTCAATACGAGAATTATTAGTAGTAGTACAAACAGTCGTACTTAGGTACTCTAAATTTTTAAACATTATTACGTAAAACTAGCGTTGATAACATAGGCATCAATACTTCATGTAATCAAATCAACATTCTGCGACATATCTACAATAATCTCACATGGCTCTCAAGACAGTAACTAACTCCATAAGACAATAGTCCGTCTGCTGAGGTGTTCAGACTCTAAGAGGTTAACTCAGCAAATGTTGACCCCGTGTTAAGTCCGAGCTCCATTAACAGCTCCGCCCGGGCGTGACTCAATGTTAGGTTTCCACCGACGCCTTTGTCCTTTGTCCTGTCCAAGTGTCCACCGATTGGAGAGCGCTTCGAGCGCAAACCGCGTTCAAATTCCAGGAAACATAATACAGGTTAACGTTTCGCAATCAAACGGGACATCAGCAACCAAAATTTGATGACCAGTTCACAAAGTCATTTGGCAAAGCTAAATGTTAGCCAATTCTTTCGTTTATTTAGCCCATCGAGAGAATGGGCGAAAATCTTAGGAATCATGTTATAGGTTATCCCCTTTCCACCTGTACTCCCACAATCATGCTAAACGTGGCCTTTAGGTTCTGTCTACCCTGTAACGGATACAGACGTGATTTATATCTGTCTGTCTGTCTGTAATTTACAAACATTTTTTTAAAAGTTTGCCAAATGGTGAGTATTTACGTAAAAATGTTGACAAACCTGATCAACTCATGACACAATTCGAATTTCGTTTCGTCTTGTTTCGGTCACACCAATTGTTACTATGGGTGAGTGATAGGGATAGTATGTTACAAACTTCGAATTTCGAATATCGGAGTAACATCCAGGACCTGGTCTTCTTAGAATTAGTTCTTTGCTATCTCGCAAGACTACAATTTACATGCATTTTTTGGACTTACATCTTATGCGGGATGGCAATCGACAGGGTTTGTTGACAATATCCTCTAGTAGGATGTCAATACGTGGATGATGACAACGATTTTAATGTCTAACGTAGCGCAACTCAGGTCCTTCTAAGTGGGAGTAAACGAAACAGACAGCATTAAAGTCGTCAAAGCAATCTAAAGACTGGGGCCTCACCATGACGTCTTGATGCGATTCAGTTCCAATACAATTTAGGTTCAAAAATGACAGCTAAAACCTGAACTGAGTCGGAATGGAATCGCATTAAGACTTCATGGTAGGGGTGCGAGTTACCTCCGCGTGTGGTCAAGAGCTGCGGTTCGTTTTTGGATCCGTCCGAGGGGAAGAGCAGTGCTTGGTCTGGTTCACCCTAGGCATCGGTTAATGATTTCCTGGCAGATTCTGAGGGATATCGTTATTCGTTGGCTAAGACCCCGGGTATGGGTCTTTTGACCGTGTTCTACCGTACAACGTTGCCGACGTTTGTCAGAAGATTTTTGTGTGGAGAGTACCTAGCTTAAGAAATGCTGATGTAACAATAACTTAGGTTTTAATTCATTAAAGTTAGTCTTTACTCAACATTCCAGTTGTTTACTTGTCTTCGTTCCCCCCGTCCCACAAACACGTCCATTAAATTTTTGTTATGATCATCTAAATTTTTTCCAAATACTATAAGGTCATCTAAGTAAACTAGACATTTTTCATGAGTCAATCCTGACATGGCAATAGTCATCATTCTAGAAAATGAATTAGGACTTGTCCGCAAGCCCATAGGCATTCTTGTCATTCTATATTGGCCAGATGCGAAAGCTGTGTATTGCCTACTGCCTATGTCAAGGTCACATTGATAATATCCATTTGCTAAATCTAAGTGGGTAAAATATACACATCCTGAGAGAGAATCTAAAATTTCCGTTATGTTTGGAAGAGGGAATTTATCATCCTGGATGCAATTGTTTAGTTTTCGATAGTCTATAACAATACGCCATTTCTTTTCGCTAGATCCGTCCGATCGCTTTGGTACTAATAATAGTGGACTTGAAAATTCACTAGAGCATTTTTCTATAATGCCTTGCTTTAACATATTGTCTAATTCATTTTGTATTATGTTCTTTTGAGCGTGCGGTAACCTATAAGGTTTAGTGTAAATGGGAGGCGTGTCGGGTTTCAGAGTTATAACATGCTTATAAATATTTGTTGTAGTTAACTTGTCACCTGGTAAATAAAATATATCGGGAAATTTGGCACATACATTTTCGAGCGATATTTGCTCCTCTAGGTTTAATTTACCTAATTTTAAATATTTAAACAACATTTTTAGTCGGTCTGTAGCTACTGTACTGCACTTTTCAAAAGAACATATGTCGTATTCATTCGCTTTGTGGATAGAAACATTAATGTTGTTCAACTGGATTTCATGTTCAGTTGTATTTAAAATTTTGAGTGGTATTTTACCTTTTATTGGCGAAACTAACGACCCGGCTAGAAAAACTCCATCCTGTAACTCATTGGAGCATATGACACAGTCTTCTTGTATATCTGTTGTTACGTAATGTATGGACTCTGACCTTGGTGGTAATGCGAAATATTTTTTGTTTACGTTTAGGGGTAACCTTATTGTTTCATCTGTATTTGATAGCAAAGTCAAAATGCCTTTGTGCAAATCAATTAAAGCTTGATATTTTATAAGGAAATCTTGACCTATGATGCCATCAAATTGACATGGTAAGTCGTCAAATACATAAAACTTGTGTTCAAATGCATAACCTTGGTAGTTTAATTGTAGGTAAACGAATCCGATCGCGCATTTCCTTCCACCGATTCCGTTAATAACTAATTCTTTTTTGCATATAGGAATATCTAATTTCAAAGCGCTGCGCAACTTTAACGCGCAAATTGTCGCTCCGGTGTCAACTAACCATGAATATGTAATATTGTTTTTAATATTTAAATTTACATGACAAGTATTATTACTAGCAAAAATATAATCATTATTCCCGAAAAAACTGCATAGGGAAAGTCTTGGATTCGTCTTCGAATTGATTTGCTACGTGTATCTCTTCATTACAGTGCGCATCATTGTCACCCGTTTCATTTAAAACATTTAATTTATCTCTTTCATATCCATTACTTCTTAGTGAAGTGTATAACCTACCTTGAGTTCCTCGATAGTTGGGGCGGTAGCTGCCTCTACTGGTGCTTGCAGCCTGGGGCGCGGGTGCACGCCATGCTGGACCTGGGCCAGCCGGTGGTCCCGCGCCACCACCGCGGTATCCGCGATAGTACTGGGGACGACCTCGACCCCGTACAAAGACCCGTCTATAATTGTTATAATGATTTTGATTCTGACTGAATGTTAACATATCACCCGAATTAGACGACGATGCTGTTTCTTCATCTTTTGCCCCTTGCATGGCGTCCTTGAGCGACTTGTAATCGCGAGCTGCAATTATCGTGCTAATCCTTCGATTGCGCAATCCGTCCGCAAATTTTTTGATTGCTTGTTTTTCATTGACAACTTTTAAAACATTAAACGCACTCGAATTTCCCTCGGATTGCGCTATCGTTAGGTTAACAAACATTTCGGCTAACTGTTTGCCAAATTCATCGATCGAACTTTCTCCTTGTCTTAATGCCTGCATTTGGTTTTGAATGGCAAATGCAGATTTTTTTGTTAATAATTGATTTTTCATATCTGTAACCAGACTTTGTACCGAAGTATAAGTTTCACACAATTTTAGCTTCGCTATTTTTGTTATGCGATTTTTCAGAACAAAGGCAATTAAGTTTTGTTTAGCCTCTGGTTTTAGGATAGACTCATAATATTCTATAGAATTAATGAGCTGCTCTATAACAGACTCATCATCACACTTATGATGGACAAGTGGTTCTTCATTTCCATCGTAGTTGCATCATTGCTACTTTTCCCAGCAGCATTCTGGGCGATAAATACTTCATCTTTTTCGATTTTGGAGTTGCACATAATTAAATGATGGATAATTCTTTTAATTAATTGTTCCGGCCCGTACACAAAAGCAATGTAATTGAATCTAGGTCACACAAACTGTAGCGATCGCACTTCCGATTCCCGCGAATCCGACACCTCACGTGGCAGGGTCGCCATGTGGGACGGGGGGGAACGAAGACAAGTAAACAACTGGAATGTTGAGTAAAGACTAACTTTAATGAATTAAAACCTAAGTTATTGTTACATCAGCATTTCTTAAGCTAGGTACTCTCCACATTTGAATACTGTATTTATTACTTTGACATTGGCGCAATCATCGCATCGATGAGGCCACATTAGAAAAAGAAGAAGACGTCTTGGTAAGGCTTGTGCTGTGTTATGTCACAACGTTTTCTTCGTGTTATATTCCATTGATGTTGAGCTCGGTCGCATAAAAATTGTACCAAAATAACTCTATAATCTAAGCTATGATTTATTATTAATTTGCGTAACAGCGCGGTGTGTCGCGTGTTCGCTACAAAGCTAGTAATTAACCATTCTTATTAAGTTGTTACCTGGATTTCCCGCAAGCTTCTATAAATTCTGATTAATACAGAGCTAAACATGTTCATGCACAAAATGCATGCCAAATAATCTTCGATAAGAAGATACATGCATGTATTAATCATGTTGATAGCTACTGGTAGTGGACTGTATAAAGAGTGAATGGAGGATGATGGAAACACTTAGAAACGTATCAGTATTTAATTATTGTAGCAAAACACGGGACGTACAAATTGTGGCACAAGGCAGACTGACAGTCTAAAATATTGGCATATATCAAAAGGGTAAAAGTAGGCTGCAAACCAGCCAGTAGCCAACACATGTCTTTGCTCCTAACGGAGTAAACAGAGCCTAGGGTTAAGACTTAAACGTACTATAGGTGGAAAAGGGGAATCAAACGCCGCCAGCATCGCCTATAATATATGAATCCTAATAAGACGTTCGTCCAATCCTTAGATGTTTCTAGAGATGTACGCTCTATTGTGGCTTCCACTATCTGGAATTTTAATTCAGTCTTTGTCGGACCCTCGTTTGATGCTCCGGTCATTTACTCAAAGGTTAACTGGTAGAAATGCCTTATAGGGATATGTTCGCCTCTGTGCATATATATTGAATGTTTTTTGTGATTTGTGTCTGTTTCTTTATATTTGTACAATAAAGCATTTACTAACTTACGTTACTTTAAAACATGTAGAATGCCCGCACTTATTTAAGTCATGCAGTTAGTTTTCTGACAACTTAAAAAAAACTAAACCCGTAACTATAACTATTGACCACCACTATAATATACAGGATGCTAGAAAATCAGATAATTATTTTTGGACGGTACTTGTAATTATTATTAAAAAAATATTACCACACAATACTTAAATAATTTATGTTTTTAATTGACTCCTAAGTTACTAATTACATACCCTGAAAATATCTGCACCTTATAATGTATTCTGATCACGTGTTTCGTCTCTCCAAGACATCAGGGGTTATTGACACTCCGACAGCCGGCCATTTTGCACTTGACCACACAATTTCACGAAACGACTTAAAGTGTCTCCCTCCTCAGAATGCTAAGAGTAAAAAACACAAATTTAGTACACCATGAACGTTAACAGCATCGTTAGTGAAGTAGAGCACAAGCCTACGGAACAAATCTCAGAACTGTCCAAACACCGGGATCCGGCCAGCAAGCCGTCGCCGGACAACTTGCTATACCCTGGACTACCAACGGTATTCGCAATCTCAACCTTGCTGCTGCACGGGAAGGCATCTATTTACTCGCACCAGTTCCTCGCCTGAATGAACCTTTAGTTTCTCGACTTAGCCTATTCAATTACGTTGAATTTGTATTCAGGTTTTAGAGTGTTAAGTTTTTTAAGAGATAGTACGGCCTATCCATTTGTACTTTTTTAGTATGCTGTTTACAATCAAAGTAAAAGTTGCTAGCCGAAGCTTTTTTCGACTCTGTGAATACTAGATACGCTTTTAGGAGTGTGCAGTTTTAAACTTTTAATGAATACACATGCATAAGCACATACATAAATCACGTCTTTATCCCTTACGGGGTAGATAGAGCTTAAGCTAACACGAACTAAAAGCCACGTTTAGCATGATTGTGGGCTTAATGAATTTGAATGAAAAAATGAATTTTGATTTAACTTCATCTTTACTACACAACTACATAACTGATGTTAATCATATTATAGGTGACGCGGCTAGCATCCCATCACTATTTGGATTCCCCTTTCCACCTATAAATACGCCCACAACCATGCTTAACGTTTCGTTTAGGTCTTGTTACCTCGGGTTCTATCCCGTACGGGATAAAGACTAAAGATAATATAGCCTTTTTATTTCCAATTCGCTACAATTTCAGTAAGTATGTTGTTGTTGTTTTTTTTAATTATTAAATGCTCGCGTAATTCGGCGTGCCTCATGGCATAGGCCTCCTCGGTATTGGTGCCTTTGGGCTATAGGTCCCACGCGCGCCATTTATGCAAATATGTATGTATTATATTTATGTAATAAAGGATAGCAAAAGCGCACAGGTCAATATTACAAGCCTAAGCTGACGGTGATACGCCGTAGCGAGCAACTTTAAAATGGTCAACAAAATAGCCGGCGACCGTTCAGAGAGATTTGCCTCGGCTAGTTAGCGAGGAGCTGGCACACGCCAGCTTGTAACTTTTAAATGTAAATTGGCTGTGAAATGCCGCTGAAAGCCATTCGTATTTGTACTGGTTGGAAGTCTTGAAGGTAGCTTTCCTTTGAGAGTTAACTAATGTTACATCCGAAGGATCTGGATTATATTCAAGGCCAGTTAGTATTGCCTAATTCTAACTAATATTGTAAACTAGCTTTTGCCCGCGCAGATAACGTCAGAGTGACGACATACCCCGTATAAGTATAAGGTTTTTATTTCCTATCCCGTGGGAAATTCGGAAAATCCCTTCTTAGAGCACCTACGTGATCCTCTAGGAATATTATCTACTAATTATAGTCTTAATTATTTACCTCGTGTTTTTATCCCGTGGGAAATTTGAAAAATTCCTTTATAGTGCACCTTTATACTAATCAAGGAATAATATGTAGATGCCAAATGTAATGTAGCTTTATTGGTACATTTCGGGATTTTCCAATCCCGCGGTAAAAATCGGGATAAAAAGTATCCTATATCCGTCTCCTGGTTCTAAGCTACCTTCCCACCAATTTTCAGCCAAATCTCTTCTTCAAATCAGTTCTCGAGTTATAAATAGTGTAACTAACACGACTTTCTTTTATAAATATAGATTTTAGAACGTACCAGCACTTCTAAATTACATTTTAAGTCGGTTAGATCTAGTCTCAGAACTGATTTCCGAGTAAGCCCGCGGCGAGCACGCCGCAGCCGACGGATGCAGCCGCCTGCAGTCTGCTGTCCACTCGACGCGATCGCTCCAGCGAACGACGGCTGAGTTCTACGCTAAGCCACGCTCACCCTTACGTGCTCCTCATATATCTATCTTCTATATTTATAAAAGAAAGTCGTGTTAGTTACACTATTTATAACTCGAGAACGACTGAACCGATTTGGCTGAAAATTGGTAGCTTAGAACCAGGAGACGGATATAGGATACTTTTTATCCCGATTTTCTTGCGGGATCGGAAAATCCCGAAATGTTGTACCAATAAAGCTACATTACATTTGGCACCTACATATTATTCCATGATTAGTATAAAGGTGCACTACAAAGAAATTTTTCAAATTTCCCACGGGATAAAAACACGAGGTAAATAATTAAGATTATAATTAGTAAATAATATTCCTAGAGGATCACGTAGGTGCTCTAAGAAGGGATTTTACGAATTTCCCACGGGATAGGAAATAAAAACCTTATACTTGGAGACATGAGTGGATGTATGGGGTATGTCGTCACTCTGGCGTTGTCTGCGCGGACGAAGTCGCGGGCAAAAGCTAGTAATTTATGAAATAACCATGAGATTGTCCCCCTGAGATTGAATTCTTGTAAATGTATTAGTAACAGCTAAATATTGCGACGTCAGATGCGTTAACTAATAAATAGCCAGGGCCTTGGCCCCGTCAAATAATACAGACAACAGGCCAGTTCCCCATGCCTCTATTAAAAATGTCTTCTTATTCTACCTCTAGGACTTCATTTGGCTAGCTTAAAATGGATTAATGGGGCGTGAAAATTTCTAAAACAGTTTTAGTTTTATATTTACCTTCTTGCTTACTAATTTGAAGTATTTACCTTTAGTAAGTCGCTGAGGGCCACTGTGTAGTGAAAATATACATTACTAGCTTCTGCCCGCGACTTCGTCTGCGTAGAATTATACATAGAAACCTTCCTCTTGAATCAGTCTATCTATTAAAAAAAAACGAATCAAAATCCGTTGTGTAGTTTTGAAGATATAAGCATACATGGGGACACAGGGACAGAGAAAGCGACTTTATTTTATACTATGTAGTGATTTCATTCACAGTTAGAATCACACAATCCTTTTCTACGCGTCTATGATCTTCAAGGGATTTGTTTGCCAAATATGAAGTCTCTAACTTCAGTAACCCAGGCTGTGCGGTATCTGTCAATAAGTCGCTTTACTCCTTTCAATTTGTCTGCAAGTTCGCTTAGTAGTTATTGCAGTAATAATACGTAAAACGAGTGCATAGCACGTGAGGCTCCGAAAGGGGGGGAGGGGTTCGGCAAAAATAACGAAATATCACAAGGTTGTAGTAAGATATCACGTGTATTTATTTATTCGTCAAACGCACGATTTTTAAACCGAAAAGCGGCGTGTAGTGTGACCTTGACTCGCCGTTGCCAGGCAACGAACAGTCCCCGCGCCTTTTATACCTGTATTTAAATAAAAAATTTAAAATTCTTTGTAGGTGCTAGAAATACACGTGATTTTGGATGGGCTAGGGGGTTTTAAACCTCACCACGTATCACCAAGGAGGGGGAGGGGGGTAAAGTGCTAAGAAAACATCACATGATTAATAGACGGCTCCAAAATAACCGAGGCTTGTATACGACGTCGTAAACGTATAGTGTTCCAGCCAGAATCAGTTTTAAAACATTCAAGTTTTTCCGAAAGCCAATCTACAGCGAAAAGCCTCCACAATTGAGTTTTATCCGACAAACTCCAAACCTGAATAACGCATTTCCGAACCACGATGACAAGCACCGTTACCTCTTTGTGTCGAGATGCTGTTCCATTTTTAGAGTAGGTAAATAGAGCTAGGACGCAATCCAGTTTGTCAGTTCGCTCGACTCAGCTCAAGTCCAAGTATAACAGATCGTTTTAGTCAAATTTGTAGTTGCCAGCAATATTAGCAATTCAAATACTAGTTTGATTGAGTTTTGAATTTGTGTTTTAATGAATTGGGCAAGTGAGCGTCGTGTTTGGTCGTTTGATGAATTATTGAGGGCAGCGGCCTCCGCGGGAGCGCGGGCGCTCGCCCGAATACACACTTATTAGATTAAGCTAGTAATTAGGGAATGTGTTGGTTTCATTAACTAATATTAAAAAACATTTTTTCTACCATAATTATTCTAATGTCAAATAGTACTCGCTGCTGAAATGTTAAGATCCTGTCAATCGTTCAAAGGTTCACTGGAAGAGATCCTTTTTAGGGATAAGTTCGCCTTAGTGCATGTGTGATGTCCTGTATTCATCTTTTTACATACGTATCTTAACTTTGTACTGATTTCCTTGGTTGAATTTAGTTCTGGCGAATTTGTTGCCTTCTGTGTGAAATACTACTCGCAGTTAAGTCTTCAAAGGTTCGTGCCCCAGCAGCGCTTCGGAGTCTAATGGCGTAAATCATAGTTGGGGCCAATCAAAATAAACTGCGCCGAAATACAACATTTGATTACGCTTTCACATTAATAACCCGTATCATGAATTCAGGAACATTAGCGTGCTACATTAACTACCATCGCGATAGCGCCGGGCAAATGGTAGGATGGTCAGGGGTGGGAATGCAAAGAGCGGTGTTATAGTGCTTTTTCACCGGCGAAGCGAGACGAGAATTTGAATGTGTAGAAAATTTTTAATTAATTTATTTATTCGGTACAATTACAACAACATAGCAAAACAAATCATACAGAGAAAAACGTATTGCGTTTACAACACAATTGCACACAACATTTCAGCGCACAAAATGTTCTTTCTACAGAAAGCAAAAGAGACCGCTGGCCACATTTAAAAGTAAAATATCCAAGTAAACTTAAATAGACCTAAGTATTTACTTCAAATGTCACTGAAAATTAGAACACAGAAAAATCCGAAAAGTAAAAGAATCGAACCCGGATCCTCGTCATTCCGTGACTCGTGCTAGCCGCATCGCCTATAACATGATTCCTATGATTTTCGCCCATTCCCTCTACGGGCTTTTACCACTAAGCGACAAGTATAAATTGTCAATTAGGACATAAAACATTGTTGTCCGCTTCTAAATTAACGAGCCAAGATTGACTTGAAATTTGGTACACAGTTTGTAAATTTGCAACTAAAGAAACTTGTACAAAAATTTAATTTTTCAACAAGCCTGTCATTCGTTGTGAACCTGCCTTAATTTGGACACTAAAGTATTCGATGTCGATCACTCGGCCGCGCGACGTCGCCCTAAACCGTGTCTCCGTTGTACTCCCGAAATAAAATAACAACAAATTTGTATTCAATTCGCTGTCGCCATTATCTTGGTCACAGATGGCGCCTCTAAATAATGTATCGAGTGGGCTCACATCGATCGGCGGGCCATCGCTTTATTCGGGGCCCCTTTCATACTAGCCCAGCCCCTGAGAATCTTTAATAGACCAGTGTGACTTGAAATTAATTCATGAGACATTCACGTTACTGATAGTAATTAAATGAATGAGTAGTACTTCGTCAGATGTATACTGTATGTACTAGTTTGACCTAATATCCATGTAAATCAATTCAGGATTTCCTTTGATTGGGGTTGACAAAATGGCTCTATGTAGGTATTACTGAACCGCAATGATAATGTGATTGGTCCTGACAGTTGTTATACCATTATTTTTTCGTCAAATGGTATTATGAAATATGATAGATCTCGCCATCTCATTCTCATAGTGGTTTAGTAGGGCATTTTTGAATCCACTCACCCTTTTTCTCAAATTAAGTATTCAACTTCGATTCGATGGTAGTTCTGCTCAGAATCACAAGCACTATTGATTTTAGTATACCTAAGGCAAAAAGTGTCCCAAACTTTCATACCATTTTCAACTTTCCATTTACTCTCTTACAAGTTTAGTGTCTATGAAGAAGTAACGGCACAGGAATGAAAAAATGGACACTTTTTGCCTTGCACTAAAATCAGTAGTGCTCGTGATTCTAAGCAGATGCCATCGCACTTATATATTTTCAGAAAAATGGCCAGTAATTTGCAGCATTGGTCGAAGTTCAAAGTGTATGGCATCAAGGGGATTCAAAATTACAATCAAAAACTTTTACAAAAAGGTATATTTGAACGAACCGAACGACACATTCCAGAACATTCCTAAGGCACCTTATCTTAACAGCATTTTCAAATCGAAGACGGTCATAATTTGCATGGAAAGCCAAGTATCTGTAAGGTTTACGCCTCGCATCAAACCTTCCTTAATCCCGACCCGAAAAACACAGCATTAAAATAAAATTGTTGGCAAACATAAACATCTCGCTCGCACGTCTGACCCGCCAGATAAACAGATCGCAAAACGGCGCGAGTATGACATAAACAAATCGGTCAATACTTGGCGTCGAAATATCTACGGATATTTAATTCAACGCACAGAGGCAATATCGTTTGGGGCGGCGTGCCGCGCCTGGGAATCGCGCGGCGCGGCGCGGCGCGGCGCGAGCCCGTGCCTCGGCTCGATTTAGGTAATCTACGTCTGGATGGAAACTCTGTGCCCACATGATCCGGCGCCCGAATTAGAAAAGCACTGTAATGAGGCTGCAGCCTATTACAATCTCTAACCTTCCAACATGAAACTACCGTGAGACTTAATCATCATGTCGAGCATCACTCGACTTTTTATACGTGAGTTATCCGTTTATGTGTAATGAATATCTAACCTGTTTTCAGTTTCACTTTTTTTAGACTGAAGCCCATTCAAAATTTAAAATTCGTATTGATCGTCTCTTGCCAAACGACATCTAGTGGAGTCAATAATAGTACTTGCATATAGTAGTCCTGTCACGGTCGCCATGTGAAAAAAGACGTAACGGATTGAGTTTAAGAATACCGTGTATTACTTTTCTCCATTCCATCAAATTCTAAAGGATATTTTTTCTAACAACCGTCGCCTAGCAACTTAAGCCAAACACACATTCACGACAAGTACTCGCATATCTACAAAATAAAGGAGCGACCACACCGCTGCGTATGCGTGATGTGTTGCATGCGTCACGTTCTCTCAGCGTTTCTTCATACATTTTGTTGCGTAAACGCACCGTCGACGTCTTTTACACACTGAAGTTTTACGGACACCGCAAGATTTTCTCCAAGGCATCTTAATGTGCTAAAGTACAGTAAAGTACTCGCGGTGGCATGGCCCAAGGTATTTCGAAGAGGCTAATATATGCCTACTGGTTTCAGCAGGGCTGGTAGCTTCCTTGGAAAACGTATTAGTTGAAGGTGCTACACGAGTTGCTGCATCAGGTTGCATTAGTTTGCCATGTGCAAGCCACATGCTCTTGATTAGCACTGCAGTAGATGTTATAGGTACTCGTTATAACAAGTATTATGGCCTAACCACAAATATAGTGTGAAATAAATCAATTAAAAACTTAATTGCTCCAAAAGCAACACCGTTGAGAACGCTACGGCCGTGTTTATTTACGGCGGATATAATTTGTTTCTGTGTTAGCAATTAAGTAAAACAAACTTATAAGAACGGCCATTACAATTTAATGATCGTGCCTTGATACCGTTATTATGAAACAAGTTCACAAGAACTACGTTAACAATTATTGTTGTTACAAGACTTCCATCTTACTGGGCCGTTCCTTAATTTAAACTGTTTTAGAGCTTGCATAGAAGCCACAAATAACAAACATCGAAAAAAACCCCACGCAGAAACCGTTGAACCACCGCAAGCAAACTGGCTTTTAAATTACCTTGTTAATTGTCCGTCTGTGCTATACATTCGTAGACATTTATATACAAAAATGTCTGAATCTTTGGGTTTAAGGTTATAGCTAAGAAACCATAAGTACCTACATATCAAAGAGTTGTCATTTCCAACTTCTAAATAAACATACTGCGTTGTTGGCTACTAGTTGTTTTCAATACGCTGCAAAACATTTGTGTGTTAAGGTCCGCTCAAATTGAATCTTCGACTTATTCACACACACACACACACAAAGGTCCATTTATTACTTCGTATCCGGCAAATTCACCTCGTTTTCACACCGTATCTCAATGATAAGGAAGATCCAATCACAATTTTTATAGAAAAACAACAATTTTAGTTTGTTTTTTATTAAGACATTAAAGTTTGAATCTGCAAAATTTACTCGCACCACGGCGAAAGCATTTCGTTAACAGCGAAATGAGCCCGTGATTAAATAGAGAAGCAACAAACTGAAAGCGCAGCTTAAACATTCAATAATAATGGAAAAAGAAAAACTCTTCCAGGAAATGAAATAAGCTCCGGGCCATTATCATCTAAAGTGAATTGCAAATTTGAAGCATTCCTCGGAACAGTCTAGAACGCGAGACAAAGGACTGCTGAAGCCTTACCATGACATCTTAATGCGATTCTTCTTCTTTTTAATATGGCCCCATCGATAACGTGAAAGTAATAAATACAGTATTCAAAAATGTTGTGACATAAATGTCGGCAACATTGTACGGTAGAACACGATCAAAAGACACCTCCCTCCCTGTTGGGCTCATAGCCAACGGATAATGATATCCCGCAGAATCTGCCAGGAAATCATTAACCGATGCCCAGGGTGCACCGGACCAAGCACTGCTCTTCCGCTCGGATGGATCCAAAAACGAACCGCAGCTCTTGATCACACGCGGAGGTAACCCGATTCGCACCCCTTTAATTTCTTAAATTCTTCCCTTTAATTACAATACAATACAATACAAATACTCTTTATTGAACACCACAAATCAGTACAAAACAATACAGAAACAAAGAACAAAGTAGACAATAGGCGGTCTTATCGCTTAATAGCGATCTCTTTAATCATTTAATTAATGCGGTTTCATTCCGACTCAGTTCAGGTTTTAGCTGTCATTTTTAGTATGGATCTGACATCCAGGGAACCCAAACTGAATCGGAAATTAATCGTCTTGAGACGTCATGGGAAGGCCCCAATTCTCTTTGGTTTAGCGCCACTCCTGCCCATCGAACGAATGTTCTAACAATCTGCTGAATCTTATCGTTCCAATCAGATCCGCTTTTATCGATATCGGCATTTAATCGCTTTAAGACGTCATGGTAAGGCCCAGGTCTCGCAGTCGCTGCTGAACTCCTGAAAACAAACGCACGCAAAATAAAGCTGGAGGTGTTGGCGCGGATGCCAGTCGTATATTCGCGCTCGGCTAAGGACCCGCTGGGGAAGGCCTCGACAAGGGATGAGCAGGCGTCATGTTTAAATTTGCAATTCAAGTAGAATACCTTCGCCCTAACTACGAGTGTCACACTCCCCTCCATATTTGATAAACAAATATGAAAATGAAGTACAGTCTCGCGAACGAGCGCAGATCGAAACGCTCCTTTTCCTCCTTTTGTTTTGACACTTGACGTTATTTTCCGGCGGCGCGTTATCACCCGCTCGGTTCCATTTCATATTCGGCGACGCTTAAACATCGCGGTATTTGATTCAGTAATTCAATTTTAAACGTAATGCCAATTGTGATGGTTGCGTGTATTTGTTGCTGACAGTGATGTGAAACAAATTGCTTTTGACGTCATTTTACTCGATAAGCGGGCTGTTGCGTCAATAATCTGTAACATGGACGTACAAAACATGATGGACTGGCTTGAAATGTCAAAAATGACGCAGTGTATATGGGCTATTGAAAATAAAGATAACAAACCCACATTTATGTACAGCCGTGATCAAAATCGTAGCCTGGAATTAATTGTAAAAAGTAATAAAAAATAACTAACTAATAAGGGATGCGATAAGATTTCGATTGCGAAATTAGAACAAGGCCCAACTTTAACATAAGCATAATAAATTATTATTCACATTGAGCTGGTGAGAGACAGCGGGGTTTGAGTCCTTTTAAAAGGAATGTGTATCGATTCTGTTCGGGGTATCGGTTTCCGTCGCCCTCAGCCTCGTCATTGCGTTCACAAATCCGGTTCCTTTGAGCGTTGTTTGTGCAGCGGCAAGCCTGCGCCTCACTTAGCGACCGGCGGTCGTGCGCTGTCTCAAAGGCCATTTTTTGTAGGAATCCCCGAGCGCCGAATTACCCGACTCGTCGCTCTTATCGCCGAGCGACGAAAATAGTGAAAGACAACGAACGCAAACACGACGACCACTCCATCGCGCTCGGCGCCCCGCGCTCTTTTAAATAGAAAACTTATGTGTTTCACTGTACGTGACATGAAATTCGTTCGAAGAGCCTTTTCACACATCTGAGTTTTCGTTAAAACTTATTTCTCTCGCGCTCCATCCGGCGCACAAGTATTGACTTTTATTTACCAACCTTTCACATAACTTTTCTTTTCACTTTCAAAGATAAGTGTTAGTAGACACAGAGAAAAGAACTATACGTGTTCAGAACGAATGCTGAAAGCGGCGAAAAATGACGAGATGAAAGGTCGGCTCTTCAATTAAAGTACGTTATATCATTTTGGCGAGCTTCAACGCTCAGCAAGAAGTGGCGGCGCGGCGTGTCTCAGCTGATGTGGCGTGTGTCGTGGCGCGTGGCGTGGCGCGTGGCGTGGCGCGTGGCGCGTGATGCGGCGCGGCACGTCGCGGCCGCAGCGCCCGCGGCCGGCGCAAGGAAGGGGTGAGCGGCAAATTGACAAGGGGCCTCGGAGTGGATCGTCGTTTTGCGAGTGACGGCGAGTGGCTGCGACTAGAATACGGAATTAGCCCGAGGCCTCCGGGGGAAATAAAACAACACGGATCCTGTAAAAAATATGACAGAGACGCGAGGCGCGAGTGAGAGCGATAAACGGACGCCGTAGGTAATCAGCTCGTGGCTGACGTCGGCATTTTGTCGCACGAGGACGAAGAAATTTCATCTGCATGTGACGGCATCGCAACGCATGTGCTTTCTTGGTTATTGAATCAATATTGATTGGCGAGTGTTCCCGCTGCCGCGCGTGTCTCGCACGGCACGGGCGCGGCACTCCCGGTACTCCATCACGCGCTAATGTCGCCCGCCAGATCTCTCATCCATCGTGACACTACACCTACAACATAACTCCCCCCCCCCCCCCCCCCTCCTTTAAACACTTTTAAAGTTTTATTTCGAACTATTTTTAAGCCAGCTTGTCCAATTGACTCGTTCAAGATAAATAATTGAACTGTCAGGCACATGTATTCGGGAAAAAGTAGGTACTATAAAATTAGTTTTAAACAAATTGGAATGATTTTCAAACGCTTAATTGTTATCAAAAGTTGCGCTAAAATCAATTCAAACTTTATTGAAAATTGAAAAAGTAGGGATCGGAATAAAAACACTCCTAAAAGTGTATTTGAGCAGGGGAGATGTCGCGCGGCACGGCGCGGCACGGCGCGGCCCGGCGCGGCCCGGCGCGGCACGGCGCGGCACGGCGCGGCACGGCGCGGCACGGCGCGGCACGGCGCGGCAGGCGTTGCCGCGCCGGCAGGAGGCGCTAATTAAGATCACATTACTCAAAAACTTTATAATGAAGAGCGCTCTCAACACACTAATTAGATTTTTCTTTGTTAAAATCCGGAGGCGTGGGCCGGGAGTTATTTCACGGCGTTCCGATGGGAAGGTTCTACCTGAATTATTTGAAGGGAAACGTATTTTTTTTAACTTCCCAAAGAAGGTCAAAGTTTAATAAAAACTTTTTTGATAAATCTTTAATTGCGAGATGAGTTCCAGGGGCCGAAATACGTAATGAACAAAAAATTTACCTTGCTACTCCGCACAAACCATGGGGTTTGCATGTGTAACAGTTGTGCTCATTAAACTTTGACAATGATCCCGTAGAGGGATCGAAACGCGTCAGTGTTTGTGTGGTGTAAGGGATAATTAAGTTTGTGGGATTTATAGATATAAAAACATATACAATATTTCACACAGGCTTGGTTATCTTGCACGTGAGTCGCGGAGTAGCAAGGTAATTTTTTCTTCATTGAAATGGACCTCCGCATAGTAACGCCTGATTCCATAAAATATGCCGAAATACGTCTTTGAAATTGTCGAGAAACGTTGGAAAGACAATGTATGTTATTCTGCGAAGGTAAACATTGGATAGGTGCTCGCCGGGGAATAATTTCTGGAAAGAATAGTGACCCGGCGCCGGCGACTCTAATATGCTCGCGAAGTGGCGGCGCGGGCCCCGAGCCGGCGCCCGGACATAACCCTGAACGATATCGCGCTCATATTTTCGGAAAGAAAATATCTTCACACACATACTAGACAAGACAAGTCTCCCCGTATAGTATTTTAAACTTCCACGATTTTCACTCATACTCTTACGTCATTTCGTAACCACGGCCACTGCTTTAAAGCTGAAACGTCGCGGTAATTTTAATGATATTTTTTACGAGATTAAATCCCCGAGCGTGGTATTAATTATTTAACTCCATTAAGGACAACTTTATACTCCGTTGACGTATATTTTCGTAATTAACATAACGATCACTTAACTGATATTCTCATCGGGTTATTGTTTTAACTAAGCAACACCTGGTTAATTGGCATTGACGGACGCACGCTCATGACCGCGGTAAAACGAAGCGATTTCAATAAAGTGTGGGCAAATTTGGGATATTCAAAACGCCGCAATGCTGCCAACCGCAAAATTAAATTATTTTAGCCAGCCCTAACTGGTGCTGGATAGTTCTGATAATTTAATGTTATTTAATCACTTTCCTGAATTACGTAATAAGTGCGGAGTGTCGTAAATATGCCGCTAAACACGCGTTTCGCGTGACCCATCGCCGCGGGCAGCCACCACTAATAGCTAATGCCAGCCCCCCATCCGCTAACTGCCGCTTCGACTAGAAACAATATCAGACTAGCAAAGTACGTAATCAAGTTGTTTTAGAGACGATGCTCCGAGCGTGCCTCTACTCTCATATCCCGAAGTAATGACAACTCGCAGCCGAGCAGTTCCGCTGTAAACAACATTCTTTATCCGTCCTCGCACGTGCCTGCTGCCGCGCATCGCCTCAGTAAAACAATGTCACTCGACATTAAAATGAAACAGCTAATCTGCATAAAAATAAAAGCGGGAAAGCCTCCTCGATGAGTAGAAAAAACCGGTCCGCCTCTATATTTTTCCTGGCGTAATCCCCTTCACGGGCATGCAGTGGTGTACGCTTCTTTTATTTCCCCGTGCCTTTTGAACGTTCCTAGCGATTACATTAAAATCATAGGGCATGTGGGCTCACGTGATTTATGGAGGGCGCTGGCACTTAATTTTACCCTTGTTTATTGTAATGCGAGAGTAGCGGCCCTTCAGTGAGCAGGGACGGCAAACACGCCCGCCGCCGCAGTCGCGCGCCGCAGTACGCGACGCCGGCCTTGACACCCCGAGCATTCCCGCCGTCTTAGCCCGAGATTTATGTACACACCAAAACTACCGCAATTTATACATTATCACGGAACAATCCACAGTTGTATGAAACTTAGGAAGCGGCCCTCCTGGGATTAGGCGCTGGTCTTTCGGATAATATTAGGATACTGCTAAGCCTCGTCTGAGCTGACTGTGGGCAGCAGGCGCGGGCGGGTCGCGGGCGGGACCAAATGACTTTCTTCCTTTGTTTACCTGCGAAAACATGAGAGGATTTAATGCTGAGCTTATTCTGTACGAGTTGCAACATCTCTACAAATATTTGCCGTCGCCTCACCGAGCCTTTTGAGATAAATTAACTCTTCAGCAGATATAATTCAAGAAACGATGCTAGATTGAGCTACAAATGGTTTTGTTTGTAACTGCGGCTAAACTTGTGAAAAAGTGATCACAGGCAACTCAATCTGCGTCGATCAAAACGCAATTCTGCCGGCCGCCCGCAGCGACTGTTTTAGCCAGCTCTTTTTTAATGGCCGTCTTCTATTTGCGACTACTAAACCAGTTACCTACTTATTTCCGTCCACAAAATACTACTAATAAAAATATGGGTAGCAAAAATTACAAGATGTTTCTGTTTTACTTATTTTACCTTAAAAGGCTTAAGAAACGAGCGGGAGTTTATTAAATTCATTAGAGCTAAGTATCTCGTCCAAATTGTAGCCGAGGAGGCGCTTTAAAAAACTGTTTTTTTCTATTGATTTAAGGGGATTACGGTCTCGGTGGCATTGGAACGTTTCCGCTCATCCGCTTAAAATGATTTTAAATAACAATTTACGTTTATTAAAAAGTAGGTTACTAATAGGCAATCAGGAATTCCTACCGTGGAGACATGCATCAAAGAAAGTTTTTAAAAAGAAATAGATTTAGAGGTTGTTTTAAAGAAAATATCTATTCATCTGAATATTTACACTGAAAGAGGATTTTGTAAGCTACGACCAATAAAACCAACCGACCAATAAGGCTAGAGTGAATAGGCTATTACTGAACCAGTGAGTTACACCTTTGGCCTCATCTGCACCTTCCACCAAGTGAGATAGAGGTCAATCACTGGTCAGTTTGTAGTAAAAAAAAAAAAAAAAAAAAAAACCGTGCACGATTTTATTTTGTGTGAAGTGTAACGTAACATACATACAATTAATTTTTAACAGATCATAAAAATCATTTAAATGTTATCGTCCCCCCGGCCCGTAAGTAGCAATTTACCGCTCACGAAGCAAGCGTTCCTGTTCAGGGGAAGACGTAAAATAGTATACACACCTCGAGCGATGATAAAGAAAGCCTCAGGTCGCATGTTTATCGCTCTCGCTTTTGGCTCGTGCGACAAGTTCCTCCTATCTGGGACATTCTTTGTTTCACCACCCTCGAAGTATAATGTGCTATTACAGTTGAACCAACAACGGTTGAAAATTAAAAAGTGAATTGGTGAACTGCTTTTTATTTGATAGAATTTTACTGTGTGTTCCATGCTGGTCTGGGAGTAAAGAAAAAACACAGAATTCACCAGTTGCTTCTCTTCCCGCGCAGATGGTAAAAACCCATTAAGGGAATGGGCGGAAGTCTTAGAAATCATAGAGCCCATCACTATTTTGATTTCCCTTTCCAGCTATACTCCCTTAATCATGCTAAACGTGGCCTTAAGGTTTTGTTACCTTAACCTCTGTCTACACCGTAAGGGATAAAGACGTCTATGTATGTATTACTGTGTTTTAGCATTGAGGTATTGTATGTGGCGGGAAGTCGGCCTCGAGCCCTCAGCTGTGCCGCGAGCTGCCAATATCCTGACAAGCAGTTTTCCGCATAACGTTATGAAGGCAGTTGTTGTGCGAAGAGAACGGGCTGACTCATGACACGCCAGTAATTCAATCTTCAGCCGTTTGAGCACTTGAGCCGTTCACCGCCCGCTACGACTATTAAAGGTCTTCGCACATTAGACCAACTCCACGCCAATCCAACACCAACTCAACTCACACTCTCGATGAGTAGTCAACTAGTTGATCCACCCAATGGTCACTAGTGGGCAATGCGTTGTCAACGAGTGGACAACGCGGTGTCAACGAGTGGACGAACGCAGTCAACGAACAGTCAACGCAGTCAACGAACGCATAGTCGTTGCGTGGACAACGTGTGGTCGTTGCGTGGACGACGTGTGGTCATTGCGTGACAAACGTGTCGGGGTTGACCTTTAGTGTACGATGCGTAGGCCACTCGTTGTACACTACTTTATAATCATTTTTTGAAATTAAACCTAGAACATATGACACAGGGCTTAAATTTCAATGTCTAGCATAGAGTCGAGTCGCCGTTGAGTTGTTTTAATGTGCGAAGACCTTAAGACTTGTACGCTTCTTACCTAACTCGCTCGCAATCGCCATCGTGTTCATTTTGACAGTTCTTGTATGGATGTGACAGCTAGCTGATTCCGATGCCAATTGTCAGCCCATACATGAACTGCCACAATGCACACGATGGCGATTGCGAGCGAGTTAGGTAATAAGCCTACTGAACTGCTTTTTAGCTATGGTAATTTCGCGATAACCGCCTTTTAAGTTTGATTTTATATCCTACTAATATTATAAACGTGAAAGTTTGTTTCATTCCACTTTCCACCTTTATCTTAGGCTCTGTCTACCCCGTAAGGGATAAAGACGTGATTTGTGTGTGTATGTGTATGTATGTACTAAAATACAACACAATATCGCGATAGTTTGCACGAGTTCGCTATTAGATAACTCCATCACCGACTACATACTCACGTAAAAAGTTTCTGGAAATAGTTACTATTCTTTCTGACTTTACCTAAATGAAAAGTTAAAAATACTATAGAAGTTCAAACACATAAATACCGAATGCAATTTGGTCAGGTGGAACGGCAAGTACATTTTTTTGGGCAGCCAAGCGTTTGCTTGCTGCTTTTCTACGTCTGTTTTTACACGGGCCCGGTAGAAACTGGGCGACGGATTACCACCATTGGCTCAGCCCCGGACACTGCCAAAACATGCGGACTCTCGTTAGTTACACTCAGTTCTTAATTGAAACCATGTTTCGGATTAATCCATTTCATTCGGACGACATATTTTATTTACACCGAGACCCAATATGAAATCACAGTTTGACACTGAATGACTGAATTGAACTGAAAACGAGACAAGTGTGTGGTGACAAACAGGTGTCTTATTTTTTAATCTCAAATCACAGTTTTATTAAACTACTAGTGCTGCACCCTGCTGGAATATTTCAGAACAATTCAGAGCGAAAAGTGGTGGTAGCCTAGTTGGTTTGACCTGTGGCCTCTCAAGCAGAGTATGGGTTCGATTCCGGGGCTCGCACCTCGGAATTTACGTGCGAAATTACATTTGAATTTTACCATCAGCTTTTCGGTGCATACGCCTATGTAGCAATTGTGTGAAATTCCCAATCCCCACTGGGCCCACGCGGGAACTATAGCCCTCTCTCATTCTCAGAGGAGGCCCGTGTCCCACAGTGGGAAGTATATAGGCTAAAGATGATGATGAATTCCGAGATCCCTTGTGTAATGACACGTGTTGGCAGCAAGTTCTGAATAGCGCTGACAGTTACTACTGTATGAACCCTGCCTCCGGCATTGTCATGCGTGCGCGTGGCAATAGCGCTTGGTGACGTCACCAACAAGTTTCGACACGTCGCTTTGTCGCGGGTTGTCGCGTCGGAAGCCGCGCTATCGGGACCAGTGACGGCAACTGAATGATATGGAGACGACAATAGGAAGTTTGCGGTATTGGAGATGGTTTTTGAGTCGGGGCGTGATTAAGTTACTTTGAATGCTTTTTTTTTTAAACTGACCAGCGCTTGACCTCTCACCTGATGGTAAGTGCAACTGAGGCTGAAGATGAAGCCTATTCATTCTATACACGATGATTTTTAATCAGTGATGAGGAGTTGAAAAATATTGACAACTAATCAAAATTTAATTTAATAGACGAGGTCTTACGCGATTATCTCACTATTTAATTAATTTTGATTATGATATTATTAAAACCAATAACCACTGGATACGTAGTCATCCTACATTAATTATTGAAGCGAAATGGATACCATTTTGATGAATGGAAACATTTTGTCACGGCAGTGGGATCTCACTGTCTTTACAAAGATATACAGAGAGATCCGACCGCTACCGTGACACTATGGCACCCGTGCGCACCTAACCCATGGTGAGCATTAGGTACTCGACTTTTATACGTGAGTTATCCGTTTGTATAACTAATATCACTTTAAAGGATAAGTTTCGCTTTTGTACATCTGTTTATCTAATTATCTGTCTGTAAAATTATTGTGTTTCTTGTACAATAAAGAGTTATATATACGAGTCATACATATTTACTACATATATATTGTTACACTGTCGTAGGGTACTTCTGGTTTATTCGACGATAGCAAGTAGGTATGTTAAACACGGAAAATTTGGTGGTAAATGACGCTCTCGGTTGTTGTTTTTTATTATTACAAGTTGTTTTCTAGCCGTGCTTTTTGTTGATGATATTTACATTTTCATTCACTCCACTTATTTGAAGGCAGTATGGGCAATGAAAGTGATAAAAAATTAAAACGGTTGAGTGTAAGTTATATGTATTAAAAGTTGGTAATATTTCATAATAGAAGCTAATTGGCCATTGCCCGAGCTGTCAGCATTTATGATAAATAACTGGCTCCAACTAATAGGTAAATTCGGTTAAAATCAACTAAAATTCGGGCGTTCATTTGTTTCGTATGAATGACGTGCGGTCCGCTGCCGCGCCGCGCCTGTCGCTGACAAATATTTCGCCGTATGTTGTACGGTGGAAGGAAAATCCTCATTTATTTTTCACTTTTTGCATCGTGTAACTGAGCTGGAGTTTTGAACATGAGCATGCTGCGATTGTGTTTTATTTTTATCGGATGTTGCTATCCGCAGTCCTCGTTTGTAACACATTTCGGCTGGAATGGGACGATGAAATTATGAATGGACTCGACAGTGTAATAGTCTAAGTGAATGAAGCTTATTAGGCGGAAATCTTGGGAATAAAGGTCCGGCAACACCAGTGCGTAAAAGTATGACAAAACGGTGAGAAAACATGACGCCTACGACACGTCACTGCGTATACGCGGCGGTGTAGTCGCTCCTTTATGTTGTAGGCGATGCGGCTAGCAACCAATTACTAATTTGATTCCCCATTCTACCTTTACCCCCACAATCATGCTAAAATGGCTTTTGCTTATTACCCTGGGCTCTGTCGACCCCATAAGGGATAAAGACGTGATTGATTGTGTGTTGATTTGTATGTATGTAAGAAAATCCACTCACAAGTTACCTATCGTATTTTCATTACTCACGGAGTAGACGCGATTTATTAAACTACACAATGATCATCTCTACCACACTGAAAGACCTACGTCACGTTTTTTTATTTTTATACAATTCATCCCTTCTTGTGGGATAAGTAAAGGAATTATTGTCCATTCAGCCAGTAATTAAGGTTGTAATGCCGGTTCATCACTGTTTTGCATTGATATATATATTTTTAATATGTGCTTACAGTAAGTAGCACTTGATGGCCATGGCTGCAAGGCCAGCATTATGCTGAGATGGGACCATTTCGTGATGTATCTCCTTATGTTTTTTATTTACTTCTTTTTTTGTTTTTGTATTATATGTCACGAATAAATGTTTTCTTTCTTTCTTTCTTTCACTCTTCGAGATATTACACGCAAGAAACCGTATTTACTGTTAAGCGGTCCCGAAACTTACCTTAATGAAGCGCTTCAGCTCTTTATCAGAATCATCATCATAATCATCAGCCAAAAGACGTCCACTGCTGAACATAGGCCCTCAAAGAGCGCCACAAAGACAGGTCTTGCGCGGCCCTCATCATATCATCACTACATAGTATAAAATAAAGTCGCTTTCTCTGTTCCTATGTCCCTAAGTATGCTTATATCTTCAAAACTACACAACGGATTCTGATGCGGTTTTTTTTAATAGATAGAATGATTCAAGAGGAAGGTTATGTATAATTCTACGCAGACGAAGTCGCGGGCAGAAGCTAGTATAGATATATATGAAGATTGTTATAACGTAGGCATCCGCTAAGAAAGGATTTGGCAACAGGGTTGGATTAAGGTGGTTTCTCACAAGTTTTAACCTGTGTGGCCGAAGTCGCTTAGGTATTTCATCACTTTGTACCAATGTAACCGTTTAATTGTTTGTTGCAGCTTCGACGTGCGCGGCAAGCACCTGTCAGAGGCGCGGCACTGGTCCGCGCCGGAGGTGTTCGGGCCGCGCGCGCACTTCGCGACGGCGCCGGCGCCGGCCGCGTTGCTCGTGCGCGACGTCAAGCGGCGCGACGAGGGCGTCTACCGCTGCCGCGTCGACTTCCGCAACACGCAGACCACCAGCTTCCGATACAACCTCACCGTCGTTGGTGAGTACCGCTACTTTGTGGTCCACTGCCAACGTGTACCGAGTCATTGCATTCGTCACGCTGGAAATAAGCCCGAGGTTCTACGAACCTACCCGCTGACTTTAAAAGTGAACGTTAAGATGCAACGTTTGGGCGCCGACTTAAAAAACTTCCGTTGGTTCTATGACATTAAAATTGACATTTAATTTTGAATGTATGTATTATGTGTGATAATTATTGTTTGTACCATTCAATACCTCATTTATTATTATATATTTTTGTTATTTATGTTCTGACAATATTTTCACATTTTGTGGTTTTATATTTATTAATTGACATTTTAAATGGCTTTTGAAATAGGTTTTATGTAAATTATTATTATTTTCTCTTTTTATGTACCCATGACGATATTTTTGTGAATTTACATTGACATTTCATTAAGCTTTATTTTTGTTTGTTGTTATTTTGTTTTTATTTAATTTCAGCTATTATTATTATTACTATTTTATTACAATTGACGATCCTTTTGTGAATTACCTACTTATGTTTGACATTTAATTGTATTTTTAAAAGGGTGATAAAAAAAAAACCGTGGCGCAGCGTGATCTGTAGTGTTCATATAGTCGTACATAGTTCAAGTCTTCACTGACTGCTGAGTGTTTGCGGCGGGTAGCAATGAGCTATGGACCACTGTGTGAACACTGATAATGCTGGCTTTAGGGGACATGGCCGTGCATAGCCCATTGTGTTCTGGGGTATCTGCTTATTCAAACTGCTCGGGTGCTGGTGATTACTGTAGCCCAAAAAGCTAAAACTTATCTAATACGCATCTCAATAGGTACTCTCTCCGTTTGATTCCATTGATTATTTAAATAAAACTTTACTGTATTAAACGTAGTTACGAAATTTCCAACGAACAGCTCTAGTAGCAACACTAGTGTTTATTGCAGGCAATATTCTGAACTCAATCTCAATTTCATCCCAGAAAATATTTGCTAGGCCTCCAGTACGTATTGCAATAGATAAAAAGGTCCCCAACCATAGAGCCGGCGCTGGTCTTCCGTTAGAACCATAATAACTATATTTTTAAGATCAATCGGGCAAACAAACAAATGCACAGATATGTATACAAGCACTCCGAGGTGTCTCCTATTCGTGGCAACGGCACTATAATTTTGGAATCCCAATTAAACGCGCCTCCGTTTGCCGTGACATTAAATTAGGACGATTTGCACTCACGTCGGCTCGCTGAGCTCGAGAACAGTTCGGATCGCGATCAATTAACGCATGCATAAAGCAAACCAGGCGGAAACCGTAACTCGCGGCCGTAAGTCTGCCTCGCCGCTCACCACTCCTTCAGGTAGTCGTATAGTTGCAGTGTTCGAACTAATGAGTTTGGGGAGAACGGATCCGTTTGAGAGGATCCTCGGATTAATACTCGCTAAAGCTACTTTCGTAAACGCAATTCCAAAGCCCACCGAAAACCGAAATTCCGCAACTCGTAAATGGTAAATTGTTTGAACTGCTTTGAAAAGAAGTTGGAGCATGGTTCTTAACATTTCTGGCCCATTCCCTCGATGGACTTTTACCATCTGCGGGAAGAGATGCAACTGGTACATTCTATTTTCTTTGCTCCCAGGCCAGCGTGGAAAGGTTTTTAAATTTTATGTGATTATTAGCAGCCCGCAACTTAGTCTGCATAGAATTCGTTTATCGCTATCCCGCAGGAATTACGCAGCTTTCCGGGATAAAAAGTAGCCAATGTGTTATTCCAGACTATAATCTATCTATGTTCCAAATTTCATCCAGATCTGTCCATCAGTTCTGGCGTGAAAGAGTAACAAACATCCATCCATCCATACTTACAAACTTTCGCGTTTATAATATTAGTAGGATTAAGTTACCTATTCACATGTTTCTGTTGTTAAATAAAGTTCAAAAATATAGCTTATAGTCAACTCAAATGTGAATTCAATTATGTGGCGGCGCACGAACAAAAGTCCTCTTGAGTTACATCTCCTAAATAAAATTGTCCATCAACTAGAAAAAGTACTCCCGAATGTCGAAGAACGGTTTCTTTATATTTACCCTCGGCAGTACAATCCAACTGGCAACATTCCTGGGAACTTTACTGCGCGGTAGCTATATTGATATGAGGGCTGAAGCGTGATCGATGGCCGAGAAACTTCTGGAATGTTCAATCAATGTTGCTCTTAGACGCTCGATTTTCATTAGTGTTGATTAAACCGTTTATTAATTTAATCAGCGCGGGAACATGTCACGTCACAGTCTTCGATGGATCGAGTCTTCTACCCTCGTCACGCTGCCTTTGAGGCATCATTTGAGGCATCAAGTGATGCGACTCCGTTGGGATCGACTCGCACACTCGGAAGTTCGGATTGCGCTTAATAAATGGATAATTCGTAGTTACTATGGGTATGCTGGTCTGAGAGCTAAGCAATAACATGAATGTACCAGTTGCTTCTCTGTCCGCGCAGATGGTGGTGGTAAAAATCTTAGTAATCATGTTATAGGCGATGCGGCTACCAACCCATCACTATTATGATTCCCCTTTCCATCTATACGCCCACAATTATGCTAAACGTGGCCTTTAGGTCTTGTTCCCATAGGCTCTGTCTACCCTGTAAGGGATATAGACGTAATCTGTGTATGTATGTAGGTATGTATGTATGGGTAAACATGGACGACAGACATCACTATCAATCGCTATACAAAAGTGTACTCAAACAACCAAACCTAAAAATGTCATTTTAGATACAAGCTTTTTTGCGGACTGTACTTTTTGTTGACCTTACTTGCATTGTCATCCGTCCGACATATGTGAACCAAATTTCAAGTCAATCGGGCCGACCGTTGAAGAGTTCCCTCCTGCGGAGACAGTCCTGGAAGGACCATCAGATTCTACTACCAGATTATTGTATTGTCATTTGAATTACACAAGTATGAATAATTTCAGCTCAATCGGATGAAGATAAAATATCTGCTTCAAAATTGAATCGCTAGATTCCACCCGGACAAACACATACATACAAACGTTGCAAGTTAATATAAAGCTTTTAATAATTATAAAAATGGTCAAAACTCGAACAAAACAAATAGCGCTCTTAAACAGCACGAGTCGTTAAAAGCAAAGCGATAATAACTCTACAATTCAGGAGAATCAAGTCGTATCAAGAACGTAGGAACGTTCTTGATACGACTGCTACGTGAAAAGTCGAATAAATTGTTGATTGATACTTATAGAATAGAATAGAATTATTTATTTGGAAAGAATAAGTAGATATAACAATGTCATTGGGTGACACAGAGACAATTGGTTGCTATGCAAATTTATTAATTTTTTGGGTTGCTTACAATATACAAAGTTATCTTGAAAGAAGAAATCATTTACACTAAATGTTAATATATTATTGTCAGAAAAGGTTGTATTGTGATGTACATGAACCACCTGTATTCGGTTCCGCAACTTCCAAGCGAAGATACTATACCTACCTACTCCGAAGAACCTTTTACAACTTTCGATGAAAATTGTTTCGAACATGCCGAGTTTACTCCTTTCGCAAAGACGTGCGGAGCGGTCTTTTGTTGTGCAAATTTAAAGTAATTGGACATTATCGGCCTCTTTTATGGACCCTAACTTTTATAGATACTTTTAACATTCTAGTACTTTTATTTTTAACAGTTTTAAGCACTTGATCTAGTTTGCAGCTAGTGTAGTGAGAAAAAACATCTTTATTATTAACATAGAGTGTTTCGGTGAAGCCATAACTCTCTTCCTAGCCGTAGTAGCTTAGATGTCTTCGTTAGAAAATTACCATGAGTTTTTTCATGAACGGTAACATTGGTAGGATAGCGTTACACATTTGTGAAGTAGTTCAGTGGTGTGTGAAGTTTCCAATTCACAACGAGGTAACCTGTGCCAAAAAGTGGGGCTTTCCTAGGCTGTACATGTTTCGGTTGAAGAAAATCAGTGTTAGGATTCTAACACGCTTGTGTGTGATGAACATTCTAGTCTTATGGATCTTGCTAAAATCTATCAGTGGCTTCCCTTTACAACAACCTACATAAATCACGTCTTCATCCCTTTCGGGGTAGACTGAGCCTAAGAAGACCTAAAAGCCACTTTTAGCATGATTGTGAGCATAAAAGTGGATAAAGATTTGATTTTTTGGATTCCTATGATTTTAACTTGATTAAATATTTACTTGTTTCAAATGATATTTGGGTTTTTTATACGACAAGGAAATCAAGCGAGAAAATGGGTCACCTGATGGTAAGCGAGCAACACCACCCATGGACACCCGCAACACTAGAGGGCTCGGTAGAGTTCCAGTCGATAATCTATAATTAATTGTATTCGTCTCATTTATTGCAAGTGGGCCATCAAATCCTTTCAATTCGGCAATTTGTCGTCTAGTTAACCCGCAATACACCATAAAACAAGAGATTTGCGTAAACCCGAACTGTTCGGCGCGCCACCCCCGCCATTCAAGGAAATTACCTACTTACCGCGGCGGGGGCACGCGACTCCGGCCTCTGGGTCCCCGGGCGACGGGGCATTGTCGCCTGGCTAAGCCCAGGAAGGGTGCTTAATCACGAATTGATGAGGCGAGCTAATTGCCCCGACTCTCGCGATATAATGTACACACGGAACCGTTCGCAGAATTTACTATTAAATTGATTAACGGCTATTTCAAATGACGCGCTCGTGTCAAAACTACGTGGCTTTAATTGTTTCTGAATACTTAGCGGGCTTAGTCGAACTGGGGCTTGCCGTGACGTCGTAATGAATGCATTGCCCATGGCCCTACTTTTGTGCAACTCTGAAAAAATGCCGCCATTATTTTAAATCATTCAATAATATTTCAATTCAATAATAAGTAGGTTAGGTTAGTTAGGCATCTTCAGTTTCTCGAAGGCCAAAATACCCGGAAAAGGGAGCTCCGTTGAAAACCAGTAGAACGAACTGTAGTAGGACCACAGGTTTAAGCTGTCATTTTTAGTATGGATTTGACAGCGAGTGAACCTAAACTGAATTTGAATTGAATCGCATTAAGACGTCATGTTAAGGCTTCCGATAACCACTTTGAAGGTTTTTACGGTTTGTCAATAGACTTGTGCACAAGAACAAATTGATTTGATTATAGTTTCTAATTCTCAATTAAGATGTAGACGCGAAAATTGAAATATATTTTCTCCTAAAAATTAAAGATGATTAATATTTTTAGAAAAGAAATCGAAAAAAATAGGCGTTAAGTCACGTGACAGCGAACATCAATCAGAGAGTGGCACGTCACGCCCTGCCAAACATCATTGTTATAGGTGACGTTCTCACACAACAGAAGCGACTACTCCGTATAATTTTATCGTTGAAGCATATTTTGTAGCCTTAATACAGTTTCTTCATATTTTATTGCATCAGACGTTACTTTGCGGAAGTCCATTTCGCCACCTAATCCACATTTACCATTCGACTCCGCTACTCAAAAATCCCCTCGCGCATTAAACGATCATGCGTAAATAAAAAAACAATGTTAGGCCAAAAATGTCTTACATAATTTTGGAAAAGGGTTGATACTTTTCAAACCGCTCGACTAATTCTTACCAAATATGGCTCAGAATCACCTCAAGGGAACTGAAGTCGGTCCATCAGCTGGAGAGCTACAATGCCACAGAAATAATATAGACATACAGACACACAGACAATAGAGACTTAACACATACAGACTTCGAGGTCAAACTTATAACCCCCCTCTTTTGCGTGGGGTTAAAACTACGGCGTAAAACCTCCACAGCCGCCTGTTGAAATATTATGGAATAATTTTAGGAGTAAGACACCTTGGATAACTTCTTACTGCATTAAGTTCTACAATGTGATGATTCGACATTCATTTGTTTTCAGTGTTCACATTCAGGTCAAGCGCTAATTCCGTTTCGTTCACAAATCATTATCCCCCCGAAGCATAAAAGTGCGTGTAAGCATGGCGCCGACCTTCCACAAATGCCATGCAAATGCTAATCGCCGCCATTGCTGGCACTCCAGGTGATAGTGCACCCAAATGTCACAGCTATAAGCAAACATACAGGACGAGCACACGTGCGATTCTCTCTTTTTCCCACTCATTCGGTTGGAAAGGGACACGGCGACAAAGCAAATCGCGGTGTCTAGCTTCAACGAACAAGTACGAAGGCAGCCGAAGATTTGTTTCCCCAATTCAGGTGTGCGCTTTAAATAAATTGCCGACATCGTACGGTTCTTGTTTAGAATTATGGTTGAGGAAATTTTGAAGCAAATGAGCTCCTGAAAACAGGTGCAAGTCGGGGTTACTCGAAATGAGTTCAAGTGGTTTCTGCGCACCGACTCCAGTTCAGCTACGAAAATGCAGGGGATGTTAAAGTCCACAAGTCAGTGGTTTTCTTATGATTCGTTTCTAACTTCGTGTTATTTAAATTAATCGGCGGATTTTTCGGAAACGCTTTACAAAATCTTTTATTAAGGCTCTTTTAGCAAACTGTTCAAGCATTTTTTGCGGGAAAGCGAACGCGCCTTTTAGTAACTTTTGCCGCTTTCGTAGCCTCTCTGATGAAGTCTCAGGTATGATAGCCGACAGTATGCGATAGAGGAGACAGTAAAAAAAGTTACCTACGTACTTTTATAAAAGATTTGGCATTCGGCTAGAAAGGCTGGAAAGTTGTGGACGAGACTAGCACAGGACTTTGCTTTTGCTTACTTGTATTTTGTCTTGTTTATTTTGCACAATAAAGAGTTTACATACATACATACATACTTACCAATTGCAGACAACATTCTGTTGCTCTTCCCGCGCAAACGGTAAAAGCCCATCGAGGGAATGGGTGAAAATCATAGGAACCATGTTGTAGGCGATGCGGCTAGCAACCCATCACTGTTTTGATTCCCCTTTCCACTTATAAGCCCACAATCATGCTGAACGTGGCCTTTAGATTTTGTTGCCCTGCTCTGCCTACCCCGTAAGGGATAAAGTGATTTATGAATGTGTATATAATCCAACTAATATTATAAATGCGGAAGTTTGTGACGATGTGAGTGAAACGACTGGACCTATTTAAATGAAATTTGGAACGGAGATAGCTGGTACCCTAAATGAAACCATAGGCTACATTTTATCCCGGAAAATTGAAAAGTTTCCGCGGGGTAACGATAAACATGACAGTTGCTAATTCTACGCGTCCAGAAGCTAGTTATATATACATGTATGTAGCGTTTAGTGGATAGTATAGCTAGCATTGCAGTGGGCAGGTGAGGCGGCAGTGCGCAGGTAATCTGCCGATTCCCGGCGGCCGTTAACTCGATCGTATTTCCGTCAACGGGTTGTTCTCTTTAATGAGTGCCGCGGCCCCCGGGGCGCGCGTAATTGCGCCGGACGGCCGCCGGACGGCCGCCGGACGGCCGCCGGACGCCGGACAGCGCCCGATAATTGCCCGTCTCTTTTGAAAACGGTCCACGCCACATTTGTCGCGGCTTGATGAGAATGCCTTGGGTTTTGATTCGTGATTGAAGCTACGTTTGGAGTCGTTGGTTTTTGAACATCGTAGGACTATTATTTAGTTAAGATTTATAATATCAGTTTGCTGTTACTTTAAGTTACTTGAAATCTCTCAACAGATGGTGCTAGTGTATGTAATTTTAGTTCGGATGTTTTACGATAGATGTCACTCTCAAGTTCAGGCCCCATCCTGCATCGCGCTGTTGAGATTTTTCTTAATTCATAGGCATGACAGAAGACGGCCAACTTTGTTTATTCTTCCTACATGTACTGTCACTAGTCACTATACAGGGTGAAATTTTGAACGTGATACAAATTACGTGTTTCCTGCTCAGCAGATGCTGTATAATTAGATACATTAACTCATTTGTTAAAATTTGTGTTAATTAAATATTGATAATTTCCTAACAAAAAAATAATTCAGAAACTGAAAGTATTGCTACCCTACATTTGACAGTTAAAAGGTTTTATCGCTGTAATTAACATCTAGTGGATAATGTCAAATAATACGAGTAATATCAACATCGCAGATAACTTAAATCCCTAGCTCTTAGGTATTATTTTGGTGTAAATAACAAACAGAGTGGTAATAATCATTATTTAATATCAAAAACAAAATGAATTTCTCAAACATACTTCAATAAATGCTCAAAATGGCCACCACCTTCCCGCCGGCATAGCTCTGCTCGACGTCTTAGATTGTCTTTGAGTTTTCCAAGCACAAACACATTGGCTTTAACAGCATCAAACGCCTGTATGATTTTTTGCCGAGGTTCTGTGACTGTGTGGGACTCACGTTTGTAGACTCGCCTTTTAATTTCACCCCATAAAAAGAAGTCCAGCGGTGTTAGGTCTACGAGGGACTACGAGGAGGCCATGCGATTGGACCGTTGCGGCCAATCCACCTATCGGGGAATTCATGGTCTAAATAATTCCGCACCCGACGAGAAAAGTGGGCTGGAGCTCCATCTTGTTGGAAGTGTAGGTCGTTTTGATTTTCTTCCGGAATTTCTCGTATTAATGTTGGTAAGACGTTTCTCAACAGATCTTCATACTTAGCTCCATTTAATGTACCGTCAATAAAATGTGGTCCTACTACACAGTTGTTCAGAATTCCGGCCCAAACATTAACTGAAAATCGGGTTTGGAACGAGTTCCTGCGTGTGACATGGGGATTCACATTATTCCACCAATGTTCATTATGGACGTTGAGTAGCCCTATCCTGGCGAAGGTTGCTTCGTCTGACCACATGATATTTAAATGCAAGTGTTCCAAAAACCACTCACAAAACTGAACTCTTCTGGAGTAATCAGCAAGAACAATATCTTGCACGCGTTGGAAATGGAACGGGTGTAGACCTTCAGCATTCAATAGCTTCCACATAAAAAATTGTGTTGTTCCAAAACGTGCGGCTGCATCCCTTGTGCTTGCTTGAGGGTGGCGGTTGAAATAACGAAGTACTCGAGTACGAAACGCATCCGAGTAGCGTGCTCGAGCTCCTCTACCTTGTGATGGAACGGACAATTGTCCATAATCCCTCAAGTTTTGGACAGTGTGGTTTATTAAACGACGAGACGGGATTGGAGAGTCTGGATACTTTTCGTGAAACAATGTCTGTGTCCGCACCGTACTACTTGATGTGTGATAAAAAATAACCATATCTAAACGCTCAACATGCGTATAAGGATAAGCAGGCGGCATTTTTCAGTAAAATTTTAATAAACCGAGAGATATTTGTTATGACAACTCACGTCACGAATTAGCAGTATTATTTTATTTTTATGTCAAAGTGAACCAAAGAGGCGAGTGCCTATTATAAAACAAATTTAAACTTTTTGCTCTATCATTTAAAGGGTGGGGTAACCACACATGCCAATTAAAAATGGGATAAATAAAATCGTTAATTAAGTTCTAATTAATTACTTTGGTAACTCAAGACTTAGCAGAGCCTTTAAGTCCTTCAGAGATGTATCGAAAACATCGACTTTGTATCACGTTCAAAATTTCACCCTGTATAATTTAGTAGCATCATATTAGTTTAGTCGAAGTTGAAGTTGAAGTTTCACTTCTTGGGATCATTGTGGCGTGAACAGACATACTTTTACACAACACATAAGTTGTTCTGTGTTTAGTATTTGTTTTAATAGCGGTAATAGAAATACATCATCTGTGATATTTTCAATTCTCTAGCTATCACGGTTCCTGAGATACAGTCTGACAGACTAACAGTGGAGTCTTAGTAGTAGGGGTTTTTACCCTTTGGGCACGGAACCGTAAAAAAGAGAAACTACAACTAGAAAGAAAAGGCATTACAAAGCAGGAAATATTACTAACAGGCAAAAAACTGTAGCATATTTTTACAAGTGCTCAACTTGAAGCTACATCTGAAATTTTTACTTATTTTTACTTTTAAAAGAGATAGTTAGTTATGAATTCTCCTTTTCTTCTTTAAATTAAGCTACGCCTCGAAGGAAACTGTGTTACAGCTTGATTTCACGCCAACTTTAGTTAGCGGGTAGCGGTAGCGGCGGGCAGCGGTAGTGGGGTGGGTAGCGGGCAGCGGGCAGCGGGTAGTCGGTCCACTTACAGGGATATCGCATTTTACCATGAAACGTGTTATCTCAGATATTGGACGCGATCTTCTCAGCGGAACAAAACGTAACAAAGAGAAGCAGGAAGAGTGTTCAGTCCCGAATAAACTTCAATTAGTGTTAGTGTTTATTTGTTTATGATTAGCAACGACATAAAACTCAGTTTTTTTATTAAACGTTAGATTTAGCAAGTTTTTAAGAGCTTCCCTCGATCGGAATGACGCGAAATTTTTGACCTTTTAAGCGACAAACAAACGGAGGAGGTTTCAATTCGACGAGTATTTATTTTTTATGTATGACCCACGCATCATATACTTTTGCAGAGTACCTATTCCCATTTTGATAATCCTTTTTTTATTGGAAAGGATATCCCGAGTCCTATAAACATTTGGAAAAAAAATTCAACCCTAAGGGTAGGAAAACAGAGGATTACTGATTATTCGCTCACAAACTTTAATGCTGCGAATGCGATTCACTTAAAAGCGTGAAGATATTTTATAAAAAATAACCACTAAAAAGTGTAAAAATACGTAAACATTTCGACCTACTGATTTTTTATAACACGGTGCTTGGGTTGGCCACTATTAGATCTGAGGCACCGATTTCAAACAAATCAGTAGGTCGCTAGCGACACGAAATGTCTATGGTTATTTTTCACTTTTTAGCGGTTACCTATTTTTTGAAGGCCGTATTATTTTCTATTAAAAATGTTATACCTACTCTTAAATTAAAAAGTTAGATAGACTAAGGAATAGTGCGATAAGGGAACGTGTGGGTGTGAAAGAGGATATAGTGACTAGGATAGAAAAATTATGCTTAGTTGGTTTGGTCACGTAGAGCGGATGGATGAAAGTAGACTAACTAATCAGATCTATATCAGGAATGTGAATGGTTTCGTTGGGAAAGGAAAGCCTAGACGGACGTTCCGTGACCAAATAGGAGACGTTTTGGAAAAAAGTCAGGTCAGGAGTACCCGAAACCGACGAACATGTGTAAACAGATTGATGAATGTGGATGAAGCAAAAGAAGTATGTCAGGATCGTAGCTAGTGGAATAAAGCAGTCCCTGCCTACCCCTGTGGGAAAGATGAGTCTTAGTCCTCTAGGTTGGTAACGCATCTGCAATCCCTCCGGGGTTGTGGGTGTCTATGGGCAGTGGTGATCACTTACCATCAGGTGACCCACTTGCTCGTTTTCCTTCCTATTCATATAAAAAAAATGTATGTATGTATGTATGTATACTCTTTAATTAAAAAAGGACTGATTTGCATTGGCTTTCTTAACTATATTTACATTATGAGAGATCTTCCATCAATTGAGAACATCTGTGTGTCTGAAGTTCCTTACCCGAGCTGAGTCCACTGTTTAGGAGGCTATAACCCAAGCCATCTCATTATGAAGCTGTACCCAGCAGTGGGATGTATAGTAATGTAGTCTGCAGACGAAATTTTATGAAAAATAAAATCCAACTTTACCGGTACCTACGAGTCAGCCATCTACTAGAGCTATCACTATATGTTTCTCAACAATTGGAAATTCAGGGTAAACGCTCTCGTAATCTCGTAGTTTCGTCTGGAGAGAATGGGCGAAAATCTTAGAAATCATGTTAAAGGCGATCCGACTAGCAAGCCTTCACTATTTTGATTCCCCTTTCCACTCACAATCATGCTAAACGTGGCCTTTAGATCTTACCTTAGGCTCTGTCTAACCCGTAAGGGAGTCGTGATTTGTGTGTATGCTCTCGTAGCGTCTCTGGTGTGTCTCGAACTTGGTGTATCGCCGATAACCAGGACAGTTGGTATAATCGAAAGTTGAAATCACTTTGCAGCGCCGGCACCCGCGCTGTTGTCTTTCAATCAGAGACGCCGCATCCACCGCCATGCAAATCCTCGCTCCGGTATTACAGGGTAAACAGATCGGTATTTTGTGAATTAATAAACTGATAAGCAAAAAAGTTTTAATGAAAATTGCCAGTGCGCGTGATAACAAATGAGTATCGATCAAATTGCTAGTCGAATTATTAGCCGAAGGATTTTGTACATTTTTTGATACTAAGATAAACTTGTTCCTTACCCTTGTTATACTCTTGTTAATTACACGACTATCTTACACTAGTTTTTTTATTTTTATTTTTTATTATTACGAACTGACCAGTAATTTTTAAATTGGCCTCCCACTAGGTGGACCGACGACATCGTGAAAGTGGCGGGAAAACGATGCAGGTGGCGAGTTGTCGTTCATTGTGGCGTTCTAAAGAGAAGGCATTTGTTCAACAGACGTCTTCTGGCTGATGACCACCTAACCTAACAAATGTTTGTATGTATGAAGAGATTGATGAATGTGGATGAAGCGAAAGAAGTATGTCAGGATCATAGCAAGTGGAACAAAGTAGTCTCTGCCTACCCCTGTGGGAAAGAGGGTATGTATGTCTGATGAAATTTCAATGTTCTGCTGGCTTGAACGGCGTGGCGTCTTCACTCGCCTGGTGTCTGTTCCGAGGCTTCCGCGCGAACGACTCGAGGAAGTGGCGGTAACGAACCGGAACGCCGCAGAGATTCGCGACTCTCGGATACAGCATATCTGTTAAGTTCGTAACTCTTACAAGTTGGCTTACATTGACAGGCTGTTATGCTAATGATTTTATCTCAGTGACTTATTTGATCTGGTTACCGTGACATCCACGACAAAAAAAACAAAATAGAATACATACATACATACATAATATTATCACGTCTTTATAGACAAAACCTTAAGGCCACGTTTAGCATGATTGTGGGCATACGCCCACGCATACGCACCTATACAGGTGGAAATGGGAATCAAAATAGTGATGGGTTGCTAGCCGCGTCGCCTATAACATGATTCCTGAAATTTTCGCCCATTCCCTCGATGTGCTTTTACCATCTGCGCTGTATGTTTAATTATAGTTTGTTCTATGACATTCAACCAATAACCCGGTCAACGTTACGAACAGGACTTCAACGTGTTAAAAAACACCTTGAAAATATGCGTCCTTCTTATGTCGTAGGTATACGTAATGACTCTCGGATGGAGCAAATTGTCATTCTGTTCTAAAAGTGTCGAGTAAGCTAGTAAAACGTACATCGAGATCAAACTGTGTTCCGTGCGACGTGTCGTTCCACGATCTGACGGTGAAACTCGAAACCGTTTTATAAAATTTCACTCCGATCATTAATGTCACAAGCGCAGCGGACAGAAAAATGACTAAAGTCCCCGAGCGACTCGTATTTATCAGCTGGGATACTTTGAACCGTCGCTGATACACTGCCTTATTCTCGCAATCTTCTCACAATCTTGATTCTAAGAATAGAAAAGAATTGACACTCGAAGGGATCAGGGGACAAGTCGGCTTTGGAATTTAAAGGTTGAATCTGATTGTCGGATACGTGACGTTAGCCTTTTGGAGATGTATCCTTCAATTTTACCCTCCGCTATCAGTAATCACTAAGATTCAGTGAAATATAGTGCATGATCGGAGATCACTGGTTCGACTCGTATAGAGAAAGCTGTTGGTTTTTATGGGGTTATTCTAGGTTCTTTTAATTGCACGGTCGTACAATATACATTACTATAGACTAATTTTAGGATCGGGGACCTTATAATCACTTTTATAAATGTTTTTAAGTATTGCAGTAGCTTAATGTATTTTAATTTGAAAGAATGACTTTCTACCAAGTTTCTTGCGGCGCATTATACTTGGCAATGATGGTATTTCCGAATGCGCTGGCAGTTTCAAAAAAGACATGTAAAAGAGCCCTTGGCGGTCAATCTGCAAAAAGTAATTTTGTTTTTTTTTTAATTATGATGCAGATGTGTGGTTGATTGATGCGTTCTAAGAGAGGCCTTTGTTCAACGGTGAACGTTTGTCTGACAATGATGATCTTTATTGCATATTTAACTCTTAGCTAGTACGGTCAACCGAATGGAAGCCTGAGGCACTGAATTACCCTATCTCAATAAGTGATCAGCTTGTTATTTGTGTCTGTCAATGTCCAGGTACCGACGTTGATTGTGAAAAGATTCTACAGTGACTTGGGTCCCGTTTGACTGTACCCTGTCTCAAGCAACGCACGTCACTAGCTCTCACTTACCCTCACACGTATTCTTACCCATCTCACTTGCCTTACCTCTCGCGAAAGTGGGAATGGCTATAGGGAAGCATGTGTGCCGCCGAGGCCTGAAGCTGTGGGCAGTTAGCAGCGCTCATGCAGAATGCAGGCAGCCCTCCGCCGGAGTGATGGCGCCGCATTACGAGAAGCGATCGCATATTTTATTCATCGCCGCAGATAGGCGCGCGGAATTAGGAAAACAAACGAACAAAAGGCGAAAGATTTACTTTCGGCTTATCTTCTCTGTAAATGCGTGGATGTTACTGTTTACTGTGCTTTTTTTTATTTCGCTTTTATGGTTGTTGAGAAATTTAAAGTCAAGATTGCGCTGGCGATGGGCTTATGTTTTATTTGGACGCTGTTAAATTGCTTTAAGTTTTACTTTTAATTCGAGCTGGTTTTATCATTATGAAGCTGTAAAATTTAATTTAAAAAATTGTAAGTGTTATCGATAAAGTAATTCGATAGGTACTCTAATTTTCAATATCATTGGTACGGCTTGAACCATAAAGTTATATCATTTCTTATAAGGTTAACGAAACAAGCAGCCTTTCTGACGTAGAATCTCTCAGTAAAATTATTTAAGTACCTACAGTCGAACCGTTTGATCCTGACCCACCCTAGAACTTTCTCATAGTACGTCTCGTGATTTTCCTTGTCAATTCACTATGACCTTTACTGTGAGAGGATTCCACAGTAGGCCAGGAATCTATTTGTTCGATGGTATAGTGTCGCTAAACCATTTTTATGTTAACCCGTGGTATGTTTGCAGTGCCCCCGGAGCGGCCGGTGGTGGTGGACCGCTGGGGACGCGTCATCAACGCCACCACGCTGGGCCCCCACCAGGAGGGCGACGACGTGCTGCTCACCTGCCGCGTGCTCGGAGGTAATTGCCATTACAACACCATACTCGAATAAAACTGTGACAGCTGGGGTCGAATCATCAACGCCACCACGCTGTGCCCCCACTAGGAGGGCGACGACGTGCTCGGAGGTATCACCATCACAACACCAGGCCACCACAGCAGGGGTGCTGACTGCTGGGACTGCATCATCGTCGAAGTTTTGGGCATTTACGTGCTTCTGCTCAGTAAATATCAGAGTGACTGCTACTTGGATGTCTTACAAGATTGCTTGCGATGCTTGCAAACACTAATGTAAAATTGACAAGACAACTAAAATTTCACATCACATGTATTGGATTACAATTTGGAGTAGGTACATTTAAAATAAACGGGAGATTTGTTTTAAGTATTCCTTTTACGATACTCTAAACAAAACTGTTCGTATCATGGATGTCGTTAAATATTTTCGAAAACAGGCCAATGTATCGCAATCGGTCTGCGATTGCTCAGGCACACTCGAATGGCGCGGAGTGTTTCAGCAACACTAATCCAAACTGCAAAATGGCGCAGCGTATGGCAAACTAGCCGTCTCTTTTTGCTCTATTGTGCTGTCCCTCGCTGTCGCCATGCTATTGACATTCTTCAAACAAAAGCAAACAAGACTGCACTAAACAGACGACGTGCTCTTTTTCGGAAGAGCGTTTCATTTCCTGGCGCTGTTTCGTTTCTTAACGACTCGATTCATCAGATTAAATTGAATATAGAAGTTTACTCCTTCACTTACATACTACTACAGCTCAGTTTAAAAAGAAAAAGATTACGTCCAGCCGTGGTAGCCTAGCGGTTTGACCTGTGGCCTCTCGAGCAGAGAGTCGTGGGTTCAAATCCTCGCACCTTTGAGTTTTTCAGAATTTGTGTGCGAAATTACAATGAGCTTTACGGTGAAGTAAAACACATCTGCGAAGCAATTCAATGGTGTTTGTGAAGTTCCCAATCCGCACTGGGTCTGCGTGGGAACTATAACCCAAGCCCACTCTTTCTGAGAGGAGGCCTATGCCCAGCAGTGGGACGTATATAGACTGGAGATGATGAGATGACTCACCAAGAAATTTTATGTATCCGCTTTTTGGGATATTCTTCATATAAGCTCGTCGTATTTCCATTCGGTCGCACGGCTGCATCTGCACGGTTTAACAATTCATTAACTTCCGAACTGATGAGTATTCAAATGGGATGCAGTTCAATAAAACATTGGTTAATTAATGTTTTTGTCTGTGAGAGACCGCGCGGGAAGTCGTCGAGCGATGTCGCCGAACTACGCGAGCTATGTCGGGCAAACAGATATCAGATATACCTACCATGTCACTGTGACCTACTGTGATGTCACAGCCTAAATTTATTAAGTGACGGTAAATTCAAACCGATTCGAAAATAGCCCAGCGGTGTCTCCCCCCGATTAAAAGGAGTCAATGGAGCCTCCGTTCAAAATGTCTTCGTATTTTCAAAATGTATGGAGCAAACCCCGACGCTTGTGTTTGGGGTTCGGAAACGCCAAATGCGATTGCGTAGTCTATGGTACATCTGGTGTCTGTGGTCGCACCCGATCGCGTTATTTTCCCGCGACAGGAACTTTGTTTGCTCTTCAAGTGTGTCGACTGTCGGCTTGACACTCCCCTCCCCCCTCCTCTCCCCCGCTGACACAAGAACGCTTTTATCACGCCCCGAACGATTTTTTATTATAATCGAAAAGTTTCTTACGTTACGAGATACAGGTGAGTGTACTCAGCCTGCGACATCTTGTAATACTTCTTACAACAAAAAAGGTAGAAATTGTTTACAAAATAAAACGTAATTATCTGATGAAGTGCACTTAAGTAATAGCAAACAAAATTATAACGGTCATAGTAATTTAGTCAACAAAGAAACTTTGTGGTAAAACCTTTTTTCATGGCATTAATTCTAACATCAATTTTGAAAGACGACCCTTCGTCCTGTTTAAATCGCGTAGTCATAAAAATACTCTGCAAATTTAAAACATAATACAAGCAACAAAAACTGTAGACGGCAGGCAGATCGAGCTCTCAGAAGGTGTATTTTTCTTCCCGGCGAGCGGAGTCCATACACAGAAACGCTTTTATCTCGGAAAACATTCCTGACAGTACATTGCGATCACCCTGTATAGCAGGGTGCTGTAGGAGTGGCGTTATTACCCGCATTCCCGATCACTAGGTCACGGGGGCTCGGTTCACACATTTCACACAAGATTTGTCGAACGTTTTTTGTAGGTTGTCGTTTGTTTCAGCGAGGCTTTAATATTTCTAAGAATTAATTTGATGGCAATATCACGTGGTGCTAGGGTCTTCCTAGTTCACTGGTCTCAAAGTCTTGCCGGCTGCAACCGACTGAGAAGATTTATTTCTCGACCGATTGTAAATTAATTAATTACTTTGTAACTTATTAGCTCTCCGAAAGTAATTAATAAACTTAAAAGAAATGCTATCTGTCTTCGCTCGGGAGGACGGAATGGGAGCTATCGCGTGTGAATTTGTAACTAGAGGCGCTAGTGTCGCGTGAGGTCCAATAACTTTCAACATGAAACTACCGTGAGACTCAATCATAATTACACATAAACGGATAACTCACGTATAAAAGTCGAGTGATGCTCGACATGTTTCGGACTATTTCGAAGTCCTTTTTCCAAGAGCGCTCGCCCCGGCGGCAGCGACACGAACACTGCGCGCCAGCGCGCTTTTATACGTGAGTTATCCGTTTATGTGTAATTAGGTCCAATAACATTCACTTTTCACTGGTTTTGGCGGGCTTTGTGACATAAATAATAATTTCTTTCATTTACCTGTTGTTCGTGAAATTATCGCAAATATGGATTATTTGGCGATGAATGTGAACGCTATGAAAACGGTTTTTTTTTCGAACAAAACGGAACTGCACAACATTTCGGCATAGCTACTCGATATGATGATAGTTATTTATAATTAATAAACTGAATGAGATTCAAGATTTAAAACTTTGTTTCGGCGCCGATCTTATAAAGTCGCCTTTGACAGCTATACCTCTGGTACGTGGTCAACAGTGGCACCAACTGGTGAACAAAGAGTATTTTACACTATACTGCCGTCATACGGAAAAAGGACGCATCTAACATTTTTGTTGAAATTGAGTTAAGTATATATTCGAAATCAGGAAAAAAAGGCGGATCTGCCAGTATTTTTAATTTTTACTAAAAAGAACCACAACCCCTTGAAACTCACAAGCAATTAGGGCATATCTGCGACAAAACTTCAATATTCCTAAATTGAAAAAACATTTCTTATCTATACTAAGTAAAAAAGAAACAATTATGCAGAAGCGTTTTATTTATTTAAGAATTATTTACGTGGTCATAAAATGAAATGACGTTTCTGCATGTTCCTAAGAAGAAAAAACGGTTCTGCAAAATATGCGCCCTTTCATCTTGGTAATAGAACTATTACTCGGGCGCAAGTGGTAGTAGCGTCTTTTCTATTTAGTAAGGTAAGCTGTGAGGGGTGAAGTGGGGATCGCGGTAGGAAACCAGTTGAATCAGTTGCGCCCAGGCTTTACGTGCCGAAATTATGAAACCATCCCATAATATATTTTATGGTTTATTATATTATAGCAAATACTAACAATGAGGATCTGCCTTTGCCTAGTATTACAAATACTAACAATAAGGACCTGCCTTTGCTTAGTACTGCCAATACTAACAATTAGGATCTGTCTTTGCCTAATATTACAAATACTAACAATGAGGATCTGCCTTTGCCTAGTATTACAAATACTATCAATGAGGATCTGCTTTCGCTTAGTACTGCAAATACTAACAATAATTAGGATCTATCTTTGCCTAATATCATAAATACTAACAATGAGGATCTGTCTTTGCCTAATATTACAAATACTAACAATGAGGATCTGCCTTTGCCTAGTATTACAAATACTATCAATGAGGATCTGCTTTCGCTTAGTACTGCAAATACTAACAATTAGGATCTATCTTTGCCTAATATCATAAATACTAACAATGAGGATCTGTCTTTGCCTAATATTACAAATACTAACAATGAGGACCTGACTTTGCTTAACACTGCAAATACTAACAATGAAGATCTGCCTTTGCCTAATATTACAAATACTAACAACTATGAGCTGACTTTACCTGATACTACAAATACAAAATAATGATGAGCTGACTTTACCTGATACTACAGACACAAATAACGAGGAGCTGATTTTGTCTGACAATGAAAAAATGAAAATAACGAAGATCTCTTAAATAACATCGATCTGAATTTTGAATCGGATGATTCAGTTTTTGATAAAGATTATGTTCCTCCAAGTTTAGAACTTCAAATGTTTTTGAAAGAATCTGATAGCTGTGAATACCATCCTCAATTCGCAGCCGGACAATTTGATCGTTCCTGAGACACCTTAAGTCGCGAGCGTCGAAAACACACCACAAAGTCTAACAAAGAAAGGGCAAATCAGGAAACGTAAAAAGAATATCGAGTCACTAGCACAGAGGAAACAAATGAAACAACTGAAAGATATTGTAAATAAATAAAAACTAAAACCAGGACGTAATGTTAATGAATGTAAAAATAAAGTCATCAATTTAGTTTACAATTATTAATAAGTAAATAGAGTATCGTAATTTTAAATTGATACGACTGAGGTTGTGATTAAATAATATTTTATGGTTCCTATCGTATTAGTTTAAGACTGCACGTTTTTATTGATAGTCTTTATTTTTGTACGTGAAAAAGTTAAATGTTGTACGTGACAGAGGTTTGTAACTGTTATAGTTTTTTTTAATACGTAAATTTGGTCTAATAAGTTTTTTTTATTTCATAAAATGTCTAATATATAGAATAGGTCGTACGCTATTATTCTTCGCGGACGGGGTCGCGGGCAACAGCTAGTATCCCTATAATATATTGTTTAAGGTTTGCTAGATGGTTTCAAAACTAAAAAAATGTAACTGGTGCATGTAGAAATATTCTCAACGTTCATAGAAATATAGTTCGTAAACTAAGTTGAAACGCAGCTAGTGGCTAAATACGTTATTTTTATTTAGTTAACTTAAAACTAAAATCACGTTACCACTAAGTTAAAAAGGCGTTTCATAAAATTACTAAGTTGAAAGAACGTATCTAGCCAGAAACGTCTTTTCATTGTAGTTTTTCGTATTTTGTTGTATTTTTTTTACCAAGAAGAAAAAGAAAATTAATTTTGTTTATTATAATAATAAAAAAAACTATAATTTGAATTTACATTAAAATAGTTCAAACATTCCTACACATTTTTGCATTAAAAAACTGTTAAATTGTTTATTTTCCTTGAGGCAGCGAATTTTTTAATTTTTAAATCACAAAACAATTTTTTTCTCCGTTTTGACTTTAGCGTAGAAACGTCCTTTTACCATATGACGGCAGTATATTGCACGCACACAACAACCAAAGCTAATTAGATGGGCTCACACACGCGCAGTTCGAGTCTGCGACGCGTTTAAACTCACTTCAATGTCAGTACAGGATCTCCCTTTCCTGGAATCGTTTCTGTTACAATGAAAACTGTCCACACTGACCACAAACATTTCCGTGAACCGCAGTAAAATATCCGCTCCCCGATTAAAGCGAGCCCACTCGAAACGTTAACGTTTTTACAAATTAACAGTGACATTCCGGCGCGGCGGAGCACCTCGACAATTTTAAAATCACCAGATTCCAATCAAAGTGACTTTTATCGGATTAAGTGTATAACTCAGACGTAATTCCAATTGACGGGGGCACCGTATTTGCATAATCGGGAAATTGATTGGAGCGTATTCGGCGGGGATTCTCGGGACGGGAAAATATTCAATCCGTGTGATGGTAGATGCCCTCTAATGACGGGGCTTAGGCCGCGCCTGTTGCGCGCCGGCCCGCGGCAAAGCCCAGTTTACATTAATTCCGTGCAACTAGCATTACAATGCGCGGCCGATGAGCTGACGCTTTAAAAGAGATCAATCTAAAGCCGCAGTGTAATGGTAGTTGCACGAAATTACGTGCATAATGTAAACTGGGTTTAACAACGGCACGGACAGCGAGCGTCAAAGATCCGCCGGATAAAAGTCTTTTTGATACTTAAACAGATTGCCGCGCGTAGGACCCGATGACGGAATAAACTGGGGAAGCTTTTCTTCGCCGTTAGCGAAAATGTCCGCGACATACTTAACTAAACAGTCGTGTCGATTCTCCACTTAAATTATGAGAGAACGTGACAAACGTCCCCACTTCGAAACATTATAAGTATTTTGCAATCAACGGTTTAATTGAACATTGTTTTAAAAGGATATCAATAAATCAGATTCACTGATTTTATGATAACTCTGAGGTGATGGCACTCGGGATATGGATCAAGTTTTCATCGATTAAGTTAAATTAATTGTCTAATTGATTTGGAGAACCCTACCCGACACAAATCTCGCAATGCTCGACTCAATCGCACTCGAATCCAATCTTAATCTCGACCAAGGGTTGTTCTTTCAAGTGAATACTTCATTTTGTCTCGAGCGGCCGCTGTTTGTGTTTGAAACGCCAAAATTCTATATAAAGAGGCTGTGATGCTGTTTGCCGAACGCCAAGAGAGGAGCGCCGAGGACGAGGGCCGAGCGCCGAGGCCGAACAATACGCAGCCGGTGACTTGCAGTTTTCATTTAGCGAACAATTGAGAGCGCTCAATGTAGCCTTTTTTTTCGAGTTAATCTGGCAATTATTGGCACTTTGCTGCTTGATACTGACACTTATTGCGTAATGCTCTAAGCCTTTAGTGGCTCTTATCCCTTTTGTACCATTAAGTACAGTTAACTTTCCTATTTTATGTTCGCAACTTTTGCAAAATAAACGTACCCTTTCCGGTTACAAATAGGCTTTGTAATCTATTTTGTTACTGTATTGTTTTTGATTGCTTTTCCCCAGAGCCTACTCCCTCTTACCAAATGAAATGGTTCACAATTTTTCCGTGAGCCTTACAACGTGTTTAGCCTTACGGTGGCAAACAAAGTAGGTACGGGCTCAGAATGCACGGGCTGGAATGGACCACCCAAGCTATTCACACATCAGCCGCCTGCATCCTTAATTGTGATGTATTGTGTATAGGCAAGCAGGGGCAATTTTTAGATTGTGCCTGTGACAGGGTGGCAGCGGCGCAAGACCTTCCTAGTTCCCTAGGCTGTATCTGCCCTGTTAGGTGGCCGCATGTGTAGTGCGATTAGGGTAATTCCAGTCAGTTCATTGGCGACCACCAAGCGGAGTGCACGTGTTACAATGGACAATAAGGAGCGTGAAGTTTGGACACCGGTAAGAGACGTGTACAAAGACCGGTTCCACATGTGGGATAAACAAGTGCGAGTCGGACTCGCGCACCGAGGGTTCCGTATCATTATCTATAAATATCTAAAACCAGTGTAAGCAGAGCCCTGTTCCAAAGCAAAATGTACGCAGTGTGGGGTTACTTTATATTGGTCACTGCTATATACAGACATACATACACATTTACGGTTTTCGCAATTATTCTTTAATCTGTGCTATAAGACCTACCTTCATACCAAATTTCAAGATTCTGCGTTCACGGGAACTACCTTGTAGGTTTTGATTCCCTTGAGAGTTGAAAATTTGCGGAAATTTGCGGCATAAACGGCTGTATCTTTTGATTGCGTTGGCTTAGAAGTTTGATTTTTTCACAGCTTCAAGGGACAGTAGACCTGAGTAATTGATATAAATTTCAGCTTCATACCTCCACGGGTTCCTGAGAAAAAGGGTCTTGACAGACGGACGGACGGACGGACAGACGGACAACAAAGTGATCCTATAAGGGTTCCGTTTTTTCCTTTTGAGGTACGGAACCCTAAAAAACAAACAATATTTTAACAAAGACAAGCGAAATCAAGCTTTTAAATTAATGTTTGAGTATATTTCAAACAGGCGAGGTATTGGGAACACACAAACGATATCAACATTAGATACAAATATCAAAAAGTTTGAGAACTTTGTTTCGACAATACTGGAGCCATTCTCATGGACGTGCGTCCAGCGAGACTATTACTTACACACTGGCTTGTGTGTAGAGATCAGCCGAAATTGCTCCGACCGCCGTGCGACCGGTATTGCCCCTGCGGCAAGTGTGTGCGTAGCCGGCTCTAGTAATATACGACCAGATAATTCGTGTACTGTATAGGAATCAAACACAGCCCCCGCAGCGTGAGGACACATTATGCACCCGTGTTAATTAGGCGTGCGGATCGAGTCTGCTGCTACTCGAGGTTTTTCAACTTAGTTCTCCACCGAGTCGAATAGTTTCACCATTTCCTTAATTGCGGAAGAAATAATACATAGCCGGCATAGTTTCCATTGAAATTATGAAGTAGCCAAGTTATAAAATGCTGTTTGTTTTGAAGTCGGTCGGAAAGGAGAAAATCAACATCGACGTTAATTGCGAACATGCCAGTGAAAATTGAGAAGCTATAATTGAATAGGCATGTCACGCAGGTAGCGGGCTTAGAGCAGCCGCGCGGAGCGGCGCGGGCGGCACTTGTCACTGTCAACACAAATCCAAATTAAACCCATTGACATTTGGAATTAGATCCTCCCGAAACCGCGCGAGTGCTCCAGGACTGCGAGAACTAATTCAATTTGCTCAGAGCGGAACTAAGGACGCTTTAGTGTTCGATCCCGGCTTAACAAAAGCACATAGCGGTTTACAAACAAGCAAACAAAGGACACAGCGGCCGCCGGGAGGGCCGCGGCCTGCGGGCGGCTATCGGCGTTTATCACCGCTGCCTGACTCAGGCTGCGCGCGGCGCGGCTCGTTCACGCCGTAGATTTTACAAAGATACTAAACTCTTGTCCATAGATTCGGAGCGTGTCAAATCTAGCTGTCGTGCGAAGCTCGCGGAGCGTGACGTCCGCGCGGCGCCCGCGCGCATCCAGGCGTGCCGGTTTATAAATCCCAGTGTTCGCTTTGTGTTATTTTCCAGCATCTCGTCAGAGTGAGCTGAATTGAAAACTCAGCGTCTAGTTTTTGTTTTCATTTGGAACGTTCACTCGTGGCTTTCGATGCGCACACATAACTAGTGCGTCCGAATTTCCGGGCTTAGAATTGGAATTCTTGTTCATTTTGTGGAGTATCGTCCCCTATATGGCCTTGCGTCGTATCAAACGCCGCGGTTATTAGTTTGCCGTAGCCAGTTTGTTCCCTTTTTATATCACTTTGTGACAATATGAAGCGAAGGTAAAATAGACTCGCGCGCTAAATATATACAGTGCGTCTATTTACTTAACGTCTCCAAATCCCAACGTTTTCAATTCTTTTTAATCCGAAATGGTACCTACAGTGGCGATCACAAAATTGTATCGGCTATGTTCTTGTTAATGCGGTCACTAGCAACTTTTACAATCCGACAACAAACCCAACACAAAAATTTACGAGGGACTTTAAGAGAAAATAGACGCACTGTAAACCAATTACCATAATGAATACTTTTAAATTTCGTTCGTTTTACCTCATGCAACAATAACTTTGTTTTTCATTTAAATCATAAGATATTTCCTTGAAAACCAAAATCATTATTATACTAGAAAAAATATAAATTAATGTTATATATTTGTGAGTATTTTTTTTACTTTTCCCCTTACTTACTAATATAGTTTCATATTTTTTATTTATCGTCGAGAAGTAAATGACACTTTTTATAAACAGACTGCAAGGCAGACAGACAAAGAAATGATCCTTTAACCAATTATTTTTTCCTTTTGAGTGTTATATAGGTAGGTACTTTATGCGCGTCTTCCTGTAAATAGATAGTTCAAAATACAGTATTCAACACAGCAACTCAATCCATCGCGTCTCTAATAAAATAAATCTTGAATGTACTGGTAACTCAGGGTTCAGTAGTGTAAAATGTATGAAACTGCATTTCCTAACCGGGTTTTACTATTTTATTTAACTTTAACTATGCAAGCGGTTTGGGGGCCTACCCTCGTCCAGCCTCGTCTTTTGGCTGACGACCAGGGCTCGTAAAATGCGAGCAAAATTCTTAGAAGTACTAAGTAAAGAGTAATGAAAAGTCAGCGGTAAAATAATTAAAAAAAAAATCTTTATTGCTAGTGACAAGGTACATAATAGAAACAAAAATTACATCCTATAAACTTAAAAGTAACAGTACACAAGTTTAGCAAAGGGAACTAATCTCAGCGTGCTGGGCTCGAGAGCTCAGCGCTGGTATAATATAATATTCATTCGTATTATTTTAGTTTTAGTTATTAATATTTTAGTTCATTATGTATACATTTGTTTTTAGTTAGTTTAGCGATAACACCACCTATATTGTCTACCTTGTTCTTTGTTTCTGTATTGTTTTGTACTGCTTTGTGGTATTCAAGAAAGAGTATTATTATTGTATTGTTCTTCAATTTAGAACGATCGCCAACCCTAATTGGTTTTCATAGCGTCATTTCAATGGATTGGATGGGATTATGATGAGGCAGCTATCCTAAATGGTGTCGTTTGGTGTGCATCAGGTCGGCCGGAGCCAACGGTGCGGTGGCTGGTGAACGGCGTGCTGGTCGACGCGGAGTACGAGCAGAACACGGGCGACGTCATCGAGAACCGGCTGATGTGGCCGGCCATCCGGCGCGCGGACTACGCCGCCGTGTTCACCTGCCAGGCGGCCAACTCGCAGCTGGTGCCGCCGCGGGAGGTGTCGCTCGTGCTGGACATGTTCCGTGAGTAGTAGGGGATGGACATATAAAAACATGTCTGGTGAAAATCGTGGGAAGTAGAGGGGATTAATTAACTCAATTTTTCATTTCTATACCTGCAAGTATGCGCGGGTGCTGCAACTAGCCGAAGGCGAAAAACGAAACGTGTTGACAACGTCGACTAATCGGCCGACTTTTCCGTATTTTTGGGACGAACTGGTCGGATAGTCGGCCCATCACTGGTGGGAAGTCATTGGCTCTGTGGCGACTGTATAGCTACGTGTTATTTTATTGGTTAGCTAGACTTTTTAGTGGAAACAGTTTCAGTGTTTCCTTCTGAATATAGAGTTATATACTTATTGCGGAGTGCCTTGTTTCTTTTTAGCATCCCTAGCACCCATAGCTTCAAGCAGCACCAAACTGATCTTCACGGGGATCCTTATGATCTTATAAAAAGTTGGGGGTTATCAAAAGGTTTCGATACGTTTAAAATCCTTACCCCAACCTTTGTAGCTTGTGCTGGTGGCCGTTGTTAAGAGAACTGTCGTTGCAGTGCGGCCGTTGACGGTGGAGATCCGGCGGCCGGCGGAGGTGAGCGAGGGCGGCGCCCTGACGGCCGAGCGCCGGTACGAGGTGGCCTGCGAGTCGGCCGGCTCCCGCCCGCCCGCCGCCATCTCCTGGCACAAAGGCAAGCGGTTGCTGAAGAGGATAACGGTCAGTACTCTTACACTTTAATCATGGCCTAGTTAATATGTGATAATGAAAGAGACGGTGGGATACAAGTTTCGAGACCCGAATTTTGAAGTAACTCCTTCTTGCCGAGGTACTTGCAAAATAATGGCATTCATTCCCTTGCTGTATCGTTAGTACTGAAGCTTCATTTCTGCTATGAATTATGGATGCTCCAATTGGTACCGGGAATTAGTCATACACATACAGTGGTGTGCAGTAGAGGGTACATACCATCATTTCAATCGTTAAGTTTAGCAACATGAAATTTAGTGCAGGATTTCTCCATGCAACATAAATAAAGACCACGATGGAATTTTTCGGAACCCCGCGTTTTCGTGAACTTTCCCGGGGATTCAGAGTAATCTGGTATCTCAACTACCAATTCTATTGAGGCACGCTAGCGGAGCTGCCTGTATAAGTGTATAACCTGAGTGGACGCTTGAAGCGGAGCGTTTGGCGGGGCGTGCAGCGTGGCGTGGACACCCGTATGAGTTTCATTTGTTTAACATGCACGCTGCTCGCCCCGCTCCGCCGCACGCCCAACTCGAGCGCCCACTCAAACCGTCTTCTTCTTCGTCTTCTTATTTGTGGCGTTTCAAGTCGTTATAGCGACGACAACTTCGTCAATGTCAAAGTAACAAAAATATGATTAAAAAATCTTGTGACAAAATGTCGGCAACGTTGTACGGTAATGGCCAAAGACCCCCCTCCCCCCCTGTCGGGCTCTTAGCCAACGGTCAATGATATCCCTCAGAAACTGCCAGGAAATCATTAGCCAAAGCCCAGGGTGCACCGGATCAAGCACTGCTCTTCCCCCCGGACGGATCCAAAAAGGAACCGCAGCTCTTGACCACACGTGGAGGTAACCCGACTCACACCCCCACTCAAACCTTAACCTAAGCTAGTTTAGTGACAATGAGGCACATCGCAAAACGTTGCTAGCTTTCTTTAAATTCTTTATAAAACGCTCTGACATAAATGCACAGGAAATCCCATGCGTTATTCAGTATTAGATAAGAGATAAGCCGTATCGTTAAAATTAAACTACCATAGAATTTGAGTGCTTCTATCGACTCGATCCCCGCCCGTTTTATGCACTGCGGGGCCAATTGCACTCGCATTTACGTAATGCTCTATTATGTAATAACTGAAGGCAAATCTGAGTTGGGATCTGCGAGTTACTTTCTCATTGTCCCACAAACGATTAGGTGCATTTAATGTATTAATCAACCGATCTGGGTAAGATCTTGGGATGCCATAAACAAATCGCAAAGAGTCTATATCATTGACAAAACAGTGTTCACAATCACATATAACATAGCGCATTTAAGTCATTCAGCCTCCTTGAATGTGATGGACGCGTAAGGACGCGAAACGAATATTAAAAAAACTTAATTTGAATACAATATGAGCGAAATTTTTTGACAAAAGAAAAATAAAACTTAAAATAATTTATGCCTATTTATAAACTTTTTCTAAATATATGGAAGGAAACTTTAAACAATTCTATATATTATTATAATGACGATTCTAGGAATTACAAGTGCGAGCAATATACATATTATGAGTTCTTAGCATAATTTAGTATTGTAAAGCTGTACATGGAATAGGTTTTACGGCGAAATTCACGACTGGGGTATCGAAAGTAAATCTTACTGACCAAGATGTCCTAACTATAACTAATGTTAATATAAATTTGCTGTTGTTGCCTAGAGTGCACTGTCTCAATCTGTTTCTTTTTTACTTTGAAACTGGCCAAATTGACCAAAGGAGAGCCAAATTTTTTTATAAAGAAGAAAAATCTCAATGGCATCTCCAAGTCTCTTCACTGTTTACTATCACTATTTCTGAATGAAATCGTGGTCTAAAACTAGTGCTGTGAAGCAACAAAGCGATACTTTGTCTGGTTTAACATTTAGAGCGGCGCCGGCGGCGATCGTACACCAGTATTTATGCTAACGTGCGCGGTCGGGTCCAGCGCCGCCGTATTTTAATGATTTGCTTCGACGTATATATTCGTAGTGTTAGTTTTAATAGAGGTCGCACTTGACGATATCTAGCTGCGATCTTTATTCTAGTGTACACGGGTATGACCTATCTAGATGATGTGCTTCAGTCTGGTAAGACATGTAAGCTATATCAGCGCTGCATAAGATCTTAAACGTCTTGCTTGCTACTGGTGTTACGACTTTATCTATGTAGGTAGTTACTATGCGATTTTTTGGTCATCAAGCGTCATCTATTTGAATGATGTGTCTGTACGACACAATTACCAACTTCACACAACATCATTCAAAGAGATGACGCTTGCGACAAAAATTCGCATAGTAACAAGGTCACGTGACAGCTAGTAACAGATGCTATGGGTGGTGTAGTGGTATAGCACGCGTGACGGAATGACGAGGATCCGGGTTCGATTCTTCAGAGCTTTACTTTTCGAATTTTGCTGTGTTCTGATTTTCAGTGTCGTTAGAAATTTAATTTTAATTTAATCAAGAAGTAAAATGCTTGATTCTGCTGCTGAAATGACGATGACTGATTTACAAACCAAGACAAGTGACTACTCGTTCAGCTAAAGAAGCAGAGCATTACCTACTTACACTTACTTGTAGATTAGAAGTTGTCTAAGTCGCTAAGCGGAACTTTGTACCCCTTTAGTCATTAAACTACTTAGGTATCTGTGCGGCGCGGACGTGTCCCCGGACTGACATTTTCCGCTTATTTTGCTGGCTTTAAGTTCAAATTGTGTCTACATTACTTAATATTAAAAATGTGAATGTGTGTATGCTTGTTGTTTCGCTTCCACAAGTAAACTACTCAATAATTAATACACACACGCACAGATCACGTCTTTATCCCTTACGGGGTAGACAGAGTCTAAGGTAACAGGTACCTACAGGCCACATTTAGCAAGATTGTGGGCCTCGATGGGCTTTTACCATCTGCGCGGGTAGACAAGCAACTGGTACATTCTATGTTTTTCCTTGCTCCCAGACCAGCATGGAAGTTATAGTAATTGGATATAGTTTGAGACCCTGGGATGTAGGTCCCGGAAGATGTGCAGTTACCGCGGTCCTGCGATAGACAACCGCAGAAGAAGTCGCGGACGAGCCGGGATTATCGGTTTTTGTCGTTACATAGCCAAATGCATGTTACTCATATGTCATCGTGAAACGTGAATGGGTCTTGGATGTCTAATTCGTGTGTTTATCCTTTGTCAAGTACACGTAGTAATTACACGTTCAAATTTCTATACGACACTGAAAAGTAGAACACACAAATCCTTCCTGCAAAAACCCCCTTCCTGTTCCTCAAAGGGCCGGCAACGCACTTGTGATTCCCCAGGTCTTGCAGGTGTCCCTGGGCGACGGTGATTGCTTTCCATCAGGTGACCCGTCTGCTCGTTTGCCCCCTCTTATGTATATAAAAAAATAAACAAAATTCCAAAAAGTAAAGCTATGGCCGGGTATCGGACCCGGATCCTCATCACTCCGTAAGGCGTGCTATTACCCCTGCACCACCCATAGCAGGTGAGCATTCTCCATCTGTACCAGCTGTCATGTGACTTCTTTAATAAGCGAATTATTGTCGCCAAGCGCCATCTTTACGACACAATTACAAACTCCCGTGGAACATATACTGCTCACCGAGAGAAGGCAAATTACAAGTACGTCTAGCACGAAAGCGTACAAAAGTCGCGTCGCGCGCGAGTCAGATTGCCCGTCTTTTTCTTACTATTCGTTTTAGAAAGAGATGGGTAACCTATCTCGCGCGCGACGCGACTTTCGTATGCTTTCGTGCTAGGCATACTGGTCTGCTTAGATTGGGACTAGGTCAACGGTGCCGCGACAATTTTTAAGTTTTTCCAATACGTATAAAATCGAATCGCCGATTGAATGAGCGTGGAAATGAATAAACTTGTATTTTGTATGATGAGCATTGAGCATTGAGCATTGAGCAGCGCTGAATGCTCGTTAATTGGCGGCTCTGGCGCTAATCCAGTTGCCTCGATCGAAGCTCGCTGTTGATTTAAGCCAAAGCGGGGGTAAGCGGGGCCAAGAAACCAGCGGCTCGCGCAAACAGACCTCACGGGGCAAAGCTGAGCTAACAACGCTCCGGCGTCACCGCAAAGGCTTGAGAAACATACATAATATTATCTGTTTCAAGCAAATCGTCTTGTTTGTGGATTAATTTCCGACCGCTGGTATTGATACTTTAGCTTTGAATATTAGGGTACGCTAGTTAATGAAGTCGAGGCCTCTAAATATAGATATTAACACGAATAGGGGTTAAAAGCCAGACTGGAAAGTCTAGTGGTTGGAGAATTGACTATGTAAAGCTTGTGATCTCGAGTTGGATCTTAGGTTGGGGCAGATATTATGTACACCTAGTGATAAGACACGTACATACATACATAAATCACGCCTTTATCCTTACGGGGTAGACAGAGCCAGAGCCTAAGGTAACAAGACCTATAATCCACGTTTAACAAGATTGTTGGCGTATAATCAATAAAAATAAAAATATAATCAATCAAGCAACCCCTTCTATTTCGATTCTTCTTTCCACCTATACGCCCACGATCATGCTAAACGTGGCCTTTAGGTCTTGTTACCTTATGCTCTGTGTACCCCGTAAGGGATATAGACGTGTTTCAACATGAAACTCCCGTGAGACTCAATCATAATTACACATAAACGGATGACCAAACGGTGAGTGTGAGCGAACCTTTACGGAGTGACGTGATCAGTGTTGTGTGCTGCCCGACATTTGACAATAATAAAAATGACGATGAGAACGAGGGTAGTTGTGCGCCGCTGTCAGTTGCGTCGAACAGCCGCGCGAGCAGAGCGCTGGCGCGCAGTGTTCGTGTCGCTGCCGCCGGGGCGAGCGCTCTTGGAAAAAGGACTTCGAAATAGTCCGAAACATGTTGAGCATCACTCGACTTTTTATACGTGAGTTATCCGTTTATGTGTAATTATGATATAGACGTGATTTGTGTATGAGTAGGTCTCGTTTATCTTTACAAGTATATCCCACTTTGTCATATCAAGCGCCGACAAAACATTTTGTCACTAAAAAAAATATAAATTAGGCGTCCGGCCGCCCGCGGCGTGGCCGCACCGACTTCACCAACTTTTTCCCCGACCGAGTGTTTCCGTAAGACCCCGATATTAGATACGTGGCCATTTTGTACCGAACTTGTACAAGATAGCCGTAATGCTAGCCGGCACGTGAAGGCATTATGATTTTATTCCACCTAATATTTTCCTTGTTCACGTATCATTATGGGCACTTAGGAAGGTAGCAATAAAACGTATCAAGGATATCGCCGGTATTGTTTCTCGAGGGTCGCGTGATATACCTACGCGGGGCGGACCCCTTACAGGTAGCTCTATTAACGTATAAACTGCTGTCGATACCCATAGTTCACATTTGTGAAACGGAAAGCGTCCAGGCGTTCGCGTTTAGTTAGGTATTGAAAAAATCAGAAATGTGTGTACCTATGTATGTGTGTATAACTCTTTATTGTACATAAAACACATTAAATTTTACAGGTAATGAGAAAAACTGATGTACAAAGGCGAACTTAGCCCTTAAAGGGATCTCTTCCAGCTAACCTTCGAACGATTGACAGGACAACTGAAACCAGAGTATAGAGAGTAGACATACTAAAAAGCTAAGATCAAAGACCTTAACTTCATCTAAACAAAATAAATAAAGCATAAAATAATAATAATAAGCATACACCTACACAACAATACAGGTACACCCTAATACATATAAAAAAATACGATAAGCGATATTAGAAATAATAGTCCTTGTTAAAATGTTCACTTTTTAACAAATTTTTCCTCGCTGTAGCTTTTGTTGACTGTACTTGCGTCATTTATTGTACATTAATGTGCACCAAATTTCAAGGTAATCAGATTTCTAGACAGTCCTTGGCTTGCAAGATTGACTCAAATAACAACAAAGGTCGTGTTAGTAAAAAGCATGCTGTCTGTTTATTTTGAGGAAGTAACAAAAATATTCGCTCTTGCTGTTAGTATTTTGCAAACAAACTTAGGTACATGAAGTAAAAATAAACGTCTAATTAGCGAAAAAGTGTACTATTTTTTTTTTCTAGTGATGCGACGCCGCCAACATCATTTCTTCTCTTTCATTCACACACACGCCAACAATTTTTCTGAAAAGTGCTTCCCAAGGTCATTGCCGCCTGTCAGCATCTTAACAAAACCTTTGTGCTGATTTCAGAACCGCATCGCTCACTTCACCGCTTGAATCGCGGAGAATAAAATTCTCCATTTATTATTCTAGACAAGGTTTAGCTCGAACTCGGAGCGCTGGCTTTGAAACATTATTTTGTCTTTGCATTTTACGATTCTAAAGTATGTCAGGTATAGATGGAGGCCGGACATCCATGTTCCTCTATCCTAGACTACAGCGTTTGGGTTCTAATGCTTCTAGGACCAAGTCGTTGTCATGCGAAAGTTTACCTGTTGGCATAGTGGACGCATCTTCCCGCGCAGATTGTATATAAAAGCCCATCGAGGGAATGGGCGAAAATCATAGGAATCATGTTATAGGTAGCAACCCATCAGTATTTTAATTCCCGTTTCCAACTATACGCCCACAATCATGCTAAACGTAGCCTTTAGGTCTTGTTACCTTACTTACTGTATCCTTACCCGGAAGGGATAAAGACGTGAATGTAATGTGTATGTGTGTATGAAAGTGTATGTAAAAATAAACAAGGTTTGCCTCATAAATAAAGATACAATGAAATTTAAGTTTATGTAGTAAATTTTCTATAACAATGTGGTATCACTGAGGTGATCTCGACTGAAATATGCCTTCCATAATTTGTCCATAAATCGCAGAGACTTAAATCTCTATTAAAGGCGATGAGTAACGGCTCTGTAATGGGCGGGGCTCCGGTGGCGGACTGGTCCACATTTCACCAACGTGACAATTGTCGCTGACAAGTGACATTTCTGTTTGCATTACAAACTCCACAAAGTCCACTCCAGTTTAGTGGGCCTCATGTTGACTACGCATCCATACGCATAGATACATACATACATAAATCACATCCTTATCCCTTACGGGGTAGACAGGGCTTAATGTAACAAGAACTAAAAGCCGTGTTTAGCAACTCTGTTACTACTTTGAAACACACTGAATGAGTTCTCAGATTTCATTCCCGATCGAGGCAGATTATTTATGAAAAATACGAATGTTCGACCTCGAGTTATAAAAAAAGAAAGACAATGTTTATTCATGACACTTACGGATGTTAGTTAAAAATCATGACAGCTTATAGATAAATAAATTGTCGCAAAGTGATCGCAACTCAGCGTAAATGTCTACAGAAGAATGTTTACCATTGCCTAGTACCTACACAACCCATAGTTAAGTTTGCTTTAGTCACTAGGTCAATTGATGTTTTTTTACTTTATTTGATTTTCTTCAAAACGCATCGTCGAGAAATTGGACGTAACGTACGAGGTATGTTTGACATGCAGAATCACAAATGGTTTCCTTCGATGCAGCCGCGGCGCGCGTCCGAGCTCCCCTACCAATTTATATCAGTTACCTGTCCCGTAACAAGTATGCGAGCATTCAGAGATTCTCCCGGCGCACTCGGACGGCACGCTTGGTCTATTCAGATTGGATATCAAATAAAAGTTTTATAGTATCGATTCCCGATTTCCGCGTGTGGCGTGACGGTCCGGGCTGGCGCCGCGCCAGCGTTCTTTCCCCACACATTCATGACTATTATCGCCGGCGTGACTTCGCGCCGCGATAGACAATGGTTGCGGTCCTATTAGCTCCCTTTTGTCGGGCCCAGTTCGTTTCCAATTTAATTGCGGGTTAGCTTAGCTCTCATTGGGTAATATTGAATAATAGATGGCGGCGCGGGTTTGATGCGCTGTCGTGTTTACACAGACGAGTGAGGAGACACATTAATCAGGGCGTTTGTACGTTCGCCTTAAACCCCGCGACAAGCCGAAAACAAGGCACTCCGCTGAACACATTCCCGAGACGGTAACAGTTGGCAGATGAGCCGGTATTATGACTGTCTCCTTTGAATTATCAAGGAAAACACGAACAAAGCGGTCGGCTCGACACGACCATGAACATGACCTATTTCAATTAAAAGCAAATACTTTAGCTCAACGTGCACACTTTTCTACAGAAACGTGTTATACGTGTAGAAATGCTGCGTCGTTAAATAAAAATGCTGGTGGTAAATATTGAAATATTTCTCTTCCAGTTTATAAAGTTGGAATTCTCTGGGAACGGTAAAATAAATCAGTTGATTGAGTCCGTGGTGGCGGCGGGTCCCCGCGCCCCGCGCTCGTCCCCCGCCGTCGCCTGAAAGAGAAACGTAAGCTGATAGTTTTTCTTGGCTCGCCTCTAATAACGGGGAGCGGGAAAAGCTCAGCAACAGCAGGCCCTCTGCAGTTACTTTGCCAGCGAGTTGAACAATTATAAACAAAATTCATTTTCAAAGTGAATGCTGTTAAAATACAACTTAAACCACACGCCCGGAAGAAGTTCATCTCAGCCCATTCTTAACTTGGCCCGCAGTTTTTGAAAAACAAACTTATTCTGTGCGAAACAGTGACTTTCGGATTTTTTACTTTATTCGTGTTGTGAGGCCTCTTACCAAATTTTAAACTGTACGTATGCCAACGCGAAGTAGGTACTGTACAGATTTTGATTTCCATGGTCAACTACATAAGTATTATATTACAACCCTAAGTATTTTACATTACTTTTAACGTGATGCCTATTTGAGCCCCGCCAAGTCGAGCAAAAAAAGCGGCACTGCCGTACCATCGTCTTCTCGAAGCAGTTCAGGCCATTTTCGACCTATAAATTTACAGTTAAATAGACAGATCTATTCTGCGTTCTCCGGAACGCAGTGGTCCTAAAAGAGTTCCTCTTCGTTTAGAGATACCCTAAAATAGCACTACAACACACACTGAGAGTTTGAACGGCAACGTCCAACCACAAAGCTTATCTGAAGATGCGAATTCGGTTTTCAAAAGACAGTTGTTGATTCCGGCGGGGCGCGCCTGCTGCGGCGGCGCTGGCGTCGCGCCAGCCTCAAGATAATTATCCCCTATTAATCTGGAAGCCAAATCGCTGTCCGAATGCCCGCCCTAAAAAACCGACTCGCTCCCACCCCAGCGGGAGGCGATGCCGGATTTATGCTCATTCCTGCTCCGCCGTTTAAGTTTTACAGTGCGACAAATAAATACAGGTTTTACTTGAACTTGGCCTTATACTTATAAATAGTACAAAATGCTGTATATTATTTGGCCTAGTGGCTGTTTCGTCTAATTTAAGTTACACTAAAGCCACCAAATTTTTAGGGAATTAATTAAGACTAAAACTTCACTCTCACTCACAAGCGGTCCGATCTACACATGTACCAAATTTCAGCTTATCTGACAATATTTGAAGACTGCTTGCAGAAACATTGCAAGGCAAAATATTGTAAAAATATTCATCACAGCACACCTAGGTATTCATGAAGATGTAACCACTTGTAACTGTTACATAGCCTAGATACAGAAGAAGGTACGACCGCGGCTCCGCAGCCAGCACACACGAATTTGAATGGTCGACGGGTACCGAGGTAGACAAGGCCAAGTTCTGAAAACTTTAAAGTTGGATTCATTCAACTTGAAGTTGCGGGATCATGTGTCGCCGCCAAGTTAAAGTAGTTGGTGCAAGAGTTCGATTGCTGTTTAATATTCCGCGGCGTTTTTGCAAATTTCGCAAAGTCATCAAACTTTTCCAATAAAAACCTTTGATATTCAATGAAATTGCCGACTTTTCGCAAGTCACGAGTTTAATAAGGTAAATTTTCTTTTTAATTAGCTGCTTTATAAATTTTTTATTGATGTTTAAAAAAAGCCACGCTTTTTTTTTGTACACTTGCGCCAGCGACTGGGTTAGGGCCAGTACAGACTGACTGCAAAGTAACTGCCGACTGCCCGTACATTCTCTATTGCAGTCGGTACAACTGCACACTAACTGCGATCGAATTAAATGACCAGTCGGCAGAGTTGCCGGAGTCGTTGCAGACGGAATGCAGTCCGTCTGTACTGGCCCAAGTATACATAAAAAAATCTCAGGGAAAAATTAAAGACTAGATTTGAAAAAACTTCATTAGGTATTCTACTAGCTGTTTCCCGCGACTTCGTCTGCAAAGAATTCGTTTATCGAAGATACTACACAATTTTCCGAAATAAAAAGTTTCTTATGAGGTATTTTGGACTACCCTCAACCCTCCAATACACGGAGGAGGCCTATGCAATGAGGCACGCCGAGTTACGCGCCAATTTAATAATAATAAAGAAAAAAAAAAAACAACAACAACAACATGCTTACTGAAATTGTAGCGAATTCGGAATAAAAGGCTATAATAATAAAAAAAATTGGACTATAATATATCTGTTCCAAATTTCATCCAGATCCATTCAGCCGTTCTGGCGTGAAAGAGTAACGAACATCCATACAACCTCATAAACTTTCGCATTTATAATATTAGTAGGATAGGATACGATTAGTAGGATTTCTATGGATATTAACAAATACTTTTGTACTACTCACATTAACCTTTGCCAGACAGAGACAAACCATTGTATCAATAAGGGGGCAAGTCTATGGCTCCTACAGGAAATTGAAAGTGGTAAAAAATTGTGACGTAAAGCCACATTTCGTTCCCAAACCGTGTAATTGTAACGTTCTTTCAAAGAAAATACGGTATCGTATGGCGCCGTCAATACGCGGAAGGGCCGCGCCGAGCATTTCCCCAAATTGCTTTCTTAAACGCAAATAAAAGTAAAGAAAACAGGAAAACAACGCGTAAATTATTTACTGAGGTCACAACTCTTCCGTACGGGCGAGCGCGGGGCAGGGCGCGGGCCGCAGGGGCGGGGGGGAAGCGCAAGGCAAAGGAAACAGCGGGACTTGCGCCATCATTTTTTTAGACTGAGGTGTATAACACACACACACACACACCTAATTGAGTTACAGTTGCGTACATTCATAAATCACGTCTTTATCCCTTACGGGGTAGACAGAGCCTAAGGTGACAATACCTAAAGACCACGTTTAGCATGATCGTGGGCGTATGGATGGAAAGGGGAATCAAAACAGTGATGGGGTTGCTAGCCACATCGCCTATATAACATGATCCCTAAGATTTTCACCCAATCCCTCGATGGGCTTTTACCATTTGCGCGGGAAGAGAAGCAACTGGTACATTCTGTTTTTTCTTTGCTCCCAGACCAGCATAGTTGCGTACCCGTTGCGTAGTTTTAAATTAAAGATCTAACCATACAAGGACAGACTTTGTTTTATACTATCACTATCACTACATAGTATAAAACAGAGTCGCTTTCTCTGTCCCTATGTCCCTATGTATGCTTATATCTTTAAAACTACATAACGGATTTTGATGCGGGTTTTTTTAATAGATAGAGTGATTCAAGAGGAAGGTTTTTATGTATAATTCTACGCAGACGAAGTCGCGGGCAGAAGCTAGTGTATTGATAAACCACATCAAAAAGATCAGAATGTGAAAGGTCAGACGTGTTCGTCCGCTGCGTCACATGCCCTGCGCTGGAGTCTGGACAACATTATGCAGGCTGTGAAATGTTTTATTAGAAAAGTCTGGAGCTACAAAGTTTAAGCATTGTATGTGGTGCTGGGGAGGTGAAGCTAATGAGAATAGTGATGCGGTAATGTACATTGCACTGTCGGAGGTATGCTGGCTTGTGGAGAGTGCGGCCGCGCATTCCCTGCTAAAATTGGCTACATCTGTCACCTGAGAGCGTATGAACGACGCTGTCAGCGTTAGGAACCAGTCGCTGCAACCGGACACGGCCACGAGAAGACCACATCACTTATTACATACATACATACATACCGTCACGCCTCTTTCCCACAGGGGTAGGCAGAGACTACTTTATTCCACTTGCTACGGACCTGACATATTTCTTTCGCTTCATCCACAGTCATCAATCTCTTCATACATGCTCGTCGGTTTCGGGTACTCCTGACCTGACCTTTTTCCGAAACGTCTCCTATTTGGTCTCGGAACGTCCGTCTAGGCCTTCCCCTCCCAACGTTACCACACTCCCCATATAGATCTGTTTAGTTAGTCTACTTTCATCAATCCGCTCTACATGCCCAAACCAACTAAGCATACTTTTTTCTATCCTAGTCACTATATCCTCTTTCACACCAGCACGTTCCCTTATCACACTGTTCCTTATTCTATCTTTCAGTGATACACCTTCCATACTTAACGCTCTCATTTCTACTGCATTTATTCTAGTTTCATGCTTCTTTTGCCATACCCATACATCACTTATTAGAAGGATTTAATAAAATAAAAAGTATTTCAATGCTGTTCTGGGAGCGAAAAAAACATTAGTTCCACCAGCTGCTTCTGTTCCCGCGCAGTAAAAGCCCATGGTAATGGGCGAAAATCTTAGCAATCATGTACTAGGCGATGCGGCTAGTAACCCATCACTATTTTGATGCCCCTACACGCCCACAATCATGCTGAATGTGGTTGTTCCTTCGGTTAAAGCTCATTTTTTAATATAGGGGTAGGTTACACAGTAAAAGACATGTTTCTTCGATGCAGGTGTAATTGCAACTGAGCTAGTGATCTACTATGGCTACATTTATATGTGTAGATACGTTTAGACAGTGGTTGTTAAGTCTTGTTTGTTACCTTAATTGGCTTCTGTGTACCTCGTAAGGGATTTATGTATGACAAAAAATGTACAGTAGTAAGACTAAAAAAACAAATGACTGAGTATAACATTGGATATTATAGACCTTTTATCTGAGGACGGATAGCCTAGTGGTAAGAGAAACTGGTTATGAAGCTTGAGGTCTCGATACCGGATTTTTCGCGCCTTGGATGCTTAATATTTTACCTATAAGTATGTTTATCCCTATATCTAGTACCCATATTACAAGCTTTGTTTAGTTTGGGACTAGTTCACTTGTCCCAAGATATTACTATTATCTAATACTACTCAGCCGTCTTTAAGTCTTACTCTATATTAAAGATACCAAGAGGCTTTTGCCCTCTAGCTAGACCGTAGCAGACAGACACAAATACCGGCTAACATAACAAAGAAGGAATTATTATCTGAGTGAAAGATATGACGAATCTCTTGAAGCTCGTTTGAAAACGCGATCTGTATTCGACCCTACTCTATTCTGTGTCCAAAGTCTCACTCGTCAGGATGAGTCGCGCTTCCCGGCCAACGGACCTTCAGGAAAAGTTGTTTCTTTATTTTAAAAGGCATCGATTTAGTTCCTTATGGGAAAATACAATGGAGGTGAGATGTCACGTAATTTAACGTTGTGTTCACTATAGGACATGTTTAACTTACAACTTGTCTTTATGATCTAGAGGTAAAATGAAAATCTTGTTGTAAACTATGTAGTTTAACTTGATTTTCTATTCATTACTGCTTCACAACTCTCGACTAAAGTATAAATCGAATGTACGAACTCTATAATGATCAAACAAAATTAATTCCAACGTGACAAGCATTGTCTTTTAACATGAATTGAATTTTTAAATTGAGCGCAGAATAAACCCCTTATTCAGTTCTTTAGCAAAGAATAGACCCCGAGCCCCGAGTGGCGAGCCCCGAGTGGCGAGCGGCAGAAGCGCGACAATGCGCCGCGACAGCCGCCGCCGGCGACAAAACGAGAGACAAATGTCGCGTGCCCTCACTATTGATTATTAAGGGTAAATAAACACTCGTTTTTTCCACAGACATAGGCCACGATTAGTTAATTTTTCATCAGTTTTCTTTGTACAGTATTGTATGTATAGAATTATTGTTTGTCGCCGCTTAAGCTTTATGGGGTAGTCTTTATCCCTTATGGCATAAGGGATAAGACGTGATTTATGCATGTAATGGATTAAACGACCGAAACCGACGAGCATGTATGAAGAGATCGATGAATGTGGATGAAGCGAAAGAGGTATGTCAGGATCGTAGCAAGTGGAACAAAGTAGTCACTGCCTACCCCTATATGAAAGAGGCGTGACTGTATGTATGGATTAAAACAAAACCGACATCTGTTCTGGTTGGAGCTTGTTTCTCATTAGCATATCGTAAATAAGGCGGCAACGCTTCAGCAATCAGCTCTCAGCGCCCTACATCTTCGCAGAGCTCTCGCGAGGCGTTTAAATATTCATTAATTGATGGCAATAGACTCGTGCGTGTTTAGTCGCTATATACCCGCATATATTCCGCCAATAAACTAAGCTAGTAACATAATAAGGGTAAACCGGGCGGTAACTCAGTAAGACAAACGCGGAAGCTCTCCCGATGGGAAGACAATACCGTATATTCTCGATGCAGTGTCGGGTGCTGTCGCGCGCTCGTGATCGCGCTAATACGACACCGACAATTTGGTACACACTGGATTTGATAATAGGACCCTGGCTCAAACCTTGCACCTGGCTTTAACTCCCGAAATCGAAATATGAATTCCAAATTCTATGTCTGTTCTTATACTGTTCAGGCTTTACGGTTGTGGAATTCCTTGCCCATAATCATAAGGCGCGCTAAATCTTTACCCATATTTAAAACTATGTTGAAGGAGCACTATTTGTCATGTTGTGCATGAATCTTGTAGCTGGTTTTTTTTAGGTATGTGTGTATGTGTCTATTTATATCTTCATTTATTATAAATGTGTGTTTATGTATAAAGTATTCCACCAAAAACATTCTGTAAAAAACTTGCCAAGTCTCGATGGAGCTGCTTGTTTATCTCTAAAAAGTAATGAAATCTAGACAAAGTCGTGCCAAGTCTAAGGTTCCTTACTGCGATTTCTTTATTATTATAGTTAATGTTGTGTGACATGCCCGTTGAAGGGTACACAAGGGTACAAAACCAGGTGCTCCATGACACCATTGCACCAATCTGTCGCCAGAACCCATTGACGATGGAATATGCCTATACATAAGTATTATTGAAATACGCAGCTTTATCAAGCCTACAATTGGCTGGTTATTGAATCAACGTTGTCCAAGTGGCAATTTTTGCACATTGATTCCGAAAAACTCAGAGCTGCGAGCCCGGGATTCGAACCCACGACCCTCTGCTTGAGAGGCCACAGGTCAATCCACTAGGCAACCACGGCTAAAAGTAGTTATCTCTTAAATATGCTACTAGCGTACAGTTGGTTCCGGACTCAATTCTAAAAGAAAAGAAAGTATCTCAAGAGTAACAGGTGTTTCACGTGCTTCGAAATGGCCTAGCGACCTCTATCGGCACAAGCTTGCTAACCCGGTCACAACGCGCTAACCCATTGCTTACTTTTGTGGCGGCATTCATCCTTTTCACACTGTATAAGTTAGAGTAGGACGTGAGAGTCACGTAGTCGGCATGTGCGGCACTGGCGCAGCGCCAGGCTAACCTTTTACTATAGCAATTCTCTTAATGCATCCTTTTCTTACTGGTATTGTTAGAAAGAGACGCGAGCGGAGTGCGATAAATCTTGAAGGTATTCACGAGCCATTAAGGCATGCCGGGGTGGCAGTTTGATGGTCACAGCCTAAGAAGAACGACCCTGTAATTAACTAGCAAATCGTTCACGCTTTACTAGTAAAATGTATGCTTATAGAAATGAGAATGAATATCTTCCATGCTGTTCTGGGAGTAAAGAAAAAACATAGAATGTACCAGTTGCTTCTCTGCCCGCGCAGATGGTAAAAGCCCATCGAGGGAATGGGCGGCAATGTTAGGAATCATGTTATAGGCGATGCGGCTAGCAACCCATCACTATTTTGATTCACCTGTCCACCTATATGCCCACAATCAAGGTTTTGTTACCTTAGGCACTGTCTTCCTTGTAAGGGATAAAGACGTGATTATATGTATGTATGTATGTATGTATGTATAGAAATGAGAAATTTGCAAAATGTGGTGCAAATGGCGTAAAACCTTTGTTTGCAATTCATTGACTCCTACAAATCCCAGTAGATTACTATATACTCCTAACCGTGGTGTTTTTTTAGATTCTTCTATGCTGGTCTGGGAGTAAAGAAAAAAATTAGAATGTACCAGTTACTTCTCTAGATGGTAAAAGACCATCAAGGGAATGGGCGAAAATCTTAGGAATCGTTTATAGGCGATTTTGATTCCCCTTTCCGCCTATACGCCCATAATCATGCTAAACGTGGCCTTTTAGGTCTTACCTTAGGCTCTGTAAAGGATAAAGACGTGATTTATGTAGGTATGCATGTATTTTTAGATTCAAGCACGTTTAGGTTTATTTTTGCCCAGAACTCCAAGTGGCACAGTCTCGGTTCTCAGAAATTATTTCTTTGTATATTATGAACAAATTTCACAATGGCCTCCGCGACCGATTCGCTTTATAATTGTTTCTTCAAAAAACCTATTGTTTTATTTTTGCTCTGCGACAAAGTAACGGTTCTTATTTGAACAAGAAAATTGGAAAGAAGTCCGTTCTCTCGAACAAATAGTCACAAAGCCGTCTGAAAAAGCACTTAGGAAAAAACCTCCCGCCCAGCTGCCGTACAAACGTGTTTTAAATCTATAACAAGGTAGCGAATACAATGAATCTAATTTTAAATATATTCTAGTTTACTTTATTTTTCTTGTTTGTGTTTGTTTATCTGAAGTTGCTTTTTGTTACCTATTTAAACTGATCCCATCAAAAACATAAGTAAGTAAGTTAGTAAGTATATGCTTTATTGTACAGTTATGAAGAAACAGAGACAACAACAAGAAATGAAAGCAAAGTTCAATATTTAAAATATGCATCGTTACTGACTTCGGCGAAAATTGTGAGTAGACAATCTTGCATTCATTTTACATGGGATGTAATTCAATTTCAAGAGCCTTGGCTAGTTTTACTTACAGGCTATACTATGTTAGTCTATAATTACTTTTCTAAAATTTTGTTTGTTGATAAAAATCAGTGAGTCAGTCACAAAATTGTCGGTTTTTGAACGTCAATATCAGTATTAATGTTTGAGCTACATTTATGAAATTTTGCATTTTAAACAAGCTTTAGGGGCTCAATAAATGTGTCAAATTACATGTATGTAGGTTAAATAGGTTCCGAGTTGTGAAGGGGTCAAAAGTATATAGGTCGAATGGATCAGCAGCGTCGCCAGTTCCTTTTACTTTGATCTTGGCTGACACGCTCCCGCGTGTCTAGATATTTGTATCTGTTTATATCATAAATAAGTATATTTCTTTTCTCCTTAGTCTCTTTATGAACGTGTATCAATCATTACAGTATTATAAGCTTTTTCCCAGAGTTCATGGCTACAAGCCGCGGAACGTTTTACATCAGATTGTTTTTTGTCAATTTAAGTCTCCTAATTTGTCTGTAATTCCTCTCGGAGGTGTCAAAGATATGGGCAAACAGCGGTATTGATTCATCGGAGATGTTTACGCGCCCCGTTGGCCGCGACGGTGGAGGAAACCGCTGCATCATCCAACAATCCTCAATCAAATGAAAAGCGAAACGTCTACGTTTGATGGTCAAAAAACGGGTCATGAAAATATGTTTGTGAATTATGTTAGTAAAAAAATTACATCATCATTATCATCTGCTGGTCACAGGTTTCCCGTCGTCATGTGAGGAATTGAGCTGTAGTTCTCACGTGCTGCTTTACAGGTGTATGAAAGTTTCTGTGCGACCATTCTCTGCACCCGAAAGCCCGTGGTATACTTCAATGTCATTTTGCACTAGCACCGTATGCGCAATTTTTTTGGTGTTATACACGTGCATGTGTGGTGGTGCTTGGTTACAATCAGGTGACCTACTAACTTCTTGGGTTCCCTATTTCATAAAAAGTGATTATAGCCTGGATCACAACATGTTTGAAATTCGCACGGTAACAACTTTTGCTCACTTAACATATTCGTGAACCGTAAACCAGAGCGACTTTGATGTACGGGGACTTTAAATAGTAGTTATTTTTCATTTGCGTTTATTGCTTCCAATCGATGTCTTCATCGACCGCCTTTGAGTCTATATGACAAACATTCACCGTATACGGACTATATCGATTTTATAGCAATTTTAAAACGATCAAAGCAGCCCTAAAATTATCAAACCCGGGCGGTTTATGTATTAACATTAAAGTTTCCTGTATTCATGAGATTTATTATACCCTCGACTTATACAGAACGTGTGTATATCGACTGGCGAGATAAACATATCTACCGTATGTCTGCTTTCACGAACGTTTCTGCTTTCATGCGGAATATTGCCGCAGGAAACCGGAGGAGCGTCACCAGCGTCGATTTGTTTCAAATAAGTCTTCATAGAAATGTCTTTTAATTAGGATCTGCCAACGGCCAATTACCGAGCTTATTAAATAAGGAACACCGGGTCCTCAGATCGGCAGTAACGACTCCCGTCTTATTTACGAGCTCCTTTATTTATACATTTAGTCTCAGAAGCGATGTAGCTATATATAAATACTCGTAATAAGGAAGTACTTTGTATGTTGGGGCATGCGTAATTGAAATGTAATAACATCAATGCTCAATGATTTGCTTGCTAAATTAAATGGCGGCGGGATTTTCTTTTATCTTAATTTCTTCGACTTCGTCGGCGCTGAATTAAATTTTTATTCCAACCAGCTTGGCATTTCCCGATACTCCCAACAATTAATTGAGTTATTACTACCTATTGATACAAATCCTTGACAAATTATATATTAAAACCTTCCTCGTGAATCACTCGGTCTATTGATGAAGCTGCATGAAAATCCGTTTAGTAGTTTTTGAGTTTATCGCAGACAGACAAACGCGGCGGATTTTGTTTTAGAATATGTAGTGATGAAATTTCCATTCGAAGCGTCTGTTGTTAGTGTGTTCTCAGTTTTTATTAGTCAATACGTTTAGATGTTAGTTAGACATCGGAATGCTGAGTATTTAAGACTTAGACTCCCGTCTACCCCGTAAGGGCTTTTACCATCAGGGGCCCGACTTTTGAAAGCACATTGTGTGAAAATACCACTCGAAAGTGGTGAAAAATTGTGCTGAATTTCAAATACGAGTAGCATAGAAGACAATCACAGCTCTAATTAATCTTGTGAACTAGTCAAAACTTTGATTAGAGCTGTAGCTTTGGAGATATAAGCTGATTTATACCACTTTCGAATGATGTGCTTTCAAAAACCGGGAAGAGGTGCAGCTGGTGCATTTAATGTTTTTTCTTAGCTCCCAGACCAGCATAGAAGCTCATTATTATTTATTAACGGTGGATATTCTCATTGCGCAATTCCGAATGGCACTTGGCAGGCTTTTTAATAGTATAGCGCGCGGCCATTTCCCGCAGTGCACTCCGCGCGCCGCGACTCCGCAATGGTTGCTAATTTCCCCCGAGCGCGGCTCATACATACACTAATGACATTATACTAGCACGTGCGTATCAAACCACTACACCTATGTTCCAACATTGCTGTCACACAAGTACTGAATCCATACTAACATTATGAATGCGAAAGTCTCGATAGACAAGGTATGTTACCTGTTCACGCGAAATTTGGTGTGGATATAGTTATGGTTCCAAGAAAGGACATAGAATACTTGAAGATGCACGCACACACACGATTTGGTGTTGACACACAGATTTTAAAATGATGTCATGAGTCATGACATCCACATTCGAATACGAAGTATTTGATACATAAATCACGTCTTTACCCTTACGGGGTAAACAGAATCTAAGACAACAAGACCTAAAGGCCACGCTTAGCATGATTGTGGGCGTATAGATGGCAAAAAATGGTATCAAAATAGTGATGGGTCGCTAACCGCATCACCTATAACATTATTCTTATGCTCATTCCCTTGATGGGCTTAACCCATCTGCGTGGGAAGAGAAGCAACTGGTATACTCTGTTTTTCTTTACTTCCAGACCAGCATGGAAGTATTTGATATAAACAAGTAAAACGGCAAAGTGTGCTTAGATATAGTGTGGATATAGTTTATTAGTTATTAACAGTAACATCTTTACATGTGAAAAAAAAAGTTTTCCATTTTTTTATTTGAAAAATTCCCCCAGAATGTTTTAAAGATGCGATACCCTACGAGTAGATATAACTCATGCTCTAATTAAGCGTTGGCCACTAACTTTTTTGTAGGCGTTTTATTAACATATAGTCCAAAATATAAATTCGATGCAGGCGAAGTCGCGGGTGAAAACCAGGTTAATATACGTACCAATTTAGTGGGTACGCGGCGGCGAAAAGTAAACGTCGTCAACAAAACATCTCGCGCGAGCAGGCCATTCATCAACCTTTCACGTTATTTTTATAAGCGAGTGAGCATCGGAAAGATCATAGAACCGTCAAAGGGGCTGATAGCCGGTCCCCCGCGGCGACGCGTCATATCTGTCGGGGGCCATTAGCGACGACGGAACCCTCGTCACGTGGACCCCGCGCACGGACCCACACAAACAATAAAAACGCGACTTCATTTTAATGTTTGTCGTCGATTGTTCCAGGTGCTTCCTTCCGGGGCATGTTGTAGTGTAGAGCCAGTTTATTAGTCCGGGAGTTCGACCTGTGCTCCCTTTTTAACTCCCACGCATACATAAAAGATACTGGAAGAGATCCCTTTTAGGGATAAGTTCGCCTTTGTGCATGTGTGTTGTCCTGGATTCATCTTTTTCTTGTGTTTTATGTACAATAAAGAGTTATACATACATACACAAATCACGTCTTTATCCCTTACGGGTTAGACAGAGCCTAAGGTAACAGATACCTACAGGCCAGATTGCAAGCAAGATTGTGGGCATATAGGTGAAAAATGAAATCAAAATAGTGATGGGTTGCTAGCCACATCGTCTAAAACATCCCAACGCAAAAAAAGGGGTAATAGGTACACGTAACGTCGATGCTGTGTGTCTGTCTGTGGCATCGTTGCTCTCGAACAGATGGGCCGATTTCGATGCGCTTTTTTCATTCGAAAGCCAGTTTCCTTGCGTTTCTTAATCATGTTTGGTAAAAAGCTGTCAGTTTGACGGATACTAGCTCTTTTCCAAAATGATGTAAGACATACATACCCGTGTCACATACACATACACAAATCACGTCTTTATCCCTTACAGGGTAGACAGAGTCTGAAGTGACCTAAAGACCACGTTTAGCATGATTGTGGGCGTATGGATGGAAAGGAGAATCAAAACAGTGACGGGTTGCTAGCCACATCGCCTATATAACCATGATCCCTAAGATTTTCGCCCAATCCCTCGATGGGCTTTACCATCTGCGCGGGAAGAGAAGCAACTGGTGCATTCTATGTTTTTTCTTTGCTCCCAGACCAGTATGGTTTAGTCGTCGATTTAGTTAAACACACACAAACCAGACAATGTCCGTTTACGCAATATATTCGGCGTAACATAAGCATTGTTATGTTGAATGCATCCCTTTGTCTTGCTGTGCGTGTGTATACATAGCAGTACATATATGTATACAGGGTACGTGTGTGGTGCTATTTGCCCGGGTTAGTATTGCACAATATCGCACCTGGCCGACCGGTGAGGGCGTGCATATCAATCGATACGGAATAGGCTTAGTTCCACGCAATTTGTGGAGATCCACTTACACGATCTAATTAATGAAAGCTCCAGGAACCTAAATAATGTGCCCTTTGTGGGCTACTGGCTGGGTTCAAGCCTCGATGTACATAGCTGTTCCAGCTGTTCGTCAGTTGCTCTGTCCAATTTAACCTTTTCGACGCCGACGACCTATATATACGTCCCATTACTTCAATGCAAATGCTTTTATTAATTGGGTGTAGATTTTTAAATGTCAGTGAAAATTAGAACACAATCATAGAAAAAAAATCGAAAAGTAAAGCTATGGATGGGAATCGAACCCGGATCCTCGTCATTCCGTGACTTGTGCTATACCCCTACACCACCCATAGCTGGTGGGTAGTCTCCGAATTTTTCTACCCGTTACTAACTGTCACTTGACCTTTTTGTTACTATGCGAATTTTTGTCGCTAAGCGTCATCTGTTTGAATGATGTGTCTGTACGACACAATCACAAACTCCCGTGGAACATCTACTGCTCACCAGGGACGAGAGAAGGCGCTGACTTGAATTGAATTGATTGGTTGAATTGGGTTTAGGTTCAACTTAAGGCATCGCAATAAAGATGTCTGGCGTATGGTTGACGTCTCTTGTATTTGACGTGGAGGCGAAAAGGTTGAAGCATTATTACATTATTACAAGCTTTTCACTAATTTGTAATGTATATTGCGACTCAAGTTTGAAGCAGATATCTTCATCCGATTGAACTGAAATTTTGCATACTTACTTGTGTAAGTCAGATGACATTATAATAATCTGGTAGTAAAATTCTGGTGGTCCAGCCATGGCCGTCTCCGCGGGAGGGAACTCTTCAACTGTTGGTCCGATTGACTTGAAATTTGGTCCAGATGACAATGAAAGTTTAGTCAGCAAAAAAAGTTGGATGAAAAATGAAATTTTTGACAAACTTATACCGGTTTTCGATCGCCTACATAAAACACTATTCATTTTTACATACATACTTAAATCATGTCTTTATTCCTTACGGGGTAGACAAAGCTTAAGTTAAAAAGACCTAAAGGCCACGTTTACAATACAATACAATACAAATACTCTTTATTGAACACCACAAATCAGTACAAAACAATACAGAAACAAAGAACAAAGTAGACAATAGGCGGTCTTATCGCTTAATAGCGATAAGACCGCTTCAGATTTTTAGCATGATAGACGTATAGATTGAAAGGGGAATCAAAATAGTGATGGGTTGTTAGCCACCTAGCCTAAATATAACATGATTCCTAAGTAGGGTTGCCACTTTTTAGTGAAGGTAAAATAGTATTTTTTCAAAAAATTGCAAAATCGGAAAATCGAAAAAAAAAATAGTACACATCATATTTTTAGTCATTATTTGTTTTTCTTTGAGACCAAAACCAAAACCAAAGCAAAGACGTAAATGCGTTTCGTTTTGAAATTCTCAATGCTGCGCTGTGGGTGCATTCCAGTCGCATATAATTAAAAAAGAGCGAAAATTGAACTACCGATGACATTATAGTATAATTCGTACTATAATTATTATTTTTCTATAACATATAGTACAATAGACTGAAATATAGCACAATACTATTTAATATAGTAACAACTACTACACACTTGCAGAACAAGTGGCAACCCTATTCCTAAGATTTTCGCTCATTCCCTCAATGGGCTTTTACCATCTGCGCGGGAAGAGAAACAGCTGGTACAATCTATGTTTTCCTCATGATGTGAGCCTGAAATACGCATCTTTCCAATACCTGCGTACCAACAAATACAAACCTATACTTATGCATACGGGAAGGACTGGCGTGGGCACGAGCGGGCCATTTTAATCCATTAGTTGTCTTTATTGGCCCACATCCGCGATACCGAGGCTCCATATTTAATCAGAGAGAGGGATGCCCTCACCGATATCGTTATCGGGTATCGGGTATCGGGTAGGCCCCGATGCGCACGTCGGTTGCGGTTTCATCTAGTGCTTAGTTTGAGCAATATGTGGTAACGTGTGTGTTCATTAGCATACGTACGTGAAGCTTGAGCCGAGAGAATATTTAGTGACGGGCAGAGGTATCTTGCGTTTGGAAGTAAACAAAAAATGACTTGAGCTTTTTGGCATTCAAAAACGAATTCAAAGTGATTATCGTCGTTTCATCACCATTTCCACCAAGATATGATTTATGTATGAGTTTATTTGTCACACAACTGATCGTGTTAAAATCTGTTATACTTTGAGATCTTGCAAAGGACGCGGCGTAGAATGGTTTTTTTATAGTTCCATCAGTTTAAACATTTGCCAACAGCAATTTTAAATTTCAGAAAAATCTTTACAGTATTCAATAAAACCAACCCAACCAACCACCTGCCGAAGTGTTCTAGATTCATTTTATGACGCAGTGTTAATAGCTTTCGACACCACGTCTACCAGCTATCCATAAATTATAAATAAATCTCCTCGCAAAACCCCTAAACCATCAACAGCTGGTTGTCCCGGGCCACCCTCACCCCCCCCCCCCCCCCCCCCCTCCTCGCGTTCACAGCCCCGCCGGGGCCCGGTGCACTCGCTTGGGTCATCGTGTTAGGTGCGTCACTTCGCTTCCATGGCTCTGCATCACAGTGGCCAGTTTAAGCCACTTTTCGGCATGTATCACATATACAGAATGCCTACGTGATCTTAGTAAAGTAGGTAGGTAATATAAGAACCCGTTTCCAATTGAACAGTCTTCCCGTTCAGCTGAGAACCGGCTATTTATAGCCCCGCCGCGATCTCGGATTGAAATATAAAGGTGCGGCTGTCAGCAAGTCAAGTACACTACTCACCCAAACTGTTCCCCGAATTAAAGGTGCAAAAGGTAGACGTTAGGAATTAGGCCGCCCTCGCGGATGACCCATAAAACTGGTCCAACAAGCGCCGAGACGAGGGTCAATTTATCGGTTCATCGCGCGCCGCCCGAGCCCTCGGGGACAATTCGTTCCTGTTTTAATTTCCGACTCCGGCGAAAAACTACAACCGCTAAAATGTTGCATTCGTCTTCGGGACGTCCGGCGCCTTGTCGCGGGGGAAACGACCCACTTTACAATGCGAAATACACTAAGTCGGGCGAGCGTAGCGAATTTATAGCACGGACGGGAATGTGTCTTGTTTCTTGGGACTGCAAAATGCCGCACACGGCCGCAGCGGCACCGGGCCGATGCCATCTCCCTGTTTTTAGTTCCCGCACGCGTGGCAGGAATTCTAATTTGAGGTGACGCCGCGCGCCAGGCTGCGAGACTCCGGCTCCATATTAGCTCTCTGGGCTCAAATCTAGGGCGGCAATGTTTGGACACAGACACGCGCGCGGCGCGGGCGAACCTCGCGCGTCCTGCTCGCCTGAACTCGCTCCTCCCGCGCACTAGGATACAACTCATTTCAGAAAGCCGCTGTTTCCACTTAAGCCGTTGCGGTTTCACGTTCCTCTATCTTGTCTAACAGGGGTACAGTCATCTGGCGCGCGATAGCGCTCATTCTAAGTGAGACTGCATGCTAGTTTACAAAGTTCGCCCTGAAACAGATTTGTGTGTCCCGAGGGCTTAGGCGATCTCAGATCGGAACGCTCGTGAGACTCCAAGGCGCCGGCTGCGGCGGCTGCACAGATAATCGATGCTGGCCTAGAGCCGGGACAGGCTGTAGTGTGTCGAGCGCTCAGCGCGACGGGGGCAATCCCGAGAGCTGATTTAGCAGAGTTTATTTGCAGGGGGGTGCAAACAGCTCGTTTCTTCCCTGCGTATTTACCGAGCCATTACTTGCCGCTCGCGCACGCCTTTTAAACAGAATAAGTTAATTCAGAATGAGTGAACTGTTTATGTCTTATTGGTGATATATATCATTTTTGAACATAAGAAGAGTCACCGAAGCAAATTAGAAAAGTAATAAAAGTTTGGCTTTCTATACCGCTTGCCACATAAAATAAAAGAGCTTGTTTGTTTATTTTCGACTTATTTAAGAAAATCGTTGAAATAAATTATCCTTCTTCCCACCGCTTATCTCAAGGATTACTGCGTCTGCAATTTTGAAATAAAACAGGACAATCTTTAATAAATATTTGCTCCTAATTTAGTGGGGGCCAGCATCGCACATTTACGCGAGCACGCGGGATCCGAGATCCGCGATTCCGTCTCGCATTTGCCTGGTGTTTTGTTCTTATCCAAATTAATTAGCGTTACTAGTTCCTTACTTGACAAAATTAGTTATTCAGAATGTTTGTCTCAAAATTTTCAGCCTGCAAACTTGCATGAAGGTTAATTTTTTTTTCCCATTTATATTTACTCATAATAAACACTTACCTATCCTATAGCAGAGAGAGCTTGGTATTCGCGTGGGGACGCCAGCGGCGCGTGGCAATAACGCCGCACCGCGTTCAAAGGATTTCATTGGTTAAAGCGATGAGTTCCAATTCGCGTGCATCGAATTATTAGCTTATGAATGCGAATATTTCGAATTGATTCCCAGCACTTCATGAATACCCTGAGCTAAGCTTTGAATTTCATGAAGAAATTGAGCTGCCAATTGCGAATAAACCAATTATTTTTTATGTTTATTAGATTATTGATTGACTGTGGAAGCCTAGTTCGATCTATCGCCTCTCAAGCGTCGAAGTTCAAACGCAGGCTCGCACCTCTGAGTTTTTTGGAATTTGGAGCTTTCTTTAAAATCATATGAACTTCTTCTTTCTTCCATGCTGGTCTGGGAGCAAAGAAAAAACATAGAATGTACCAGTTGCTTCTCTTCCCGCGCAGATGGTAAAAGCCCATCGAGGGATTGGGCGAAAATCTTAGGGATCATGTTATATAGGCGATGTGGCTAGCAACCCATCACTGTTCTGATTCCCCTTTCCATCCATACGCCCACAATCATGCTAAACGTGGTCTTTAGGTCTTGTCACCTTAGGCTCTGTCTACCCCGTAAGGGATAAAGACGTGATTTATGTATGTATGTATGTATGCATATGAACTTTCTAGTGAAGGAAATCGTCATGTCTGTGTACACTGAGGCAATTCCCAGTCCCAGCGTAGCGGAGTTGGTTCCCGAGCAGGGCCTGGCCGCGAGCCAGCGCGGTGCATTAGCGCCACCGGGCGCTCCGGTACGGAAAAATGCCCGGGACTGCCGCTCCGCCCGTTATGAAGTCAACAAACCGATTAAGCCGTACGCTAACCGGTTAAAACCCGGACCGTATACAATATACTAACTATTGCATTGTCTGCATTCGTCGCGTTGTTTTTGTTACGCCGTAGATTATAATGAAGTGATCAACAGTCTTTCATACAAACAGTAATAAAACTAAGGTAAGAACTAGAGTAAAGAAAATTTCTTTCAACGCCCTAAATAAGGTTCAATGTTGTAATTATTACGGCTTGCTCGCCCATTTTGCTTGCCCATCTAGCAACCCATCACTATTTTGATTCCCTTTTCCATCCATACGCCCACAATCATGCTAAACGTGGTCTTTAGCTCTTGTTACCAAAGGCTCTGTCTACCCCGTAAGGAATATTATGTGTATGTACCTTACTATTTTTTTTTTATATGAATAGGAAGGCAAACGAGCAAGTGGGTCACCTGATGGTAAGTGATCACCACTGCCCATAGACACCCGCAACCCCGGAGGGATTGCAGATGCGTTGCCAACCTAGAGGACTAAGATGCAATGCCTCTTGTGCCCGTAATTTCCCCGGCTGTCTTACTCTCCACACCGGAACACAGCAGTGCAAGCACTGCTAATTAACTGCAGGATTAGCGAGTAAGATGGTGGTAGCGATCCGGACGGACCTTGCACAAGGCCCTACCACCGGCGAAACTATTACTATTTAATTTACGAAACGACTTGTTACCAATTTAACTTGCATAGTCGCGATACCTCTTCCATTGAAAGCGCTCCATTCTTCATCGTTAAAAACGGAAACTAACTCAAAGCCTATTCGGATAGTTCTGTTCATCCGATCGCGCCCGGCGACCGGCCCGTAATCCGGCCGCCGCCAACTTTCCTTATTAAACGCTGTAAATCTGCTCGCTCATATTGGAACTGCGATCCAACTCGCAATGAACTATTACCTAATGCAGCTCGCAGACTAATACTTGGTTGGGGACGTTAAGCGTTTAAATTTCAACTACCGCTTTCAAGTGATTATAATACGTGCGGCGCTAACTCCACCGCCTTATTCGGTAATGAAGACCTTGTAGATTGTCATTTATACATACATACATAAATCTCGTCTTTATCCCTTACGGGGTAGATAGAGCCTAAGGTAACAAGACCTAAAGGCCACGTTTAGCGTGATTGTGGGCGTATAGGTGGAAAGGGGAACCAAAATAGTGATGGATTCCTAGCTGCATCGCCTGTAACATGATTCCCATTTTCGTCCATTCCCTCGATGGGCTATTACCATCTGCGTAGGAAGAGAAGCAACTGGTACATTCTATGTTTTTCCTTTGCTCCCAGACCAGCATGGAAGGCATTTATTATTTATTTATTCTTTATTTTACATTGTCATTTACGATGATAAAAAGTTATATGCTTCCATGCTGGTCTGGGAGCAAAGAAAAAACATAGAATACTCTTACCGCGCAGATAGTAAAAGCCCATCGATAGAATGAGCGAAAATCATAGGAATCATGTTATAGGTGATGCGGTTAGCAACCCATCACTATTTTGATAACATTTTTTGCCATCTATATGCCCACAATCTTGGCCTGTAGGTATTGCCAGTTTGGGCTCTGTCTACCCTGTAAGGGACGAAGGCGTGATTCGTGTATGTGTGTTATGTGTATGTAAAAAGGTTACTTAAAGTGAATTCATAATTAAAGGAAGTCTTTGTCCGAAGAGATAATACAGCCGCCTTCGCAAACTACTCCCATTTAGTATCAAAGTACTAAATGTAAACTTCAGACGTCGCGGAACTAAATAACATAATGAGGCAGGAACCGAAAGAACCAATTAAGAAGCGAATGAAATACTGTCCGTGTACTTTGAATACTATTTTCATGTGTTATGCTATGTAATGAATTCTTATACATACATACATACCAGTGGCGTGGCGTCGAACTCGATACCCACCGGCTCGCCTATTTTAAGGCAGTTGGGCACTTTATTGTGAAGAATTAGAGGAAAAGTCTAGTTAAATTCCCTTTTGACGCTACGCCATTGATACATACAGACATGACATAAATCACGTCTTTATCCCTTACGTAAGACATTGCCTAAGGTAACGACCTAATGGCAAAATTTAGCATGATTTTGGGCGTGTAGGTGGAAAGGGGAATCAAAATAGTGATGGCTTGCTAGCCGCATCGCCTATACCATGATACCTTAGATTTTCGCCCATTCCCTCGATGGGCTTATACCATCTGCGCGGTAAGAGAAGCAACTAGTACATTCTATGTTTTTCTTTAATAACAGACCAGTAAGCCTTAAGTATAAAAGCAAACGATGAAGCACGCTTGTCTAGTAGATGCATCTTCACCTTTGGTTTAAAGAGCTATAAAAACACGTGTCGTTTTTATTGAAACTCTGCCACATTACCTCCATAATGATCATCGTCACAGCACGAACTTATACCCGCGTTAATGACTTGACTTAACCAGCTAGTTTCTTCGATAAATCTTTCCGCAACAAAGAAGCAATTTGCATAAACCCACGCGATCACACTCGCCTCGCTCCGAGCCACACTCCAGATCTTGAAGATTGATAAACTTCGAAGGGAAACTAATAAACCTAATTATCTCGGAAAGACTAGCGTTTTCGATCCAATTAACTACCTACTCTACACTCGGTGTTATTAAAGCCTCTACAACCGCTCCGGTAAATATTTAGCTCGGGGATGAATCGGATTTCACTCTGTGAGCTGATTTAATTATTCAGCGGGATTCTTTGTTGCGCGGCCGCCGGCGCCGGCGCACGGCCGCCGTTTGTACGTGGTTTTGGTTTGAAACAACTGTTTGTGTTTGTCTGTAGAGGTTATCAGCAATGCCACGCTTATCAATTTGTTCGCAATTTAGAGGCCATTATAAACGTTTACACGCAGTCAGGAACGCAAACTCCACCCAGTCCACTTCCACTTTCCACCTCTACGCCCTCAGCGTCTTGCTAAACGTGGCCTGTAGGTCTTGTTACCTTAGGCTCTGTCTACCCTGTAAAAGATAAAGACGTGATTTGTGTGTGTGTGTGTGTGAGGAACGTAAAATACCAGTTACTCCACCATAAGGTCGACCGCGGGGCTCCTATTTCTATTCAGTTTGCCCTTCGGTCATTTGTAGATACCTAACAAACCTAACCTAATTTTACTATTTCTAGTGATGATTTATTGCTGTATTGTTATTGCCAGAGCCTTCTGCGTTTCTGGCACTTTGCGTTCCTGGCCTTTTGGGTTTCTAGCTCTTTTTTTAGGTTGAACTGACAGTTTGTATTCCAGACAAGATGCTTGTAAACGATTATGTCTATCCCCATTAAATACCTATTATGTACTTAGCTTTTTAACAAATAGTACTCTCTACTACGTAGCTGTTAACACTGTCATTGTGTCCGCAGTGTCTCAACAAGTCCAGAGCAGGCAGGCTGTCTCCGCCGCGCGCACAGCGCAGTTAATTTCCTTAGCCAAATAGCCGGCGCCGCTCACCACTCCAACTAAACTAACTCCCATATAACCTTTATGTAGCGAGAGCGGATAAAGTATTTTCTCTCCTCTACCATTTTTAGAATATATTTCAAAGCCGGCGCCGTCGTATTGTGCTCTAAAACGATTACACAATCGGTAAATTCTAGAACGCTGTACGTTTAGGCGTCGAGTTTACGGATGATTGTTTCTACAGATTTGACTCGCAACGACAGTTTCCACGTCGACGAGCCGTCTAATTACGTACAAGAGTTATGAACTAGCTGCAGCCATAACTAAAACAACAAGTTTGAGTTTAATTCGAGTCCGCGGAGCGGCCGAGCGCCGAGTGTCGCGGCGGCCGGGGCGGCCGGGCCGCGGGCGCTCTGAGCGAGCTCAACCCGCTCTCATATTTATTTTGCGGCGGCCGGCGCGGCCACTGCTTGCTCATTTTTATTACTCTCTCATTTCCACTCGCCTGTCTTGTTTAATTAGGAAGGGTAGCGCTCTTTGCTTTTTATCTTTTAATACTTCAGCGTTTTGATTTTAATAGTGCACTCCGCACTGAGGGCGGCACTGTTGTTTAATTGCGGTTTTCCACTTCTATTCCAGGCAAAAGTAACTAAATATCATTATCTCTCTCCCGATTTATCATCGCGGGCGGCAAGGATCACCGCTTATCTTTACGACCCATGAAATCCTTTCGTTATGCACAATCTTGAATAAAATTATTTTAACGAGCTTGATATTGAATTACCTGAATGGCTCTCCTTTCGGAAGGAACCGCAAATCTGGTTTGTTACAATAATAGCTGCAGTCGTTAGCTTTTTGAGTATCAGGCGCGGCGGGGGTGCGGGCGGGGGGTTTCAGGTGGCGCTTATCTGTGTGTCGCTCGTTTCGCTAATTTCGCTGCAGAAGCGAGCCTCGAGCGCCCTCGGCTGGATAGCTCTCGGCGCGAGCCGGCTCTTTTCGGCGCTGCGTCCACTGCCGCGGGCGGCGCGCGCGCGGCGGCCCGGCGCGGCGCGGCGCGGCGATGGACGCGGCCCACCGCCCGCGACGAGCGCGCTCTAACGAGATTTTATCTCTTTACAGTGATGCCGCCGCTGAATTGTATTTCGTGTTCGCGGCGTCAGTTTGCACTCCACGAGCGCCAAATCCCGTGCAGCCTCGCTTGCTGACGCCGCGATTAAATCCAATCACTACGGTTTCCTTATCTCATTGTATCAGCTTCGATCGGGCCCTCGGCGTCTTTAGTGTTTCAACTGTATAATGCGACTTGGAAATATCTCGCTTCATAGACCCAAGTTCATATCGAGCGGCGAGATCTGCACCACTTAGCACAAAGTAGGAAAGTCTTTAAGGCTTGGTTTGACTTCCAAACTTTATTCATTCTAACCGAATACTTATTAATTATTACTGTTGCCGTAAACCGGGACTTTGATATTTTTAGGGCGACTTTGATAGTTTTAAAATTACTATAAAATCTAAAATGTGCACGTGCGGTGTTTGGCTGGTTGAAGAAAAGAGAATCAATGTAAACAATGATTGAAAGCAGTAAAAGCAAAGAGAAATGAATGATTTCGTCACTACAACTACTTTTTAAAGTTGCCCCGTAAATCAAAGTCACCACGGTTTACTGTTTATGATAAGACTTATTATTTCTATGCATGGCATGAACATCAATTAATTAACAATGCTACTCGTATATCTTTCCATGCAGGCTATGAACTAGTGATGGGCCGACTACGGTTTTTGCCGACTATCCGACTAGTGGGTTCCAAAAATGCCGAATAGTCGGCCGACTAGTCGGTGTTGCCGATCATTTTGAGCGCTCGTCAACTCTCTTTGTTTTTGCAGCCGTTTTGACAAAATTGTCCACCTTCGGCTACTTGCCAACACTCACGCATACTTCTGGGTCAAATGTAACCAAACTTTGCTACGTTTGATTTCAACTTACCGTGTTTTTACAAAATTTGTGTAATTTTTTACATTGCTTTAGAAGAATCTAGTCACTATGTTTTAACTATGCACCATTAAAAAAAATCAATAGACTATTCGTCAGTTTTAACCGAATAGTCGCCGACTAGTCGCCTACTATGAACATTAATTAACTGACCTCACACCCATTTGCCTCTTCTACCCCTTTGAGGAAAAATCGTGTGCCGGTACAATCATGTTCCTATTAATCACTGCACGAGAGCGCCCACTGAAACAAAAATACCTTTAACCAATTTGAGCTGATGATACAATTCATGAAATTTAACGGCGGCGATGACTGCGGAATATTTAATCCGCTCATAACCTTGTTGTGATAAAGCGTCATAATTAGTCGCGGGTAGGCTGCGTAAGCGCGTACGCACGGCAATCAGTCGCGGGGCGTCACGCCCGCGCGATAAATCCCGCGCCCCCCGCCCCGCCCCGCGCCGCGCTTTACGGCGCGCGTGACCGCCGCGAGTGGCCGCCGCCGTTTGTGCCCACATAAAAGAGGACTCCACTTAAGATACGGACGTAAACGGCTTCTTTACTTTTGTGGCGTTGTTACTTTGCAAACTTGTCCTTCTTGGTTTATTTCCGCAAAGCCACACGTGAGACCGCCGCCTCGCGTACAGCCACAAAGTGTATTAACACTTCGACAGACTAAGTACCTAATGTCAGATATTTTTGCTAGAAACTGTAGCATTGCATTTTCTGAACATTAGATACATAAGGAAGAGTAAACTTTTTAATAAGCCGGAGCGTCTGCTATCGGTGTCGCGCGGTATGCGGCGCGCGTCGCCGCCGTCTCATTTATTTCTTTTTAAATTAGAGCGGGACGTCACGTGCAGGCTCCGTGCGTCTCGCTCGAGTAATAATATTCATAATTCACTGTTATTAGAAGCGACGCGTGACTGAACTGCCGGCGACCAATAAAGGTGTCAGGCTGGGACGTGCCGCTGGCGCCTCTGCGATTGACACTTGTTAGCGCGGCGCGCCTCGCACGGCCGTCGGCAGCGCCACGGGTTACAGATGATAGTGAATAAAGGAGCTTCTGTGGGTTACCCGATGGCCAGTAAGCAGCCTGGTACATCAAAGTAGCATTTGAGAGCTTTTGCTTTATCTTAAAGCTAGAGGTCCTCACGGATACGCTTTGAACAGCTTGGATCTTTTATGTACGAGCTTTTACTTAACACATCGCGAAACAAAGTTTAGTTATGTATTTATAGGTACTATCAAATGAATGAAGAATTTTACTTCTTGATTTTTTTGTATTAATTTTTACGGTTTAACCGTTAGAACTTAAATTTCTAAACGTCACTGAAAATTAGAATATATATATAGAAAAATCCGAAAGTAAAGCTATGGCCGGCGTTTCCAAAAAAAGTCCAAACGAAAAATTTTACCAGAATAATGGTTTTCTTACTCAGAATCGTTTACCCTATCGGTTCACATACAAGACGAAGTGTATCCCAGATTTAACTATGGAATTTATTTTTCTCTTCGTCATGTTCCATAAATAGCCATAGGTATGGTATTAAAAAAAAGTGACGAACTGGAATGGAAAATTTGAAACACATTTTTTCTTGTCGAAGGATCGATAGGGCAAGCGATTCTGAGTAAGAAAAACCCAAAATAGTTAAATTCTAGAAAAAATGTTCACGTGGACTTTTCTTTGGAAAACGCTTATAAACCTGCTGGTACCTGCTATGGGTGGCGTAGCGGTATATCACTATCACGGATTGATGAGGCTACGGATTCGATTCCCGGTCACTGCTTTACTTTTCGGATTACTAAATATTCTTCACGAGCAAATGGTAAAAATGTACTTCACCAAAAAATAATTTTCCTTTTTATTTGATTTTTTAAAAACCACTAGGGTTAAAAATTTGGTGAAAGCACAGACAAAGTAAAAGGAAAATATCCTTCTCGCTAAGGGCAGCTTTACCATGCTTACCGGGCCACCCTTTTGTCTTTTAATTGCCTACGTTCGGATCGCCTCGTCCGCCGCGCAGGTACTTCGGCCCGGAGTTGGCAGCCCGACTCCCTGTAAACCCGGTGGCGGCAAACAAACTCCGCGCTATCTGCCGCCGCACTCTCGTTGAAGATTACTTCTAAATAATACGTCTCAACTATAATAATAAATCACGAGTACAATAGTTAACCGGTTCCGAAGAAAGTTCGTCTTTCTCTACGTGCCTTTGAGTCCCGAAATAATTGTGACGGGTGGAGGCGTGTGTGGCGGGGAGGGCATAATACAAATCCCGAGCATCGTATATCAAGGGCGGAATATCTTAAGCTATTGTGCGGTTACGTAAGCGGAAGTGTTGACTTCACTTTAGGCTCGTGCTGCGTTTGGCTGTTGCGCTGCTGCCCTGCTGGGGACCAGGTGAGGAGCTCTGCTGTCGCTTTTTTGTTGAGAAAATGACTGTGCGTGTCACGCGGCGAATTCTGTTTGGCATTGCTAGACTTTCCGAAAGCGCAAATAAAAAAAAAAGATAAATGAAACAGCCTTGTTTGTTCTCGAGTGTTAGTGTCTGTGTTCGTTACCCTTTCACGCTAAAATGGCTAATAGACAAATTGGAATCCGAATTTTAACAGTATTTGTTCACCCACATAATAAAGTTCAAAGCATTATGAAATTCAATATTAATAGAGCATCATTATAACTTGTACGCAGAACTGCGAACAGTTAAATGAAGCCGATAAAAACTACGCTACGCCGTGTCCATACAGTCGCACGCACTCCATGTGCAAACAAAATATCGCCAAGCAACTTGAGCTAAATACACGCTCACGACGCGACAATATTATCCGGCGTTACTTTGTTTTTCGCATAATTTTCTTTCTTCTGGAATACAAAATGTAGATAATAACAAATTAGTCGCACTGATACTGGCAAGACAAGTGTAAGCCACTGTCGGTCGAGTGTGCTGGCGCGAGCGAGCGCGGCACCACCGCGGGTCCCACTGGCTCCCCGCCAAGCGTTATGTATTCATGCTCGAATATTTCGCAGCGGGCACCGAATCCGCGGCCTCCGCAAACACTGCATACATTACTCCTAACAACTCACCTGAAGGGATAATAAGGGTTAGTAATATACTACAAAAACAATACGCGCGCTGATAGCGGACGGCCAACAGGGGTGGCCGGAGCCGCCGTGCAGCGGGGAGCAGAGTCGCGCTGTGGCTACGCGAGCGGGTATCGAGTTTATAATAGTATTTTTCTCAAACATTGTCGTAAATGTCGTCATTGTGTTCTAAGTAACAGAACACGAAGGGCCTTGTTGATGGCCGAATTACACTGCGGGCGCGATTTTCTGACCATAAATCGGATTGCTGGACATTTTCATTACACATAAACGGATAACTCACGTATAAAAAGTCGAGTGAGTCAGTGTTGTGTGCTGCCCTACATTTGACAATAGTAAAAATGACGATGAAAACGAGGGTAGTTGTGCGCCACTGTCAGTTGCGTCGAACAACCGCGCGAGCAGAGCGCTGGCGCGCAGTGTTCGTTTCGCTGCCGCCGGGGCGAGCGCGCTGGGAAGAAGGACTACGAAATAGTCCGAAACATGTCGAGCATCACTCGACTTTTTATACAGCCAAGTCGATGAGAGAAGTGCGCGTTTTGTTCGAGTCTAACGTTTTTATCAATGCCTCAAATAGTTTATGGTGATAGATGACATGAAAAAAGACTTAAGAAAAAAGGCGGGAACGTGAAAACCACCTAGATTGCGAGGAAGTTTAGTGCAAAATTTATTTTCATTTCCTCTCAATGTTTGAGAAAAACATTATATCTGCCTCAGCTGGAAGAGCAATTGCTGGATTCGTAACTCTAAAAAACACTTACCTGCGGTTCGTGTTTTTAAACAAGTTACGCATTCAACAATCAGCTACTTCCCAGGCCTCGGCATTAATCTACTGCTTAAGATGCAATATTAGCATGTTGGTAGGGTAGTTTCAGTCATACACTTGGAAAGGAACAATATCACTCGAAAGTACTGCCTTAAAAGCGGTGAAGAAATTAATTAATTTATTTATTTATTTATTATTGTTCGCCAACAGGCACAACACTATAAAGCTAAAAATAATCAATGTGTTAAATTTAACAAAAGAGCAATAACCCAAAGACAGGCAAACACAGCCAGCATTAATAACATATCAGTTAAAGTGTGGAACGTGGCTAAACTAAATTCAAACACTTAAGAGTAAAAACAATTCAAAAGGAAGTGTTACAAAACTAACTTACAAACTAGATTATGTTTAGTAGATGCTTAATAAATAAAAATAAAGACATCTCGACTTTAACTATGAGAGGACCGTGACATTAAAACGCTGAAAAGCAAACAGCAATTACCAATATTTTTAATTCATCTTTTGTTAGGTATTAATAATGATATCTTTGAGTGATGCGTTTTCAAAAATCGATACCGGCACGTCACCGCTATTGCTGAAGCTGCCTAAAAATGGTGGTTTCGTCGCTACGTGACTCGATAAAAGTGCACTGCTAGTCTTTCTCCTGCACCAATTAGAGGCCTATCGGTGTTGTCCCCCCCCCCCCCCTCAGCCCTCAGCCTGAGCACCGCCGCACTAATCCCGTTCCTATTCCAAGTAATTTATGAGAAAATTGAGAGCTCACTGATATTACTTTTTCACGACTTGGAGTCGTAAATCTTTCTTTCTTGTAGAAAAGGAATTTTCCGACTCAAGGACCAGCGTTATTTGCCGGATTAAAAATATCCTTATCAGAATTAACAGTTTTAATTTTGTAATTACTCTGTGATCCTGATTAAGGGTTAGAACAAAGCAAATATTTGGTGTCGTAGTTTTGTATGAAAAAAACATTTTTCCTGGACCTTGTGCAAAGTCCGTCTCGGCCGTTACCACCATCTTACTCACTAATCCTGCCACCAAGCAGCAGTGTTGTGTTGTGTGGGGGGTGATTTTTGAAATAAAGCACATATATGAAAATACCACTTTGCACACTTCTAATTTGAAATACGGAGTAGCTTAGAAGATACTTACGGCTCTCATTAATCTTGTGAACTAGCCAAAATTTTCACTAGAGCTGTACTTTTGAAGATATAAACAGATTTATACCACTTTCGAGTAGTATTTTCACACAATGTGCTTTCAAAAACCGGGCCCCTGGAGAACAAGACAGCCGGCGAATGTGCCAGCGAAAAGGCTATGTTAGGCCTCTTGATTGGCAACACCTCTGCAATGCCCATAGACACTTGTGTAGCTTACCATCGGTTTACCCACTTGCTATCCATTTCCTACTATTATTATAAATGCGAAAGTAACTTTGTCTGTCTATCTGTCTGTTACGCTTTCACGCATAAACCACTCAACCGATTTTAATGAAATTTGGTACGGAGGTAGTTTTAGTCCCGGGGAAGGACATAGAACAGTTTGTATCCCGGAATCGTAGTTCCTGCGGGATAGCGATAAGCGAATTCTGCGCAGACGGAGTCACGGGCAATCGCTAGTAAGTAATATATCTCAGCTAGACTTAGTTTTCAATATTTGAACTTTTTTTAAGAACTTGCAACTAGCGCGATTTTTAAGTCAGTGATGCCTCGCTGAGCGAGTGAGCGCAGGCGCTGAGCTGCGTCCCGCAAAATCTGGTTAGCGAACTTTACTTCGAGTCGGGGATAAAGTATTACCTACTTAATTACACGCCCGTGTTTCGTGTACTAGTTTGTTTTGAATGCTTCCGAATGTTTATTGGTCCTTTCTGAGTTCTGATGAGATTAAAACGCAATTTGTGATAAAGTCTTTGCCGGAGCAGGAAGGCCTTTTTACACACACTGCAGACTGTTTAAGTAAATTTAATTTTACTAGTTTTATTTAAATGTAAGCATCGATTTATTTGCAAGCCGCGTCTCTTATGAAAACGGCCGCAATTTAGAGCACCAGATAAAATGAAGCACCTTCGTGCATAATTTAAAACGCAATAAAACGTCGTGAAACACGGCTAATTAGACAATAAAATTCCTCGCGGGACGAGGGGGGGGCGACGAATCAAAGGAGGAATCCGCGCTTCGGATTAACTGAGAGACGACAAATTTAATTATTCACGTGAGGGCTGTTTTATGAGAGCCTCCCCCACACGCACCGACGCTTGCAGAGGGAAACGTTGTCAGCTCCCAAAAAATGTATCATACCTACTAGCTGTTGCCCGAGGCTTCACCCCCACTGTAATTTTTTTTTATATGAATAGGAAGGCAAACGAGCAAGTGGGTCACCTGATGGTAAGTGATCACCACTGCCCATAGACACCCGCAACCCCGGAGGGATTGTAGATGCGTTGCCAACCTAGAGGACTAAGATGCAATGCCTCTTGTGCCCGTAATTTCCCCGGCTGTCTTACTCTCCACACCGGAACACAGCAGTGCAAGCACTGCTACTTAGCGGCAGGATTAGCGAGTAAGATGGTGGTAGCGATCCGGACGGACCTTGCACAAGGCCCTACCACCCGCACCCACATTTTATATAGCTTTTAGATTTTTTCAAACTGTCATCGACTTTGAGGCTATACTATTACACTGCTGCCAATTACGTGTTAAATAATCATCATCATGTCCTCCTTGACGTGTTCAACGGCGAACCCTGCTAGCTCCCGAGGTGAAGAAATGCTGGTGAAGCCGAATCTGGTTTTGAAGGTGCAGCACTGCGCACGGTACAGCTGACCCACGAAGTTGTGGGTGTATAAGTAGATAATAACGGATCATTAATCATCAGGAGCCAGCGATCGACGGCCCGCTTCGGTGGCGGAGTATCGCTTCCCAAGCGGCGAATTACCGGCCCCGGTCACGGAATACCTTGTGGCTGAAGGACTAGAAAATTTAGCCAACGTTTCACCTTATCAAGCGTATCTGTTTCACTAAACTCCGCGATGCCACGGAATGAGTAAATTAAGCCGATGATAATAAACTGGGGAGAGGTCGTGAGAAAAGGAAGCTCTTGAAACTAAGAACTACTTTCGTCGGTCCTTCGGCTGACATTGGCAGGAATTCGGCGCGGGTGAAAAAGGTTGCCTCTCCGGTTTCTTGCAAACCGTAAGTAGTTAATTTACTTAGCAGCGAGTCGCGCGGCGGCCGGCGGCGGCGGCGGCGCGTCGCGCCGTGCGAGGCGCGGGTCAATGCGCGCTGATTGCGCTGCAGCCTCCCGACTCGATTATCGGTTCCACGATGCGATTAACCGAGAGTTAAACTCCCATTAGAATTGATTATCTAACAGAACCACGCTCTGGTGATGTTGACTATCTCATTATCGAAGTTTAACCAGCTTTCTTCGGCAACTTCTCCCACGCAAAGCCCGTACATCGCGGTATCGCAACTCGCTTTTTAGAACAATACAGACTTCGCAACATAACAATTTCCTAACTAAAGTAAGCTTCTCACATTTTATGCTGAGCTTAGAATTTCGTTGCTTCATTATTTTGTTTAGCAAAGTCGTTACAACCTCACTAAAATATTGTTTGAAAGTCAACCGCGGTCGGACAACGGCTTCGTCTAACCGAATTGCGGTTTACACTAATTTATATACTGAGTGGTTTATTTGCATGCCCGCCGAGTGTACATGACACTTGCTAGGTACACGTGTGACAATTTAATTTGCAAATGCTGTTTGCCGTGGCGCAGCGCAAACAAATTAGCGGGCAATCGCCAGGTGTCGCCGGCCGATTATCGCCGCGTGCGCGCGTCTGGCGACGGCGCGGGGACGGTCCGGCGACGGCGCGGGGACGGTCCGGCGCGCGAGTCAACACAAGATGTTTGCGGCTGCGGCGCGCGCGCAAATACTATCGCCGATGGCCGCTTAGCGCGGATTACTCGTGTTTGCACAAACACCGCGCAGCTTACGTGTACGAGTACATGTACATATAAATAGGGAATCTGCTGCGACGCTAGTTTCCGAGACGACACGGCTTCATTATTTTATGGTATTAATTAATCCCGTCGAACGGAAACCTCATTAGTAGTGCCAGTAATGATCCCCTGCGTGCTAATCCGTAACGATTGCCGTTATTCGGTTTCCGTGCGAAAATATTCAAGTTCGGTTTACAAACAACACAAGCCATTGTGTCGTGAAAAAGAAATATTTTTTACTCCTAAACTTATTTTTACTCGATGTCCGTGGGCGGGGGAAAATATATCAGAAAAGGGAGATGTCAAGGCTCATCTTTACTACGGTAGCTGAACATACTTTTGCTTTTATGAACAATGATATTATTCTTCTTTTGTTGAGAAAATCTGATGGAGTATTTTATGAATGTGTGTACGAGTCGAAGTGTGAAGTCAACTCCGGGAATTCATCTTGAGGGAATGTAATTGGCGCGCGATAGGGTACCGTTTGCTGCCGGTAATTATTTAGCAAGGGCGTAAAATAAAGGTTTATTGCGCGATCAGGCGCCGCTTTACGGGCAGCGGGAGCTCTGGCCGGACCGGCCCGCCTTCCCCGAGTCCTTCC